>CM076899.1:18590318-19060416 GCA_039519145.1 Kokia cookei | reverse complement strand
ATATATTTATAATTTTTAAAACATTAAATTAAAATTTTATTATTTTTTAAAGAGCCAACATGAAATTTTATATTTATTAATTTAAAATTTTAAAAATTTTAAAAAACTTAAATGAAAAATGTTTCATTTTTAAGGAAACCAAAACCCCTATCAGCCCCTAAAATCATCCCTACCGGAAAGTAAATTTTAACTTGTTGCAATCCAGGCCTCCATGGATTTATATAATTAAATATGTGTGTATATTGATATAATGAAAAATAATTGGGACGACAGCTGCCTAGGTTGAAGAACCTTGAAACCAAATACTGTCTTTCCACCAAAAAAAAAAAAACTAATACTGTCTCCAACATTGTGAGCGGAATTCATGGGTAATTATGGGGGAAGACAATCTTTGCAAATTGAGCTCTAAATGAAGTAAGTCATAATACCATAACATGATAAGAATTGGTACGCAGATTACAATCTCTTAGATATTGTAACATTTTATTACGACAAATTTGTCTGAACCTTTCTCTTATTAGAATGTTTATCTTCATGACAACTCTGCACATTCTTTTCCCTCTACACAAGTTTGAAGAATCTAAGAAAACTCCCTTTCCAAGTCCTTCCATTTACTCCATCTTATATTCTCTATTCCCAGCCTACTATCCGGAATGATATGGATTCGGATGTTTTTCCCTCCTTATTGCAATTATCCAAATCCGTTCTTGATATTTTTGAGACTTTAAGCAAAACAATAAAAAATGTTTTAGATTCCTTAAAATTTGGAGAAAATTTTATTTTAATTCCCTTAAAAGTTGGTAAAAAAAAAATTAATCTTTAAAAGTTAAAAAAAAATTGAACCCTTAAAAACTGAAAAACAATATTTTAAACCATTTTTAGCTTTTAATCTTGTGCGACCGCATCTGCAAACGACCCCAAAACCGAGCTTGCAACTATCGAGATTTTGATCAAACTTATTTTGTATTTAATCATATATTAATTTTTATTTAAAATAAATTAACATTGTTTAAAAAATTAAAGTGATCAAATTACGAATTATTTAATAATAAAACTAAGATTTTCATAATAAATATCATTAGGATATGTTAAGATTAATAAAAATTATATTTTATTTGAGAAGGTTAATTTCAACAATTACCATCATTAGTAAAATATTTAATAAACTAAAGATATCAATCAAACTCTTTTAAGTTGGATGATTGATTCTTAGTTAAGTAGTAAGTATTATATCCATCAACGTGTCATTTTTCTATTATAAATAATGATATCAATATCAATTTATTTTGATATATAATTTAGGATTCACCATTATTTTTTTAAAAATATTTTATATGTATATAAAAAATATTTTCAAATGTTAAATAATGAGATTAAATAAATTTATCTATAAAATACCCATAAATTATATAAAATATTCTTTAGTAAGCTTCACAAATACAATCCATCATCAAACAAACTCAAAATAAACATACAAAAATTTTATTCAATAAATTAAACAATAAAATCATCTCACACTATGCATAATAAAAATTTTAAATTTAAAATATATTTTAAAATTAATTTTTTTGGTACCAACCAGTATAGTCAAAATCAACCTGTAAATATCTGCACCAATTGAAATTTGTATCGGAATGAAACCTGAAGTTTGTTGTTCTAATTTACTATCGAAACGAAACATTCCAACTGGTACAAACAGTACTGAAACAGAATCGACTACCATGATAAAAACGGTTAGCATGTAATCATTAATATTAGAATTAATGGGGAGTTATGCAATTAAACAACAAATTAATAAGAGTTGTAGAGATTATTCCGTAACTGATGGGTGTGGGAATGGGATAACTTCACCAATAGTTGCCTTTACTCTTAGCTGTTAGTAGGTGAATCTGAAGACAAATTTTAATTTTGTAGGACCAAAAAGAATATCATTATCATCAATTGATGCCCAATTGCATTCCTAGTAAATCCTCGACCCATGTGTTTATCAAATTCCTTTTGTTTTACCTTATGGCTTCAACTTCAACTTGGTTATTATTATTCTCATCATTTTTATCCTATGTTATATTCAGTTTAATAATATATTAATGTATGAATCTCATATAATGGTTTGATGGTGAAGGGTGTTCATTACTGCATATGTGACTTGAACTCGAGTCACATTTATTATTCAGGTTTTTCTCTGTTATTATAATTCATCGAAAAATAATATATTACCGTATTAATGTTATTTATTTATTGAATTTTTTGTTGGTTTGATGGTTAAGGGTGTTTATGCTCCAAATATAACTTTAATTTGAATCGCATTAGTCGTTGTTTGTAATTTACCAAAAAATTATATATTTTTATTGTGAAATCAAGGTCAAAAGTTTAATTGATGATAATTTAATTAGATTCTTAATTATTCTAATCAAGAGGCACATGAAGCTAAAGAATAAAAGGTAAATTACGTTTGGCGTTTAATTTTCATTAAATGCAAAATTTATAAGGTTAAAGAAGAATCGTATTTAATGTACACTCCTGGCTTCATCTAGGAACATGGATTTCAGTTTTTTTTAACATTTTAATTCCATTTTCCCACTAGCAATTAATTAAAAAAAAAAAAACAGTCTACATGGGATAACACAGAGAATAGCAATTTCTTCCACCTTCCATCTTCCAATTTTTTTAAGAAGAAAATTCAGTTAAAAAGTTTACAAATAAACAATCCTTCAATCCTTTTAAGAGAAATTAATATTTTAATAGTAATTGTATACCATGTTTGCAAATGGATATAAACTTAAAACACTCAATTTGAGAATTATGTGTGTTGATCTAATAGTTAAGGTGTAATTTGGATTCAAATCGCGTTAATCGTATTGCTGTTAAGATCTTTCTCTTGTAATTCACCAAAAAAATATACTCTATTTGAGCTCTCAAAATATTATTATCATATCAATAAGGTCATTTTGTCAGCTTAAACAATTTAAAATTGACTTGTTCAAAAATAAACTGTACGATTAAAATTTAAATTGTCAAAGTGATAAATATTATGCGTCTAAAAATTATTTCATGTGTGACATATACTACATGACATATCTAAACTGACATAAACACCCAAACAATTTGCTCAAAGGTTTTTAATTAGGATATTTTTAAAGTCTCGTTTACTTGCTTTTATTGCAAAATGTTTCTTTTAAAAGCCATTGACAAGGAAGAGTAAACTAAACAATGAGTCAATTTTCTTGTGGCTAAGGGAAGGAAGAGTTAAAAGACGTCTTTCTTTAAGCCTCTGTCTCACCAGCATATATTCCAATAGAAGAGGGGGGGAAAGGCCTAAAATTTCCAATTTCTTTCTGGGAATTTCTCTCACAATGAGGAGCATAGCATCTTGTTACAATGAACATGCTATCAAAGTGTCGGATTCTTATTGTTCAAGGCCATCAAATCAACCTTGTCTCGCCCCCAACCTTACCCCTTCAACTCCAAACACTGTAAAATGTATATACAAAGCTAAAATCTCCTCTCAAAGAAACCTCCTCATCGCCCTTACATGGTGCAACAATCTCCTAGGCCGAGGCCTAACGATTGCGATTGGCGAAACCCCATTGAAATTCGATCCCAATTCCCACCATCTTTCAATGAACAAAGGCAGCAAAACATTCAAAGCTTGCAATTCAGAGATTGAAGTTATTTGGGATGTTTCCGATGCTCAGTATATGAATGGACCCGAACCAAGCACCAGGTTTTCACTCTTTGTTTTTATTGACTCCCAACTTTGTTTACCTCTTGGGGATATAATTCATACCAACGAAGAAGAAAAGGCAACACCCAGTTTTTCATTGGTTTCAAGGAATGTAGTTTTCATAGGCACCACTAGTGTTTATTCAACCAAGGCTCAATTTTGTGAGGAAGGATTGGTTCATGAAATTTTAATCAAATGCAATGAAGAATATGAAGAAAAACAAAAGGTTTGGAGAAACCCTGAATTGAGCGTCACCATTGATAAAAAGAAGGTGTTTCAAGTGAAGAGATTGAGGTGGAATTTCAGAGGGAATCAAGTGATCTTTTTGGATGGATTATTGATAGATATGATGTGGGATTTGCATGATTGGCTCTTTAACAGAACATCAAAGTGTGCTGTTTTCATGTTTAGGACAAGGAGTGGATTAGATAGCAGGCTTTGGTTGGAAGAGAAAAACGCCAAATTTGGAGAACATCAAGAAAGAGGTGAATTCTCATTGTTGATATGTGCTTGTAAGAATCTTGACTAAGTTCTTAATTAGATTGGTTTTTTATTAATATATCTAAAGTACTTTTCTTTTCTTTTTCTTTTCTTTTGGGGGGGGGGGGGGGGTTATTAGATTTTGAAATATCAAATATGTTAATCTTCTGTTAATAGGAAATTTACATGCTTAACTTGGAGTGGAGGAAATGAATTTTTAGAGTTGTAGAGATTGAATTGTAAATGGAACTACTTCAATGTCTCTCTCTTTCTTTTATAATTAAACTATGCTATTCCGAATTAAAGTGTTGGATATATTAGGGAACCCCTGTACTTAGGGATGAATACTATTTCAACTCTTTTACTGAAAAAATAAATAAATTAGTTCTTATACATTTTGAAACTTGTAAAATAGTCCCTACTGTTAATTTTTTTCTGTTAAATTATGACATGAAAAATGCTGAAAATTACTTTTTATGGGTAAACTAAAAAATGATCAGCGAACTATACCTTTCATTCTATTTTGATCACCCAACTATTAAATTTTTTCGACTTGGTCACTTAACTTTTCGAAATTAAATATTTTAGTTACTTTAATTGATGTGGGCTTTTTTATTGGTCTAGTAACAAAATTAGTCCTCTAATGGTTACACATTTTATCAATTTTATCTTAAATATAAAAAATTCAACAAATTTAACCTCAATGTTTACAACATTTATTATTTTAGTTCAAATTAAATATCTCTTTGTGGGCTAAATTTGTTACTTAGTAGTGAGACAATGGATGGGACTTTTTAAACTTTACTTAGTACCATCCAAAGTTGTTAACCCCTAAAATAAATTGAGATCATTTGTAAATTTTAAGGATTAATTTTTTAAAATTATGAGAGTTAATTTTTTAAAATTATGACTAAATTGATATAATATATGAAAGTTGAGAGCTAAATTTGTTATTATATTGATCTTTTAATTATCATGTCAGCTTTTCGTTTGTGATTTTAACAAGAGTAATCAAAATGATTGAACTATATAACGTGGATGATTAAATTACAATTTTATTTATTTTGGGTGCCCAAAATGAATATTTTCGATAATTGAGTGACTATTCATATAGTTTACCCCAACAAAATAATTATTTAATAAAAAGTGAGGCTTATTCTAGCTATATGCCACCCTAAAGCCAACAACAAGTATGGGGAATACTTGTATTGCAACAATTAGTCCTCTTGTGGGCTAACTGGGCCAGTTTTATATTGAGTTTAATTATTGTGCTTTTTAAATTTGATCCACATAAAAAATAAGCTCAAATAATTATCCAACCAATACTTAATTTTTTTTCTATCCATAAATAATTATTTTATTTAATTAATTTAATTAATCAATTTAATTGAATTATTTATAAAACCCAAATCTAATCCTATTAAAATTATGACGATTTTATCATAATAGAATCTACTACTAATTTTAATTTAATTGCCTATTTATAATTACAATGACTAATTAATTTAATTCTCACTTTGACTATTTAATTTCATACAAATCAATAATAATTTAAAGAAATTAAATTAATTTCCAAGCCATTTCTTATCCTCTCAAGAAAATGCATTTATTACGGACAATAACTCATGCACTATTTCTTATTGTTCAATCGTTTACAATTCCACACAAGTGTTCATGTCAAAACCAACATACCAACTTTCAGTCCACTATCATGAGAACATAAGTTTTCAATATCTCAAAGCACATGAGTTACACACACATGGTCATTCACTTACTCAAGATTTAGGTAAGTCACACCATGAATGTCACAAGTGAACTATAAACAAATCTAGGATAAATTCAACTTAGGTCCTATCTAATACATTGTTAGTTCAAACAATCACATCTATGTCTTTATTTCTAGGAGTCAATCTAGCTTCAATGGCCAAGATAAACTATCTCCTCAATTGGACTTATAAACGATATAATAATCCCCTATTGAGTCATTTGCTCAACCTAATTTCGCGAACTATGGACAAATTAGATTACCTACCAATGTAAGTTGTCTTATCATATTATAATCTATTCATATAATGCAACTTAATATTATTTACATTTTAGGTAATTAAAAAGCCAATATTTTCTTCTATATTTTGCTTTACTTGCAAAAGCCATTGAGGACTAAGCTATGGCCATTAGACATGCCCTGGAGCAAGCTCGCAAAAAAGGAGTAAGGGTTGTTATTATAGAGATAAATGCAATTGGAATCATTTCAAAGCTCCAACAGGATGAGCCTGATCTCTCTTACTTGGGTAGCACGTTGGGTGATATAAAATCAATGATAGATGGCTTCGAATATGTATATTTCTTGTTTGTCCATAGATTGGCAAATAGAGTAGCCCATGTACTTGCAAGTTTGGGAAAAGATAGTTATAGTCTAGATTATTTTGATTTAGATGATAGTTTGCTTGGGTAAGTTATTTACAATGCTATTAATGTTGATTAATAAAAGTAATGATTGTATGATGCTATTAATGTTGATTAATAAAAGTAATGATCTTTTACTTTAAAAAAAAACCATTGGGAATTTAGCAATATAAATAATGAATGACATTTGTTTATTTCTATGAATAATTAGTTTCATCATTTTTGTAATTTATCAAATATGATTAAATTACTATACTAAGGGCACAATAATCCTAACACAAACTTCCATATACAACTCTCTCACTACCCTTCTAATTAAGTAATTCTACAAAATACTTATACTCTTACTTTTGTTCTTTCAATATAAATCTCTTAGCCCTCGCATTCTTAGCCTCCTCCCTAACCCTCTACCATTTTTCCTAAGCTAATTAAAATTGGGTAAATATTAGGATTATAATTCTCAAAAACTAGTCTCCTTTCAAGGTAAGAGTCCTAAATAACACCTTCCATCCAAAAATCTCATTTTAGTACCCTTTTAAACCCTACTAATTAAGGATTGATTTTACTCACCTTTATCATTATATTCTATAACACCCCATACCCAACCCGATAGATGGGCTCAAGAAACAAGATGCCACATTCGTTACCATAGCAACTACGATAAACCATGCATAAAACATGCTATATAAACATTTCTGGGTCAAATACGAGCTTACAAAAGCTCAATACCATCAAGAGGTCGGACAAGGACTAAACTATAAAATTCTCAAAATATCTCATGCGGATGTCACGACTTTCAAGGCTTGGTGTCACAAATTTGAAGACAATAGCCAAACTTCTCAACGTATAGACCAAACTGAAAAGTTTTCAAAATAAAGCAGAGCTGATATCGCAACTTCAAACAAGCGACATCACGACGAGGAGGAATAATGTCGTGACATTCAAGGTGTGAAGTTGCGACTTTCCAAACAGTCCACTAAGTTTCTATTTTATCTTTGATTCAACCTAGCATACTCAACATTAGTTGGCCTAAAAACCCTAATTGACCATTTCACACAATTAAAAACATGATCAAAACATAGTTATCAAGTCATTAACATCATTTCCATGCATGACTAAAAAAACCAAATTCACATATTCACAACTTAAATACAACCATTCCAAGTATCCTTAGGTACATGCTCATGAAATAGACAAATCGTATGTCAAGCAATAGGGCTAAGTGGTACTTTCATGATTCAAGATAATATAGCATAAACATTAATAATATGTTCAAGAAAATTCATGCATATATGTATTCAATGTCCAACCAATTCATGTTATAAAATGTCAAATATTCCCATAATCTTTCAATACATGTAAGCATACTTATAACAATACCGAGGCAACTTATTCAACATTGTAACATACATGACCATCTCCATTTACTTATCAATTACCAGTCCTTATACTACATTCATATTCAATACTAATCATGAATCAAACTCATTCACATTCATTCAGGCCCCCAAGGCTCGTTTTCAATTGATCCACCCAGCCACCCCACACACCCACACATATACATGCAAACATACATATATACATATATATATATATATGCACAATTGATTCCATAACATTATTTCATTTTGATATCATTTACCAAGTCACAGTCTCATACCAATTTCACATATCTCATATCAATACCACATTTTATAATCAATTTATAAATTACACCATGTATGCAATATTCATTTCAAAGCATTTTCAAGTTTCCAATTTTCAATTAAAATATATATCACCGATGGAACCCTAGTAAAATAGACTCGAATACACATGTGAACTAAGTTACTCGTCCGAGCTAAAATTATATTAGATTACCTGTCCGGGCTAAACCTATGTTACTTATTACCCGATAATCTGCAACCGGGCTATATCTCGTTAAATAACCTAATAATCTTGTAATAATCTTGCAAAAAAATCACATAATCATCAAGAATGGTTGATTTTCTCTCTTTGAGATCTTAATGGCATTGTTTTTTGTTCATTTTCATCAGACCTTTCTGAGTTAGTTTCATCTATAAGTGTTGCATCATTTACATGTTGCTTAACATTATTAGGGCATTAATTAATTGTTGGAACAAAATTTGTGGTAGTTGTCGATACAGAAACATTTATAGGTATAAGAAATTCTACTCTAATTTTTTTTATATTTTCAACTTGTTTTGAAACACTCCCACTAACTTTACAATTCTCAAGGAATCTAACATTACCATTTCTATGATTCTTGAACTATGATTTGGTACGTAAAACTTATATCCTTTAGATCTCTCTAGATAACCAATAAAATATCCATTAATTGTACGAGGATCTAACTTTCTTTCATGTGGATTATGTAACACCAAATACCATATTTCGTTACCCGAATAGGATTATAGAGAGTTACTGCACACATCGAAACGTTTTCATATCACACAGTATTTAAATATCAATTTAAATTCTTTAAATTCCGATATAATTTTAAATAATATTAAACATATATTAACGACTTTAAATCAGGTCCTCAAAATCCTTCACAAAGTTTATGAACAACTAGGGACCAATTCGAAACAGTTCATGTATGTAACACCTGAAACCCGAAATCGTCGTCGGATAGGGTCTTAAGGTTGATCAGACCATTTACAACCGTCAACAAATACTCTTTAGTCAACAATTCAAATACTAGCACACCACAATCTAGAAGACAACTAAATTAAATATTTCATACATGTTTGCAACATTTAAAATTCTCAGGGACCTGATTGATCCTCAAATGAAACTTCTCACAAAAACTTCAACTTTCTCCAAAACAGGGATCACACAACCGTGTATCTCAAACATACGCCTGTGCACCCTGTTACACATGCCCGAGCCTCAAACCGTGTGTCAGACCATATGCATGCTCGAACTACTATCACACGACCGTGTGACAAGCCGTGTGAGTATGCGAATTTACCTCACACACCCGTGTGTGTAACCGTGTGCTAGACCGTGTGTCTACATGAAATGGGGCCACATGGTCGTGTCCTAGCCCGTGTGTTGCCCGTGTAAAACTTGTTGTTGAAAGTGCAGGGTACACACCCGTAGTTAGTGCCCATGTGGAGGCTATGTGTACACTCGAAAATCCCTAAATTTATGCAAAATTTTCTTATCGAACCAAATCATGCATATAACTTCTAACCATCTATATCCCTATTGCTTATACAACTTAACTCATACTGCTATACACAAATTTACATAACTTATCATTCAACTCCTCTCAATTTGTCATACAACAATATATATATATATATATACATACATATAAGTATGTACCAATCCAAGATACATTCATGCTATAACAATCAAATGTAATTTAACATTCCTTCACCATCATGTTTCATAAAACCTAATACACACATGATAGATTAAACAACTTATATTATTTCTCTAGTAAAGTCATATTTGCACAATTCATTTATGATTCATAAATCTAGCATTATCATCATGATTTCTTACTCGACTAACCATAGTAAGACATTATAACAACAAAGTTATATTAAGCGTGATCCACACAACATTAACCACAACTACCATTATCTATCAAGATTCATGAAATTTAAGAAAACAATATTATATCATCAACATCCAACCTAATACATGCCATATAAGCCAGGTGATATAAAAACTACCGAAAATGCTCCTGGAATAGTGTGATTCTTCAAGGGGATTCGACCTTCCAACAACAATTATGAAATCTACAAAACAATAGACAAATTCACAAGTAAGCTTACATAGCTTAGTAAGTTCGCAAATCAATAAATCTTACCAAAATTAATGTTTCAAATAATATAAGGAAAATAATTAAGATTACTTGATTTGGTCATAACAGAATACGGTTAATTGTGGTCGTTGTAAAACGTAGCTTCTTTGAGTCCAGAACAGAGTTTAGCTCTTACGAGCCCAGATAGAATTTAGTTCATACGAGCCCAAACAGAATTTAACTCATATGAGCCCAGACAGAGTTTAGGCCTAGACAAAGTTTAGCTCTTACGAGCCCAAACAGAATAAAACTCATTTGAGCCAGAAATAGAGTATCGCTCTTATGAGCCAGAAATAGTGTCGTTTTTATGATCCAAAGTCCATAATAACGCTCTTTCAAGCCAAAATAGAGTATCGCTCTTACGAGCTAAAGTCTAGAATAACGCTCTTTCGAGCCAGAAACAGAATATTTATTAAGCCTTCCACCTTGAACAAATTGTACAAGAATAACTCCAAGATAAATATAATTAGCAATACCAAAATTTAAAAATAATAGTATGAACTTATCGAACTGATTTGTAGTAATCGTCAAAGTACAGGGAATACTCCTTTACTTCATCTTTTCCTCAGTTATCAATCCGTTCTTGATCTAAAATAGTAATTCCCTTCAATTAACTAATCCCACAATAAAATTAACTCATTTTATGCAATTAACTCATTTTTTACATTTTTACAAAATTGCCCTTAATGTTTTACTTTTATGCAATTTAGTCCCTAAGCCTTAAACATGCAAAATAATCATTTTTATTCAAATTTTATCTTAGCCAAATATTTAATGGCTTCATAACAGTCCTTACATGGCATTATTTCACAAAAAATGCATATACTTTTATCGTTTTAACAAACTAGTCCTTAAACTTTAAAAATCATCAAAAATCACTTTACAAAATCATCAAATCTAACAACCAAGCTTATAAAACTTTCATAAGTTTTCATGAAACAGCTCAGTCATCAATGAAAAATTTTATACCATTTGAAAGATTCACAAAATAGTTCTCGGACTAGCTAGGTTAAGCTAATACAGACTAAAAAAACATAAAAATCACTAAAAACGGACGAAATCACACCTACCTATTGAAGGATTAAAAATGGACGAATGTTTCTCCCAAAGATTTTAGGGTTTCGATTATGACATGAGGAAGAAGATGATATAATTTTAATCTTTGTATATCCATATTTTGTAGCTTTTACGATTTAGTCCTTTTTACTTAATTAACTATCTAAACAATAAAATTTCATAACCAAATTTTAATACGATACTAATGACCTCGTAAATATTAAATAATTAATATTTATAGTCTAACACATCAAATTTGTGACCTCAAAACCACCATCCCCGATCATACTAAAAAATAGACTAATTAATAAATCCTTATTTAATTAGGATTTAATTGAAATTTACCCAAAATCTAAAGAGTTTCACATCATTTCTATTATTAAGCCATTTAAGGAGAGTCCAATTTCACAATTGGTCCTTCAATTATATTAAATTCCAACTAAACAAACTTTATTTCAATTTAACATTAAACTAATTAGGACTTAATGGATCAGCATCCTAAAAGTTAGTGGATGGTAATCATATCCTCCACCGCTTGGACTTTTTGAACATGGTTTAATTACCATTTTGGCCCCTTTACTATTTTTAATCAATAGCAATTAACTCTTACCTCTTTACAATTTACTTCTTTTACCTCAATTTAGCAATCAATCATCAAAATTACCAGATCAAACATCAATTCACATAAAATAAGACTCTATAAATATTTAACAAAAATATTTACGACCTTAAATTTCAGAAATAAGGTCTCGATACCTTATTTTCTAAAATCACTTGACTTTTGAACCAAACCACTTATACTAACTTTTAATTCAATAATTAAAATTCACCAATTCAAAATTTCATATAAAAATTATTTATGACTCATATAATTTAAATATTCATTATATGAATTTTCTTATCGAATTTGTGGTCCTGAAACCACTGTTTCCGACACCACTGAAAAACGAGTTGTTACAGATTATATATTCTTGCTTCCACTTAACAACCCCCAACATGTAAGTGCCTTAGGCTAGGTTTCCTTCTAGGCCGCAACTCGAAAGGAGCTTTTAGAATTGCATTACTAGGAACCCTAGTTAATAAGTATACATAGATTTAAATGCATGCATCCACAATGATATACGTAATAAGGTGTTGCTCATCATACTCCTTACCATATCCAATAAGGTCTAATTGCGCCTTTCTACAACACCATTTTGTTGAGGTGTGCCTGACATAGTATACTCTGAACATATGCCACGACTTTCAAGGAATTTTGCAAATGGACCTAGACATTGTCTTAATTCAGTAAATTTCCATAAAATTCACCACCTCTATCAGGTCTTACTATTTTTACTTTTCTATCTAATTATGTCTTTCAACCTCATTAACATATATCTTAAGGGCATTTATTGATTGAGATATTTTATCAACTAAATAAATATAAAAATACCAAAAAAAAATAATCTATAAAATACTTTTCTCCATTAAAAGATGAAACATCAAAAGATCAACATATATTAGTGTGTATTATCTCAAGAAGCTAGGTACTTCTTATGACACCTTTCTTAGTATGTTTGGTTTGCTTTCCCTTAAACAATCCACACATACACCAAGATCAATAAAATCTAAACTCAATAGAATATAATTCTATACTAATGTTTCTAACCTTTCTCTGTATACATGACCCAAACATTTATGTCACAAGTAAGTAAAATTTTCATTTAGTATACTATGCTTAATTCCAACATTGATATGATCAATAAGGATTCCACAAAGACATTATCAAGTTTCAATTTATATAAACCATCAATAAGGTTTCCTGAACTTAAAATATTATTCTTAAATAAACTGATACAACCATGTCCAAACTTAACATTAAACCCAGAAACATCAAGTTTTGAAATAAATATAAGGTTCCTAAAAATTGAAAGTACATAAAGAGTTTGGAATAGGTTTAATTGATAACCAATATCTAAGACCAAATGATAAGTGCTTTTGCCTTAAATTGGAGCTTTCATATGGTTCTCCATAATAAGAAATCTTCAGTTTGGTTTGTGGTTTGGATCGAAGGGAATCCCTGTATCATGTTGGATACATGAGTAGTAGCATCGAAATCGTACAACCAAGTATTATTAGGAACTTTAATTAAGTTTGATTCAAAAAATATAAAAACATAAAAATTATCTTTCTTTTCAAACCAAGCTTTGCGTTTTGGCAATCTTTCTTATAGTGTCCTATTTTCTTATAAAAGTGACACTTAGCTACCACTCGTTCATTTTTCTTGCAAATAGAGATATCAACAAGCGAGTTTTCTCTTTCTTCTTAAACTTGTTGGTTTTTGCCTTAAATCCTTTTCCAACTCCTTGTTCTACAACATTGATGGAATTACTTCCTTCACTCTTTAACCTTGCTTCATCTTGAAAGAGGTTACTGGCCAATCCATTAACATCTCACTAATCTTAATGGTGTCATAGTTCATTTACCATCATCCTTAGGGTCTTTAGCCTTGCTGCAATATTGGTCATCTCGATGATATGTTCTTACACTCCTCTTGACCCATCATATTTCATGGTCATGAGTTGTGTCATTAAAGTACTAGCGAGTGACTTATCTGCGGAATTGAAATGTTCTTCCACAAACATAATATAATTTTTTGCACTTTTAGTTTTTGAAATTGTGGTCTTAATGTTGTTGGCAGTAATCATTTGCAAAAACATAAGACTCAATTTGTTTGATCCTTCCCATTGTATATTGTATAACATCTCTTCCTCACTGCTTGAATCAATAATAGTAGCAAGTTTATCTTCTAATAGTGCCAAATCAAGTCCAAAACAACTAAATGAGACTTGACTTCTTCACTCCATTTAAAGAAGTTTAACCCATTAAATAAAGTAACAAGTGAAGCTTGTGAATGAAAAGAAATAGCTACAAAATAATACATAAAAGTAAAACAATATATAAATGCTCAAATATTGAATTCAAATATGCAAATAATCTAAGTATATCTCAATTCTCCTTTGAGTAGATACCACAATATGCTATCATAAATAAATGCTAATAATCTTAATAGAAAAATAAATATTTTTCATCAAATATGCACATTCTCTTTGTACATTCAAATATATATATCTAATAAAAATATTATTTTGTCACCTTATTTTTCACTATTCATAAAATAAAAATTTACCTTAGGTAAAATTTGAAGTTTTGATGAGTACTGAAAATCAATTATCTATTTTTTCATCATAAGCATTTAATTCGTAAATCAGATGGTTATTGACAATTTACATACATGATTTAATTGACATCTATAAAGCTTTCTAATTTAATCACTTTAGTGACTAACAAATTATATACATCACATAGACATTAATAAATATATCATATAAATATTACATCAAACAAATCCAATCATGTAAAAGAGGCTCAAATCATGGTTGATAATTATTTAATTAAATAACAGAATTAGACACATATGCCCAGAAATTAAAAACAAAAATGCTTAACATTTTTCAATGGCATGATGCTTATACGATGTTAATAATAATAAAAAAGGAAAATTTTAACTACGCATATTTAAAGCAAATTTCCTTAGATCAAAATCATTAAAGAAAATTCAATTTACATACTCACGATTTGGGCTCATTAGAACAATAAGTATAATGAAATTATTTCAACTAATGAAAGATCATATATTATTTAACATAAGCACTGATATCGAATGTAAGATCTTTATATCTAGATATTATGCAAATCAAATCCCTAAAATTGTATAAAAATGATTTTAAGATATTTAGAATAGTATGATTTTCACAAGTTTGAGACATACCCGATATGGAATTGGAGTTGGCCATTAGACTTGAAGAACACCCAATAAATTGATTTCTCCCTCTTGACCTTTTTTGCTTAATTACACAAGCCCTAAGCGATGACAGTTATAATTTTTTATATGTAATTTTTTTATGTGTAACCATAATAGGTAGAGGAATAATCAATTTATAATTATAAACTTTTAATTCAGTATATTTATCAAGTAATCGAATGAATGTATAAAACTTAACTTCTATTAAAAGTAAAAATCTTATCCGTTTAAATTGGGCCACATTAGTTTAGACTTAATTAGATTCATAATAATGAGCTAAAAAAATCTTATAGAGGTCAGATACGATAATGCGTTGTTGATTAGTGTGGTGGACAACAACTATGTTGATCCTCACATTTTTATAGAAGTGTGATAGATTCATGCTTTATGTAAGCGAGGTTGGGAAATTTCTTTTTCCCACATTAAAAGGGATTTTAATAGATGTGCCAATTTTTTAAAAAATGCATAAGATCTAAGAATTGAGTTGGTAATTCTTGATCAACCTTCGAAAAGGTTATTGCATATTCTGCTCTAAGATAGCAAAGTATGAAGCCATTAGTCCGAGTAATGTTTGTTTCCTTTTGTTATAAGATTTTAATTATTTTATGTATTTTAATTAGACTTTTTTAATTAATTTATTTATTGACATATTTCATATTCATTTTACGATTCATGTTTCAAGTTCATAGCCACTTTTTTTAACAATGTCGTCTCCAAAATTCGAATTCGCATTCTCTTTTTAAAAGCATAATATTTATTACTATCGTACCTAACACTTGTTTGTTAATTTATTTTATTTTAATCTTATAAAAATAATATAAAACATTTTATTTAATTTGATTTGATTGGGGATAGCAAAAATCACTCTCATCTTAATGTCATCTTCATCCATATGGAACAATCACATCCTATCCAAATTGTAATTCATTAAATTTTCTTAAATTCTTAATATAATCCACCAAAAAATTAATATAAAACATATATTAGAATAATGAAATGAGATTTTTTTTTCTTGGTAACAATAAATGAGTTTTTTTTTTTGTGAATTATAAGAGAAGGATCATGCTCTAACAACAACGCAATTAACGTAACTCGAATCCATGTCAGATTTAAAATGATGAATACTTTAATCATCAGGTCAGTACACATGATTCAATAAAATGAGCTTTTAGTGAAACATCAACGTAGAACTTAGATAAAAAAAAAACCATCCAAGAAAAAAAAATCCTAAGCAAAAACGTGAAACATGTGTTGTTAATGAACATGGTTTTCATTTAGTCATTGTCTCATTGAAAGAATGAAAGATCAACCTTTGGGCTGCCTGCTTGGGCTTAGCCACAAAGGCCTCCTAAAGGCTATCATTGTCTCTTTCACTTTATCTGCTGCATGTGTTGTCACTTTCAAATACATATATTGTTTTATTCTTTTAAAATTTTAATTAAAATTTAAATATAAAAAATAACTGATAAAATAGTTATATTTATAAGAACTAAATGGCCAATATTAGATTAATCCTGCTTTGCTTCATAAAGTAGAGATTTTAATGTCAAACTTTTCTCTCTTTATAACGTACTTTATAAAAGAACTAAAAAAAAAAACTCTTGAAAGTATATTAAAAGGTATAATTAAATACTAATTTATCATTACATTTTGTCACAGATCTTTTATTTTTATTATTTTTTTGTAACGTTGTACTGTTTTTCTTTTTTACAAAAATTTTAAATTGTAATGTTGTTATTGATTCATGTATTTCGTTAGATAAAGGTAATCATGTGTCAAGTTAAACCAGATTTGAGTCGAGTTTCAATATAATTTTAGGCTTATTTTTTAGGTTTGGATTCGGCCCAACCTAAAAAATGGATCTAAGATTTTTCTTAAGTTCAACCCGAATAAAAATGTTAAAATTTGAGTCTGGTCCAGCCCGATTGTGTTAATTTTTTATATTATTATTTTATATAAAAACAAATTAAAAATATAATACATCAAATACACTAAAAATATTAAAATAAATTAAAAAATTATTTATATTTAAATAACGCTAAAATAAGTGTAATTTAGCAAGCAAATACTTTAAAATAGTAACAAAATTAATAATAAAACAAAAGTTATATAATACTCAAATAATAACAATAAAATAATAGTAATATAATAGCGAAACGACACCAAAATAACTGTAAAAACAATGAAAATAGAAACAAAAGGCAATATTTTTTTTTTTACAAATTTGAGTCGAGCCAAGTTGGGCTTGAACAAAAAAGGCTTATCTAAAGATCGACCCTTTTAAAAAATAGACTTTATTTTTTTTTTCCAAACTTATTTTTTAAATCTATATTTTTATTCAAATATTCTTATTTTTTGAGTAGCCCGGCCATGATAAGTTTAGATATGTTGTTGCATCATTGGCCTGCTTCAATGTTTCATCGCTCTCTATGTATATACATTTTATATTTGCGGGTTAAGCTTAATACTAGATTGGGCCGTGAACCTAATTTTGAGTTATAATCCGATCCATTATTGTAATTTTCCATTTGGAGATTGAGAAAAAAATGTTTAGGTTTAAGCTCAAAATTTAATTGTTGTTTGATGAATTAAAAAATTAAGTACAAAGTTCTTAAATTTTAATATATACTGATTAAATGATAATTAATTTAAACTATTAAGTTTAATTAAATATGGATACAAATTGAATTTTGTGTGTTGGCTTGATCGTCGAAATTGTTCATTGTCTCAAGTGTAATTTGGGTTTGAGTTGTATCAATCGCGTTGTTGTTAGGACTTTTCCCTCTTTTTATAATTCACTAAAAAAATTACGGATACAAAATTTAATTAAGTGATATTAATAGTAAAAGAAATAACACACAAAACTAGATTGCTTTTGTTATTATCATATCTATAATCTATAATATATATAAAAATGCAATTTTGAAAAAACTTTGAACCAACAAGAATATTATTTTGTTTTCCATCAAAATACTAAATTCACATTTAAAAATTATTATAATTAATTTTAAAAAATATAAAAATAGTAAAATAGATGTCTTGATAATTAAAATAAATTTAAATTTATAAGTTGAAAACATATATTATAATAAAAAAGTTGTGAGAATTATTTTATATATTAAGATTTATTTAAACTATATAATAAATAAGAAAAAGTTTTAAAATGAATTAGTATATGATATTGATAGTTATAATAAAATAAAATTCCGATAATTATAATAAAATTAGATTTATTAGTTGGAAAATGGAATAAATTAGGTAAAAAATTGTGCTATGATATTATATTGTAGATTTATTTAAATTATATTAAAATAATTATAATCTAATTTTAAATTTGTTAATTAAAAATAAAATAAAATAATTTTTTATATAAAAATTTGTGATAATTATAATTATGATATAATCTCTAGATATATTATGGTAGTTCTATAAAAAAAATTGTATATTACGGTACTTATATTAAACAAAGGTGTTATAATAATATAATTTAGATTTATTAGTTATATAAAATAGTATATGTATGTAGATTTGTTTATGGGTTAGGTTATCTATCTAGGTTTAAAGGTCTATCTGAAATTTGAAAAAGTTTGATAAAAAATATTAGGCTTGAAAATTGGGGTTTGGCAAAAATTAAGCTCGTTTAAAATATGGGTCTGGCTCAAGCTTGAACATTCAAGGCTCGAGCTCGGCCCATTTTCAAGCTTGTAATATTTTATATTATATTATTTTTTATATATTATGTAACTTATAACACATAAAACATAAATATATAGTAATATATAATACTACTGTAACGTAAACATTAAAAGTTGTTAGTATGTCTATATATAAAGTTTTTAATAAATAAAAACATATAAATTTATTAAATATTAAATTAAATTAACTTAAATTAAAATTAATATATTCTAAAAAATTTTAACAACAATATGAACGAGCCTAAAATGAGTTTGACTAGTTATTTACAAATATGAGTGAATTTGAGTAAAATTTTAAGTTCATATTTAAGATTGGGCTTGGGCAAAATTTTAAAATTATATTTTAAATCGGGCTTGGGCAAGTATTTAATATCATGTTGAAACTCGATCTATCCCATGAACACTTCTATACATACGGTAGTTCTATTAAAAAAAGTTGTGATATATATATATATATATATATATATATATAGTAGTTTTATTAAAAAAATGCTGTGAAATTTTGTTGATATAAAATAGAGTTATAATTTGAAAAGAAGTGTAAGTATAAACAAAGATTGATTTAGATTAATTATCACTTAATTAATACTAAAATTATTATTATTATTATTATTATTATTATTATTATTATGATTTTGGTGTTGGTGAAAAACTTTTTCAACAAAAAAATTTATCATTACTGATTAATGTGTTTATTATTTTAGTGTAAATATTTTTTGTACTTATCATGAATTATTAAAATTGTTGCATATTGTTTTATTTAATTTTTTTAATTTAATATTATAATTTATCTTATTATGTAGTTCCGAATTTTTTAATGTTTAATTGTTTTTAATTAAATATTTATTTTATTTAGATTAAATTTTCAGGGATTAAAATATTAAAAACTGAGTAGTAAAAAATATTGATTTGCAACATGATCACTTGCAAATTGCAGTACACGTAACATAATATATATATATATATTATGCTAATTAGTTTTTATTGTAAATAATATTGTTTTGCATTGATTACGTGAAGTGAAATTAAATTGTACTTTAAATATGTAAAAATGTTTTAATTATGATTACAATTTATTATTATTATAATATTTAAAATTTAAATAAATTAATATATTTAATTTATATTTAACAACTTGAAAAAAATATCATTTAACATTAATTTCATTAATTAAAAATATAATATTTGAAAACTAATTAAAATTAAATGTGTAGAATCACAATCATGTGACAATATAAACTATAAACTATAAATAATTAATAAGGTATGTAGCATATGTGTATATTCTTTTTCTTATTAATTTTTTTGGTAAAAAGAAAACAGCTCAAAGCGAAAGAACTAGAAAATTAATCTGAGTTTACAATAGAAGTAAACATGTCTTACTGTAGAAAAGGTCGAATCGAATCTGGAGGTGCCTGATAGGCATGGAGAAGTAAATCCTTTGAAGAAGAAAGCTTAGCCATGGCATCAGCAACTCTATTGAAACTTCTTGAAATATGACTTAGTTTAATCTGCCAATGGTGAATTAAGCAAGTTTCAACCAAGTTGCTATTACTACCACCACCTGATTGAAGAAGGTTAATCAAAAGTGCATTATCACTCTCAAGTTCAATCTTTTTGAATCCTTTGTCCCAAGCCAAAAGTAGTCCTTCAAGCAAAGCATGGGCTTCTAGTGGGAAGACAGAGTTAATTCCCAATGTCATATTGTAACCCCATATCCAATTAGCATTTGCATCATGCAACACTCCTTCGATTGTCGCTTGGTGACCATCCATAGAGAGAGCTCCATCAGAGTTTAGTTTTATCCATCCTGTATCTGGAGGAATCCAGTTTGTAACCGCACTTGTGGAATGCAAAGACTTAGTTTTGTGTTTAAAGTCATGGAAGGATCTCGCCTAAGCACAACCTATGTCAATGACAGATTGAGAGTTCCTGTGGGAGCTCGAAAAGGTGGCTTCATTCCTCGTCTTCCAAATTAACCAACATAAAATAGCAAATAACGTCTGCCAATCCATATTAGCTTTACTAAGCTGACCTTTATCTTGCACATTCCATGTTAGCCAATCATGAAAAGACAAAGAAAAGAAAAGATTATGAACCTGTTTTGGAACCGCCTTCTTCCATACACTGGCCGCAAAGCTACAATCACGAAGAGCGTGACTTGTCGATTCCAAGTTAAAAGCACATAAGGGATAAGTAGCATCATCAGTCATGTGTGGTCTTCTTCTTTCAACATTGGTCAACAGGTTTCCATGCCAAGAAATCCAAAAGAAGACATTGAGGAGCTCGAATAGACCATAGCATATCCCAACTTGTCGAACCCTCCAAACCTTGATTAAACATGTTTTTGTACGATTCCGACGAGGAAAAACCTCCAGTATTGCTCCACTTCCAAGCAATAGAATCGGGACCAACCTCATTCGACGGTGGCACAACCCCAACAATATGTTTTAAGATATGTTGAGGAAAAAGAGTACGTAGTTGATCCTAGTTCCAACTACCACTCGCTGTAACGAGGTCCCAGACACGCAACGACCTAACAAAAGGATCATGACCCACATAATACTTTAACAACGGACCAACTTGATGGAGCCAACAATCATCCCATATGTTGAGAAAACAATCGTTTCCGACTATCCAATACATATTGTCAAGAACCTCCGGCCAAAGTCGCATTAATGATCTCCAAACAAAGGAACAATTGCTCCGCTTAATGGATTTTGGAAGGGTCTCCTAAATATTTTATTTCTTTTGAAGCACTTGTACCCATAGTGAATCAGGATTAG
Source organism: Kokia cookei (assembly GCA_039519145.1). Lineage (NCBI taxonomy): Eukaryota > Viridiplantae > Streptophyta > Magnoliopsida > Malvales > Malvaceae > Kokia > Kokia cookei. The sequence continues at coordinate 19,038,605 of CM076899.1, read as the reverse complement.
AAAGAAGACAGAAACCCAACTTCATAAGAAATAATTATTTTGGTCACTCAGTCTACGAAGCCCCAAACCACCTTTATTTAAAGGACGACAACATCTCTCCCAAGAAACTAGTGACACCTTTCTATCTTCGCTAGATGATCCCTATATAAAGTTTCAGGCAATCTTCTCTATTTTTGTACAGATTGAGATGGGGATTCTAATAGTATACATAAAATAATTGGGGATAGTAAGTAGAACTGACCTGGCTAGAGTGATTAGCCCTGTAAGAGATAATCTCCTAGCCTCTCAACCAGAAAGTTTCTGACGAACTTTGGTAACAATGAAATCAAAGGTACTAGTCATGGTTTACTCATGCAACAGCGGTAAACCAAGGTAAGTCCTTAGGTTATCAATTTTACTAAAGCCAAGTATTGAGTAAAATTGATCAGCAACCACAACAGGAGTAGAAGGGGAGAAATAGACTTAAGATTTAGACACGTTTAACTTCTGCCTTGAAAAATAACAAAAAGTCTTCAAAACCTTACTAATAACACTCGTTTGATTCACATTGGCTTCGGAGAAAAGCATAAGGTCGTCTGTAAAGAAGAGATGAGAAAGTGTCGGGCCCCTCCTTGATAAAGAGAGAGGTTTCCAATTACCCATATCGATTGCATCTTTAATGAGGTGACTCAATCTCTCCATGCAGAGCAAGAAGAGGTAAAGAGACAATGGATCACCTTGGTGATGCAAAGCCTAAAGACCTTCCGTCAGACTCCCATTCCAAAGCACTTGATAGGATGTCGAAGAAATGCAACCCATAATAACGTTCACTAATTGCCTTGGAAATCCTGCTAAGAGAAGGGTATTCCGGAGGAAAGACCAGCTGATTCTATCATAAGCTTTTTGCAAGTCAATTTTCAAAATCATACCAGTTTTGGAACCCCTAAATCCTTTCAAAGAGTGAACGACTTCCTATGCTACCACTATATTATCGGTAATATCACGACCAGGCACAATGCTAGATTGATTCTCGCTTACCAACATTGACATAAGATTTCTCAACCTGTTCACAATTGTTTTGGTGAAAATCTTCTAAAGCACTGAACAAAGGCTAATCGAGCGAAACTGTGAAATCCTCTCTTATCTCGAGATCTTTGGAATGAGGATTAAGAGAGTTCTATTTAACAAAGGATCCAAAGGCACTTCGCCCAAACTATCTAGCAAAAATTGACAAACAAACGGTCCCACAACGTTCCACTAAGTCTAATAGAAGCTTGCATGAAAACCATCCACTCCAAGAGCTTTAAGTGGGGCTATACTAAACATCACCCTACGAATTTCCTCATCAGTAGCAAAAGAAAGCAGAGCAGCCATGTCACCATCTGAAACCAAAGGAAAGCTATATTAATTTGATAATCCATAGTATAGAGTTTCGAGAAAAAATCCCTCACATGCCCTTGTAGTTCCTCCTCCTCGAAGCATCATTCATCACCAATCAACAACCCCTCAATTTTGTTTCTCTTATGCCTAATCAGAGTCCGATTATGAAAATACGAGGTATTCCTATCTCCATAACTTAACTACTCAGACCTCGATTTCTGGAACCACAATAACTTCTCATGAATAGCACCTTATCAAGGTCATTTCTCAACTCGACTTCTCTATCATGAAGCTTATGAGGGAAACGGTAATCAAGAACCCTCTGAACCCGCTTTAACTCAGTAATCAGTGTTCTCTTTTTCTCAAAAATATTACAGTACACCTTTTTATTCCAATTAGTAATAACACCCTTGAAGCCATCTAAATTTTCCACTATAGCTCTATCACTACTCCAATAGTTCTTGACAACATTATTAAAATCCACATGACAAAACCAACTAGCCAGACAACGGAATGGTCTATCACCTCTACTTTGTTTTGGTTAAAGAGCAATAAAGATGGGTCAATAATCAAACTTTAACCCATGGAGATTTCTAATATTACAAGCCGGAGCAAATTGATCCCACAAAGTATTACCAATGGCCCTATCGAAACGTTATGATAAACCTTCATGATACCAAGTGAAATGAGCACCGGAGGACTCAAAATCCCTAAGTCCATTACCAAAGAGGAATTGTTGAAACCATTTACAACCCATATGCGAAGTTCTTGCACCACCTGATTGTTCAGATTCATTTAAAATACAATTAAAGTCACCCGCTAAAATCCAAGGTTCAGTAACCAATCCTGCCAACGAGTTCAGAAAAGGCCACAATTCTTGCCTAACCGAAGCCTGAGGTCTAGCATACACAATAGAGCATAAAAATGTTTTGAATTTTGAGTAGTGCCAAGACGGATATGAATTACCTGAGGATGAAAATTCAAAATCTCAACCTGGGTATCTTCATTCCAACAAAGCCAAATACCACCCGCAAAACCATTGGCCTCAACTCTAACAGAATTCAAGAAACCCATTTTCACAATAATATCATCAACCCGAGTACCACTAACTCGAGGTTCCAAGAAACAGAATAAATTAGGATTAAATTCTTTTTGGTATTCATTCACAATGTTATGGAAGCGAGGATGACTTGCTCCCTAACAATTCTAACAGATAATATTAAAATCCATAAAGTAATTTAAAAAATAAACTCAAACCTGTAACACTAGCTACCGTATGGAAGAAGCTCCCACAATCACCACTGGCGAATTATTATCCTCTCCTAGAGTATCTAATAAAATCGTAGAATTTGGATTAATCTCCAACTCATTGATATCCCATCCATAGTCGTTCCAATATCCACTAAATCAGAAGGTATACCAATCTTTGACAAATCAGACAAAGAAGAGGATCTCAGTTGATTATTTTTCCTACTAAAATTACCAAATAAGAAAATATCCTTTTCTTTCTTGGCATTAGACAAGACCTTATCTTTATCCATAAACCGAACAGTAGCATGGGACTTTGATTTTAATTTGTCTGAGACTATAACTTGTTCAAAACCCATGGAAGAACCTTGAGCCAACTCACCTACCATATTTGAATTATTCACCTTAAAAAGCTGGGCAAATTTCGATTGCAGCCCACTAATACCCACTTTGGGTTTATTATTTTTTAAGGCCACGTTGGACCCACTAACCACTAACCCTTTATTTTTATTTAATCGACCCACCTATTTCTCTTTCCCTTTAATTTTATCTTCTTTTAAAACAAAATCTGCTACATTATCCTCTCTTTCTAGAGCTACACCATTAACCTTATCTTTTCCATCAAAGCTATTGTCCATCACGCCTTTAATCCCCTTCTCCATCTCATTCAACGCCGCGAATCTTGACCCTAGCAGACCGCCCAACAATTCCCCCGTTGCCATCTTTGGTTTGTCGACCACTCCCTTTTCGACGCTCCACAACCATCCAGGAGTCGAATGCTTCCTCTACCACTTGTTTGTCAAGGCCCGAAGGTTTCTTGATCGGAGCCTCATTCTCCGTTGTGTCCATGGTTACCATCGATGGTGTTCCCAAGCACAAATCCGTACTATGGCCAAATATGCCGCATTTGAAACATATGTTTGGTAGACCCTCGTATTCTACCCTTTGTAATTTTCCATTGATCCAGAGTTTAGAGATCAATGGCTTGCGCAAGTCCATGCAAACAGCCAGGCAAGCAAACTGGCCACGCCTTCCTCCGTTTGTGTGAGCATCAAGTTTAATTACCGGACCCATAGCTTGGCTAATGACCTGAAGGAGGCACTCGAAATAGTAGCCCTGCAGTAATCTAGGTAAACGGATCCAAACAACCTGAGATTCTATAGTGCTTTGGCTGGTTGAAAAAGTAGGAGTCCAAGGTCTCACCGCTAAATATTTTCCAAAAATGATCCACGATCCTCCAGTCAAAGCGTACTGGTAGTCATCCTTGTCCTGCAAACAAATTAAAAAGAAGTCGTTTTCTAAATCCATAAGTTGGAACTTACCATTAGGACTCCATAGTAAAGTTAGTTTGTTTAGAAGAGCATTGAATCCTAATTTTCCACCCAGAAGTTTGACTATAATTGTTTTGACATTCTCCTTTTTATATATTCCTAGACACGATCGGAAAAGGTGATGAAGGGCACTCCATCAATTAATTCCATCATAGCATCACCATCCAGTAGATAAAATTGTTCGTCCTCTAGATTTGAATGTTTGGTCTCAAAGGACTCTCTGATGAGTGTAGATTTGTAAGAGGGTTTGGGACCATTCGGTAAAACTTTCTGACCGTTGCTGTCCACCGTCGGATCGTCAAAGTCAAGGTCAGATCAGATCGAGTTTAGACTTTCTTTGTTGTCTTGCCAATCCCAAAATTGGAATCTACGCTATTTGCTCCGGCCATCGGATCCACCGTAGGCAATACCAGAGAGAGGTTCATATTTTTTTATTATTTATAGTTTATCCAATTATATTTAATGAATTAATAGTTAATTAATATCACTTTTGTTATTATCCAATAATAATTAGTAATATTTTAATGAATTATTATTTTAATGTTAATTTAATAATATAATAAACAATAAAAGACAGTCTCTTCCGTTCAAAAGTTTCTCCAAATATTTTTATAATTTAGATAAAAAAATAATTTAATAAAAGTAACATTAACTGATAAAATAATTATGGGTAAACTACAAAAATGGTCACTAAACTATTACCTTCATTCTATATTGGTCACTGAACTATTAATTTTTCTTATTTAGTCACTAAACTTTTCAAAATCAAATATTTTGGTCAATCATAGTTGGTTTGGGATTTTTTTATTAATCAAATAACAAATTTAGCCCTCAATATTTACAAAATTTGTCATTTTAGTTTAAATTCTAAAAACTTCACATAATTTTATCTATAACTAAACAATCCATTTCCCATATGCCCCCCCCAAAAATCCTGTAACACCCCAAACTTGACTTAAAAGTTTTGACCTTATTTGGAGAAACTGAATTAACTTGTTGGGAAAACTATTTCGATAATTATTTGGTAAAAACGAATATTAGTTTTGGAAAACCAAAATTTGTTTTGTCGACTTAAATAAGTTTGTAATTTCACGTTTGAAAATATTAATTATAAACGAATTAAACAAAACCCAAGTCAAGTTCAAAAACGTATTACAAACCCAGAAAAAACCCAAACAAATAATATTAAAATCACCATATTTACACTAAATATGAAAGAAATATGAGCTCCCAAACGCTGTTCGATCCTAAGTTAGAGGTCACCTGAGTAATCAGAAATAAAACAAAAAACATGAGCTACAAGCTTAATGTATAGATAGATTCAACAAAAATCATACAACCACAATATACTAATAAAAACAACGTAAAGGATTCCACAACAATTGTATAACCAAAACGGAATAAATCAGAATATCACAAGATTTTCAAAATGATCATTCAAACATAATAGAGTGTGCATGATTATGCCGGTACAATATTTTTAGAAAATAGAATGCATGTTTTTATTTAAGAAATCATCCTACCCAACTACGTTACACACCAAATCAATTACCCCGGGTTGCCTGGCAACGATGACCCGCCACCCTGGGTTTCTCAACAATGATGGCGTACAATTTACAATTAAACTGCCATATTATATATAAATGTGGTCAAGCCACTATGTTGCAGTCAAGCTACCAAATCAGAGTTGTCAGTAAATGACCAAATAATGCAGATCATTAAACTGCCAGAAACTTCTTTCACATCATCCCAAATTCCATGCAACGTGCCATGACATGCATATACAAAATCAGAGTGATAAAAGCGTGTAGGTCATGCTGTCGTACAATGATAGAGTCAGTAGGCATGGAAGTCCAAGCTTAGTAAAACATATTTATCAGAATTGCCATGAAGTCATTTGCATGGTTATAAATCAAATTCAGTACAAATCAATTCAACAAATTCATATATCAAATATCCTTAATCAATGGAGTAACATAGAGGCATTTAGGGTTATATACTAACAGATCAACATATTATACATCATCAAGTCGTTATTAATTAACTTATATCAGTATTTACATACGTACCAATGGTAGATTATATACTAACAAATAAACAAATATCCTATAGCTTAATATAGATCATACAGACCTTATGGAAGACCTATGCTCGCTTTGAACGACGTTTACGGCCTTAGGAAAAAAAATTAATTTTTGGCCACACGCCCGTGTGGATTCACACGGCCTGTAAAATTGGCCCATGTGGTCCACACGGTCTGGCACACGATTGTGTGATCCAAAACAGAGAGTTAAATGGTTTATCACACGGCTTGACACACGATCGTGTGACACACTAATCTATAGTTTCAAAAATGTTATAAATTAACTTAGGTTTATTAAAAATCCTAAGTCTAAAATTTTAGCAGAGGTTGTCATAGAATTTTCATAATTTTACCTAGGATAGAGTAACCAAAGAACTATAGTTTGTGCTAGTTTATCTAATATAGCTAGAGCAGAGATACTTACAGGATAGACATTGGAGTCTTGTATTCTCTATTTATATACTCAAAAATAATCAAAATTTGAACACACACAATTTCAGAAACCTAAAATCTCAAAGTCAGTCAGAAGTTCCACTTAAAACATTTTTCTAGAAAAGTTTTGAATCTGAAAACCTCAGCCCGAGTTTTGCAAACCTAGTTCTAATACCACTAAATATAACACCTAAATCTGACCTAAAAGTTTTGACCGTATTTGGAGAGAATAAACATTGACTTATTGGGAAAAATATTGCGATAATTATTTGGTAATCATGAATATTAGTTTTGGAAAATCGAAATTTGTTTTGTCGATTTAAATGAGTTTATAATTTTATGTTTGAAACTATTAATTATCAACAAATTAAACGAAACCCAAGTCAAGTTCAGAAACATATTACAAACCTAAAAAAACCCAAACAAATAATACTAAAATTACCATATTTACACTAAATACGAAAGAAATTTGAGCTCCCAAATGTCGTCTAATCCTAAGTTAGAGGTCACCTTAACAATCAAAAAAAAAAAATGTGAGCTACAAACTCAGTGTATAAATAGATTCAACAGAAATCATACAAACATAATATACTAATCAGAACAACATAGAGGATTTCACAATAATCGTATAACCAAAAAAGAATAAATCAGAATATCACAAGATTTTCAAAATGATCATACAAATAGAATAGTGTGTGGATGATTATGTTAGTGCAATATTTTTGAAAATAGAATGCAAATTTTTATTTCAGAAATCATCCTACCCAACTACGTTACAAACCAAAATGATCACCCCCGATTGCCCGACAATGATGACCAGTCACCCTAGGTTCCCCGATAACGATGACGTATCAATTTGCAATTAAACGGCTAGACTAGATATAAATGTGGGTAAACCACTATGTTGTAGTCAAGCTGCCAAATCAGAGCTGTGGGTAAACCACCAGATAATCCAAATAATTAAACTGCTAGAAACTCCTGATTTCTCATAATCCCGAATCCCATGCAATGTGTCATGACATTCATATACAAAATCAGAGTGATAAGCATGTAGGTCATGCTATCATACAATTACAGAGTTAGTAGGCATGGAAGTTTACGCTTTCTAAAACAGATTTATCAGAATTACCATGAAGTCATATGCATGGTTATAAATCAAATTCAGAACTAATCAATTCAACATATTCACATATCACATATCCTTAATCAATGGAGTAACACATAGGCGTACCAGTAAACTTAACAGAATATGAATCGTACTTGGACAAAATGCATACTTTAACGCATCCAAACAGAGGCACATTATACATCATCAAGTCATTATTAATTAACTTATATCACTGTAGACATACGTACTGATGGTAGATTATATACTGATAGAATGTTGAGTTTTATAGCTTAATACAAATCATACGGACCCTACATAAGGCCTACGCTAGCTTTGAATGATGTTTACAGGCTTAAGGAAAAATTTTGATTTTTGGCCCACATGCTCGTGTGGATTCACACAGCTTGGATAATTGGCTCGTGTGGTCCACATAGCCTAGAACACACCCGTGAGGCTCCTTAGTTATCACATATTGTTTGGTACACAACCTAACACACGGTCATATGACCTAAAACAAAGAGTTACAAGGTTTATAACACAACCGAACACACAGCCGTGTGGCATTGAGAACCATGTCTTTTGGTGTTCGCAAATCACAAAAAATTTGAGTTTTTTGATACCCACCTGATACGGGATTGACGTAGAAGCAATAGAGATGATCTTGAACCCTAAAAATGATGATCAAAGTTCTATTCACACGATTCAATCAAACTACAAAGTTAATTTAACAATCAATTGAAACATGTCGAAAACTTCAACACAACCCAATTCTAAAAACTAGACACTCACTCTCATACGAACAACAATGTAGGAATTTAACTTGCTGGAAGAATGTTATCGTCACAATCTTCGCCTAAAAGAGATCCCAACGTAACCTAAAACAAGAATCAACAACACCAATCAAAACCACATTTTGACAAAGCAAACGAGATCAAACATTAACAGAAGTTAAACGATCAGTTACTCAATTAACCTTCTAGTTGGAAGAACGAGATATGCCATCTCTTCGAAAAAACCTATAGCGGAGTTATCAAAAGAAAAGAAAAATAAATGAACCAAAAGAAGAGGAAGAAGAAGAACGAACGAATGAACGAAGGCTCAACTTCCAAAAAGAGGTTTTTGAAATATAAGAAGGTTTGTTCAGTTTTAAAATTTATTACATAAAATAAAATAGAACCATTTCACAAGGCAGTCTAAAAGAAAAACATTTTCATATTACTTTCGCAGAGATTTGAACATAAAACCAGAGCGTATACATAAGTTTAACCATGGAACCAACAGACTCACTTTTGACCTCAGTTGATCAAAAATAACTTATAACTCATATGTCTAAAGATAGGTGTTTAATCAAAATTTGCAAGATTTCAAGAAATAAGATTCGAACCTAAAATTCATGCACACTAACAGAACACTTAACCACTAAACCAATTTAAATTTACTTGTTAAAATTTCCAATCTAGGATTAAAGTCTAGAGATAACCACTCTTGATTTCACAACTCAATTTTTTCTAACCCAATTTTTCTGATGTTACAAATCCATTTCACATAATTTTATCTTCTATTTTCAAGCTAGCGATGACAACTTGAGCTCACTTTTTTTTTTCTATTTCAAGTATTGGATTTTGTTATTTGGTGATGTTTTTTTTATCATAACCTCGTTGGTTGGTTGTTATAGCCTCTACTAGAGATTTGTAATCTTTGCTTCATCATTTGCAATGTTTTAATTATCATTACTATATGGACTAAAATGTAAATTTTTCAAACTACATTGGTTTGGGGTCGTGACCTTAGGGTTCAATGTCGCGACATTAAAGATTGGTGTCGCGACATTGAAAACAATCTACTACAAGTCCATTTCAATTTTTCAACTAATGTCACGACATATTGAGATGGTATCGTGACTTTGTAGGCAGTATACAACAATTTCAATCCCTTTTTGTTGGATCCCATCATTACACACAATAAGCGAATTTGGTGACCTATATTGACAATCACCACGATGAAACTTCATACCAATTTCACCGATCAACATATCATTCCAAACTATAGTACATTAAGTTTATCACCCTTTGGAATCAAGTATTCAAGTGGCACAAAACTCATGTTCAAAATATAAATATGTTCAAGCAATATGTCAACTTTAACTTACCTCATTACTTCACTTTCCAAACTTTGACATATAAGGCTTTCATGCAAGCATAAAATTATCAATCCAAATAGCATCAAACATGGCAAAAATTATGCATTAACTAAGCCTTATATTTCAAACTTAACATACAAATAAACCTTAGCCACAATTCAACCTTGGCATTCACAAATAAAGATGACCATTACAAAATCAAAACATACATGCCAGAATATTCCGGCTCAATGATAGTGTGATATCCACAATAATCTAGCTTGATGAGTTCCGTATGTTAGGAATCTACAAGTAGGAGAAACAATGATAGTAGCATTTAAATGCTTAGCAAGTTCAAATGGAAATTACAACACTTACCTTGCTCATAGGTGAGCATATTGTCTACCAAAAGGATATGGCATACATTTTGTTAAAGATTGACATATAATGTCACAACTAAGTGCATAACAAGCATAGACATACAAATGTGTTAGACATATCCAAAATTCACCAATTCATTCCATTTCATGCAAGATCATTACAATTTCATATACTATCATCAATTCACAAGTTCATACTATTTCAATCTAATTCACATATCATAATACTTTACCAAATTCAATTCGTTTCATTTCTCAATTTCAAAAATCAATTTCAATGTTTTGCAAAATGGAACCCTAGTAAAATAGACTCGAATATATGGTGAACTACACCACACCACACCACACCACACAAATAGAACTTGTATGAGCTTAAACAACACCACACCAAGGCATCGAAGTGTAAAGCCCATAGGCATTAAATGTTTAAACATTTTCAATTGCATCCCTCCACTACACCTACGTCTTCATAAAGACAATAAATAATTGATGATTTGCAACAAAGGTTGGACCCCGAAATAACCTGTCAGAATCTTTGTATCATCAACTATCCCATACACAATCACACATATGACCTTATTGGCATGCCAATTGTCTCCTAAACTTTTACTAAGTTCACAAGAGCATCAATCATTCGTATTTGCATTTTCATACCATATACATTGTACTATCATATAGCAATCACTTATCTCATTTCATTTCAAATTTCATCTCATTTAATAGCCTTGTACGCTAATATCTGGACATGATATTAGTCACGTCATGTGACTCGATTAAAATTTCATGAGATTGGGCCAAGCTCGAAGGGCCTAAATACAAGATGAGAATCGAACAAAGGCATGGAACGTTTGCATGTGGGCTATTAAGGACTAAAATTCGTCCATATTATTTTTATTACATGACCTTTTTAATCCCAGTTTAAATTTGTGATGTTATGTTTTTAATGTGTCTTAAAAGCATGTTTTTAAATATGATAGTTTTTAGTTAAATTTGTCGTTAGTTTAATTAGTTAGTTTTATTGTATTTTTTAATATGTCATAAAATCTAGCTATTTAATATGTTCCATTTTATTATAACTTTCTAATTAGATTTATGGTGTTCTAATATCATGTTTAATGTGTGTTTAATGTTCCTAGGAGAGTCCAATGGTTGGCCTTAAAAGCTTCAAAATTTGCTGCTTGTATTTTCCAAAAAGGATCAAGATGTTCACACCATAAGTAGTTCGATTCAGCAAGTGGTTGTTTGGGTTTGGGCTTGGAAAGTGACCATTCGGTCAACACAAAAATGCCATAAATGTGTCATTCAATTGAGGGAAAGTATGAGAAACTTCTAGAAATGTCTATTAGACCTTTCCATGCACCATTAAAGGCCACCATCCATTATAGGAGCTGAATGTGACTTTTGGAGTTTGCTAAACCCTTAAGCATGCATGAAACAAATTAATAGAGGTCTTTTGGTTGTTCGATTGAAGTGAAGATTTTACTACATTTTAATTGAAGTTTATGTACATCATTAATAGCTGGTTTGTGGCTATTCGATTTTCATCTAAGTTGCCTATAAATAGTTCAGTTTTAAGCATTGTAAGATTAGACGATTTATGGTATAAAACAAATTTGAATTAGAGAACTTTTGTACTTATCAAGAATTCGTTCTTGTGGCTTTCATTCAAAACTGATCTTATCACTCTCACAAGTGTGGCAATCAAAACTTTATACCTTTGGTTCTTATCTCATTATAGATAGCAGTTCAATGTCTTTATCATTTTTCGAACTTCTCGAGTTATAAACAACCTTATAGAAATTGGGTCACGTTGTCCTATAGTGTTGGTTCATTTCTGGTTCGTTTTTTATTCGTAATTTATATCCTAAATCTGTCCTTTCTTTATCTTTTCTTTCATAATTCACCTAAATTTCGTTTAAGTACCTATTTAGATGATCGGGACACTTAAATGTGAATCAACTCGTAACCGAGTTCACGCCATATCCTCCAACATATTAAATCATGTTCAAGAATAATTATAATGAAATAAACACAAACATACATATAACCCAAAGAAAGGTAGTAAGTTCCATATGAACTTACCTTTTCAACACACAAAACACATATATTCTTCAAGGATTATCCCACATTTTTTGCTTTTCCTCTACTAGCTTCACTTTTATCGAATCTAGCTCTAATCAATTATATATTTATTAATCAATACCACATATTAACACAAAATAGCGAGTTAATGGCTCTCAACAACAAAGCAATGAAATGTGTGATTTAAATTAATCCTTTTTTTATAATACACATATTTTGTATTTTATTCAATTTAGTCCTTAAATCCAGGATAAACATAACTTTAGATTTCTGGCTTCGGATTAAAATTTGATTTCACATTCTTTTAGAACATCCTAATTTTGGATAAGCGTAACATCCTAGTCAAGTCGACCACCAAGTGCCTCATAAAGTTTCTTCTAGAATTGAGACGTAAAACAAGGATCCCGATTCAAAGTAATCGATATCGTTACTCCATGTAGTCTCACTATCTCAGATATGTACAACCTCGCCAAATTTTACAGAGAATAATTCATTTGAATCAATAGGAAGTAAGCTGACTTAATCTATTCCCAATAACCCAAACTGAATCTTTCTTAGTATGTGTTAAGGGAAGTATTTGTGGCTGGGTCTTAAGCAAGAGGTAACGTAGTTGGTGTCAAAACATTTGACATGCTAACAGGTTAAGGTCGAGCATCAGTTTCCACTAGGGTTGATACAACCAATTTGAATTCCACAGTGGAAGTTAGAGTGAGTGACAATGGACTTTATTAGTGGGTTACCTTTAACACCTACTGCATTAACTTGTTGGCAAGTCAATTTGGGTACATTGTCACTCTCTCCCACTTTATTAGTAACAAGTTAATTTGTGTACATTGTCACTCTCTCCCACAGTGGACTTTATTAGTGGCAATTGGAAGAAAGATTCAATTTGGGTCATAGTAGACAAATTGACGAAGTCCGCCCATTTTATTCCCATCTGCACTGATTATACTCTTCAGAAGCTAACTAAGCTCTACATTTCTGAGATAGTGAGACTGCATGGAGCACTAGTGTAAATTATTTTAGACGGGGATTCTCCCTTTACATTTTGATTTTAGAAGAAATTGCATGAGGCTTTGGGTACACGGTTAGACTTCAGTATAGCCTTTCATCCATAATCAGATGGTCAGTCAAAAAGGTCATTCAAATTTTAAAGGATATGATGAGGAGTTGTGTGATTGATTTTCTGGGTAGTTGGGAAGAGCATCTACTGATGGCAGCATTCACCTAAAATAATATTTCCTAATCAAGTATCCAAAGAGCATCTAACAAACAAGATTCATATGTTGACTTAAAGCATAAAGACATCGAGTTTAATGTAGGAGTTTGGGTTTTTCTTAAAATCTCTCCATGGATGAAGCATTTCGAGTCACCAAATATAATTCCTACGACAAAAATAGAACTAAAGAGTAGTATAAAGTAGTAGGGTCAAATCCTAAGGGGCTGGATGTCTAATTTCGCTTTTTCATTTAGACAAAATTATTGTCATGAGAATGGTTGAACCCTTGACTCGTGATGAGCTTCCTGAAAATAAATTAAAGGGGGATTTAGTGATAAAGATATTAAAAAATATAAAATGAAATAAATAAAGTGAAAACAAAATCTTGTTGCAAAATAAATTAAATTGGAGAATATTATATATTAAATCTTAGCCTCCGAACTTGAACCGATCCTTGAAAAGTTTTTTTTCCCTTTTTCAATTGATAAGTTGGTTATAGCGACCAAGAACGTCCCAACCGCCAACTTTTCCTTTTGTATTCAGTTCTAGTACGACCTAAAAATTGACCCTTGTCGAATGTCTAACCACGTTGCTCGTGCCCGTAATTTAAGATTTTGACAGCTTTACAATCTAGAAAACCAAACTTGAATTAATGGTCTCAATTGCGTGGGTCGTTTAAATCCAATCACTGTCTCTCTTGATAGAATCCAACTATCTTTCTCCACTTGAACACGCCAATTTGTTCGTGGAAATCAGAATACAACATGGTCGACTTGTCTTCCCAACTGTATGCTAAAACGACTCAAACCCAACGTGCACGTTGCGTTGAAATCGAGTTAACTTTAAGGGAAGAATTTGTACTATCCTAATATTCTGAAGAGACGGTGAATACCGAGTTGAAAAGTTGTTTTATTATGCTAAATTTAATATGGACTTTCCTAACAAAAGTCTTTGCTAACTAAAATAAAAATTATTTCAACTAAAAAAAAATATCACCTAAAAAATTAGATTTGACTATTTGACCATTTGACAATTTCAAACAATCTAATTTTTGAACCAGTCAATCCACTAATTCTTCAACTTCTTTTAATTTGGCCCCTCTATTCATTTTACGTTCCATTTTAGCCCCATTTTGTTTGATTTTGAATTTCGAAAGTCCTAATGTATACTTGATAAGAAAAAACACGAGTTTAGAAGCATGTTATTCATAATTTAGCCAAAAATAAATAAATAATAACACAAAATTAATTGATTATCAAAATCCCTCATTCTTAGCCTATGCTTGTCCTCAAGCATGATGTGTATTCCATATTAAAATTATTTGATAATCTTTTTCGAAATCAAATCTCCTTCCTTAGCCAAGTGTAATGCAAACAATTAGGTGAATAAAAAATAAGCAATCGCTATGTTTAATCAATAAGCATTTATAAAATAAGAAACATTATATAACAATCAACAACTTCACTAAATTAAGGCTTAATCAAACTTGCGAGATAATCGTACTTAGTATTTACATTCTTATTTTTTTCTTCTTTCGCTTTTTTTCTTTTTCTTTTCTTTTATTAACAAATTCGAGGCATACTCAAATATTTTTACGTGAAATAAGATAACAACCCAAGCACCTCATCCTAGTTACTCAATTTGACATGTCCTTAGTTTATTTCTCAAGGCAGCTCGATTAGTGGAGTGTTACAAGTTTCAGTTCTTCACGTAAATCTTTTTATGTGAGATGAGATGACAATCCAAACACCTCATCCCGGTTACTCAATTTGGTCACATTTCTGAATCTTCACTCTTAACCAAGCCCTTAACAGATTTTATTTATTCAATAATTTGAGTAGTTTTATTGGACAAATTTAAAGAGTTTCCTATTTTTATGAAGTGTTTGACTTTGCCATAACATTTTCAACTCTACGAAATGCTTATCGATTAAAGTAAGAAATAACTATTCATGAATTACCTAATTATTTAAATAAACCAAGCATAGGAATTAAAAGGGCATTTTCAAGACTAATTAAAGAATAACATTAGTATATGAATTAGCATATGCAATGAAGAAATAACATGGCATGCGTAATCCCCTTACTTAACCAACATTTCCCTCAATGTGCAAATTAAAAGAATAGAAAAATGTAAGGGTAAAGTGTACTCGGTGGAGGACGGCGTAAGTGATCACTTTGTAGTATTGTGTTGTTGCTTGCGATGTTGGCTTCCATTGTTTCTAAGAGAGCCTCAAAACAGTTTAGTCTTTCTTCTATAGTGGAATGGGGGTGTTCATCTCAGTCCTTAGGAGCGAAATTGTGTGTCTGTTGGAACACTCTATTACTTTAAGTAGTATATGTACCTAGGGGAACAATGTAAAAGAGCAACAGGGATGCTGAAAAGCAATCCCATAGAATCCAAACCATATTCATCCAAAGGATCCATATTATAAGCATGTGTGAGAGATGAAAAATAAATTGATTAATAAATGGTTGTGGCTAAATGTGTGCTATATGGGCCTAGTATGAGACGTTAACAAACCTTGATTACAATGTGAAAACTATGTGCAAACCAGTATCATAGGTTTACTCTATTCTTCCCCTTAAAGTCCCATTCCAACTCTCCCCCTTATTTCTTCTTCTCTCACCTTCCTTTTTTCTCCAATTTAGGAAATTTCAATATAGTCTTAATCCCTTTAGCTAGCCTATGAGTATTCTTTTGTTTCCTGAGTAAGATTTCTTTTTTCTTCTTTTTGGTATTTTGGTGACTTTGTCACTTTTCATAAGCTTTCTTACTCATGTATTTTCCTTTTTTGTTTCTACTCATTTTTCCTATTTCACTCTTTATTTTATAACATCCACCATAATGTGTCTACCTACCCTCAATACATATGACCATACGTCTATTATCATGCAAAATAGGACCAAAGAAAATAGTACACACAAATCATTGTTTTAGGCTTTAGAGGCTTGTAATGTGGTTCATCAAGAAAGGTTATAAGGCTCAAAGATGGGTACTAATTGAAAATTCATAATAGGGTTTGACTTTTTAGCTCTAGATGTAACTAAGCAGTGCCTTAGGTCATCCCTAAACACCTCAATATGCATAAATATCAATTTAGTCACACCATTCTAAAAATTAATATCTATCATATATACTAGCATGCTTGTTTCCTCATATCATTCACATCATTTGATATCAATAATACCGTTCTTTCTATACTTAGTGTAACTTGTAGAACTTAATAATTTCATGCTAAAAAATTTAAAAAATCCTCATCATCATGCCAAATTTATCAAAAAATACAATAAACCTATTATACATGCTCCTAAACAATCACTTTTATTTCTATAAGCACACTAAAAATAAAAACTATATGCAAAAATTCCTATGTTATCCCTACACTTTAGATAACACATTGCCCTCACTGTGTAGCTCCTTAAATAATAAGGAAAGAAGTTACTCGATTGTTCGTGAAAGTACTCTTCTTCTCATGGTGGTTGTCCTTCTCCCTTTCGTCATGAATGCTTGAAATTTTTGTGTCTCCATAGTGTGGGGTTCCTACATAAGAATTAAAGCATATATATGCAATAATAAATCCTACTCCTATAAATTATAAATCATAAAAACAAAAACCAACAATCATCTAAAATTATAAGTCTTAAAAATAAATAAAGTCTTTAAAGTTTCTCAAAAAATTTTCATTCCTCTTCCTCCAAGTTGGATTAAGGATCCATAGGAGCTTTGCTCTTACCGGAGTACTTTTGGTGAGAACTCCCACCTTGTTGCCTTGTCAGACTACGAATCATCGACCCTTTAGGAGTTGAATATTGAGGCTGGAACATCGTTTCATACTCATCTTCTGTGTTAGGGTCTTCTTGCTCCACGTTTGTTCCTTCCAACTCAGTTTCGTCCTCAACACCTTCTTCATCTCCAAACATGTTCAGTGGATAGTCTAGAGTAGGTAACTCATTCATTCTTACGAATTCCTTCAATACAGGACCCATTTCCTGCATCCACCGAATCATGCCATCTAACTTCCCTTTTATGCTGCCCACATATCCTTTTCAAGCTCTTGCAACTTCTTTTTGTTTTAAAGATACTGGCACATCCATCTTCTCTTTCCTTCTTTGATTCCATTCCTTAATCTACTTTCGCTAAAGCTCAACGTATTTTTTTATATATTGAATCTCGAATGATACTTCTTATTAGCTTTAGGAATTGCTCATTGTCGCTCATTGACACTTTTTGTGCAATTTTTCATTTCCCTGTAAATCCATCATCCTACACAAATTCATTTTTTTCTACAAAATAGCATACAACAAAATAGCTCAAAAAGTATTTACGTTAGAAACATTTAGGGTCGTTGCAATCTTAGTGGCCAAGAATTGCATCCACATCTTTGCAATAGGGAATATAATAACCTGGTTAAAATTTGAAGGTGAGCCAAAATTAGGTTTATAATTCCAGCTACCTTTATATTGTGTCAACAATCTAACAATTTCCTCCATATTAATGTTTTTAAACATATCTAGATCAACCTTATTAATATAGTCTTTTTCATAGTGTGGAACATTGTAAAATTCATAAATATCAGAAGGTAAAATTGGAACATACTTCTCTTGTACGATTACTTTGAGAATTTTTCACTTAATAACATCTTTAAGAGATGCGTAAAACTTATGAACTACAGGTACTATAACATTACCTATTGGGGAAACACAGAATTGTTCCCATTGGTGGTACCTAGCTAGCAACCATATCTCCTTGTAGGGAACCATCGACGGCTTAAAGCCTCATTCTTGAATAAAGGGTCGTCCTTATGAAGCTAAGAAGTAATTTTCCACTTGGGCATTCCCAAACCTCTCGTAATCTGAGTCACTATCACTTTCTTGAATAATGGTTCGTTTTTTGGGAGGCATAGTAATTTGCAAACACTTTTGAACAAGGGTGAATAGTAATAATAAAACAGTAAAAGATGAGAAATACCTTGCCAATGAGATTGGATCGAGCCTTGGAAGAATGGAATGGTGCCTTCCTGATGAATGGTAGAGTTTGGGGTTTTACGTTTTAAAGAGAAAAAAAGATGAAGGATTGATGGATTTTTGAAGAGTTTTGAAAGTGTTTAGTATTAAGAAATAAACTTAAGTAATATGGTATATATTGAGGGTGTGAAATATTAAGGTTTTAGGGTTAAAAATCGGGTAAAATAAGGGTTTAACGGGTTGCATAAACGGGTCGGGTCAATGCTACAAATTTTGTAAACGATATGATGACGTAGCCATAGTGTGTCGTGACAAACCCAACAATACCATACGTTGCTCCCGCTGTGTCACGACAAACCTATCAGTTTTGAAATTCTTACAGTCTGACCCCTTTGTCGCAACATACAAAGGGATATGTCGCGTCATAACATGCTTAGGCGTCCTTGGGGGTAGTTACTTTGTCGCAACGTAGATGGGCTGTGTCATGATAAACACATTAGTTTTTATTAGGATACCCTAAAATGAAAATATAATAAAGTTAGTGTGTTAGTATCTTTATAAAAGGAAAAATACGTATTAATACTTGTCAAAATTGTTTGACAAGGGTGTCAGTGTTCACTTCGGCACTCGAGAACAGTTCATTCTATCATTGTTCATCCAGCAACCGTCATGCCAAGCTATCCTCTAACGTTTTTCTCTTTCCCAAAAATTTTCCTTTTCGTCCAGCATTCATAATCTCTAGTTCCTTTTTTCGATTGTATCTATTCACGACGATTGTGAATTTATGCCACCACCTTTTCTCGTATCTGCTTTCATTCTTGATCCATTGATGGAAAGTCTGAGCCCAATTATGATGCCCTAATAGCTGCTCAATGATTTCGTTCAAGAGGAACAATTCTTTTATTGATGTCGCTAGTTTTGTAGCTGTCTCCTTCCATCCACAATTATTATCATATAATCTCGTAAATGGTATCTCTACACATGGTCCTTGAGTCCATCGAAAAAGTTGAGTTTTCTTGAAACTCGATTTCTTCTTCTGAAAAGACTTCATTATTTTGACATATGAGGACTGAGATGATGGCTTATAGATGAAGATTTCACTGGTTATCTGTAGTGTATGAAAAATCCTAACATCGATGATTTCTTTAGGGATTTGCTTCAGCAGGAAGATGTTATATACTATGGTTGCTTCCCCTTCAAAACAAACCCTTTGATTTATGGAGTTTTCAATTTCTACAAGGTTTTCTGTGTCTCTTCTGATAGTATCTATCAGTTGAAAACCTATACTTTGTAAGTTAAGGTCATCATAATCACTCAGAGGAACCAAGCCATAATCAGGTTGAGGCTCATTTTCAATTTCCAATATATGCCCACTTTCCTTGCTAGTGCTGCTACTAGTATCCTCGTGATCCAAGTTTTCAACATTACACTTGTTCTCATTCTTTGGAGGTAATACTTTGGATATTTCTTGCAGCATTTTAATCATTTCTCTACCTTATTTAACATGTTTGATAATATCTCAGAACTGGTTCTCTTGGTGGTTTAACATGAAGGTATTGAATCGTAGGGAGGCTCATCTAAATATTCAGGCTTGTCATGAACTTTTCCGAGTACCTCACATAAATTACCAGTGAACTCCTATAGATGGTTGACTATATCACCACCTTATTCATTACTCCAGTGGTATGTTGAAACTTCGTTTTTGCGTTGGCTTAGTTTTATCATTAATAGATTTTTATTTTCAATGATCTCCAATCTTTATAATATCCATCCTCGTAGATGTCATCGTCATAATTGTACCTCATTTGACCACATGTAATAGTAATCATCCATGGCCTAAAAAAATGTTGTGGGAATGTTGGTTAAAAATAATTAATCTAAAAAATAGAGAATTGTTATTATGGTTAAATCATAACTATATCGTAAAAAATTTCAAATTATTCTTAATAACAATGCAAAAATAAAAATCACTAAAAATGTTGCCTCCCTAGCAACAGCGCCAACAACTTGATTGCCTTTTAATGTCCTTTTGTTCATTATGTGTTTTTGGCTTCCACAAGTATACGGGTCAGGTTGTAATATAGATTGTACAACGAAATACTTGGTAGCATTTCGAGTATCATACCCAAAGGATGCTTAAGGCGATAGTAAATTTTATCCCTGCAAAGAAAAAAAAATTAATTAGTACTATTTTTAGGGATTATAGTTTGATAAATGGTTTTGGGGAGATTAGGTCGCTTCAATATGGTTTCTTTAATTGTTGGTTTTTAAGGATTTTACTTCAATCAACTAGTCACTACTCTAGTTGGATCTTTCGATCTTCCGACAGCATAACAAGTCGATAGAGACTACTTATCGCTAGATGTCTGGTGGTACTAAAAAGAATATATGTTTTCTCCCCATTTATTATATAATTTCTTCCCATTAATCATGGTTTTTAAGGATTTTATTTCAATCAACTAGTCATTACCCCAGTTGGATCTTTCGATCTTCCGACAGCATAACAAGTTGATAGAGACTACTTATCGCTAGATGTCTGATGGTACTAAAAAGAACATATGTTTTCTCCCCACTTTTTCTACTAATGTCACCAGATTTAGTGTTCAATATTGCATCTTGAGATGTTATTGCAGGAACCTATCCAGAAGAAGCAATGCATGAAGGTGTACAGAGTTATTGCTACGAAATAACATCCAAATTTGCACCCAAAACTGTCACCGCATGAGCACTTCCAGATTGCACCTAAAATTGTCATCGCAAGAATATTTTCGAAATGCACCTAAGACTATCGCTGCATAAATATTCTTCAAATCGCAATCAAAACTATCATTAAATAAGTTTTCTTCAATTGCACCAAAGAATGTCGCTGCATGAACATATACAGAATTGTCGTTGCATGAATGTGTCCAGAATTGCGCCTATAATTATCGCTGCATCTGACAGCTGTCAGATAAGAACAGAAATGTATGAGCTGTCTAATCTGGAATAACCAACTTGTATAGCTCAATTTTGCAGAATAGACACCTGTGCAATTTGGGCTAAATATAAACACTCACAAGAAATAGAAAGTTATCTCTTCTTCTTTTAGTCTCCCATTTTACAATATTATCTTCTTCAACCTAGCTTTTGAGCTTTTCAGCTATGGAGGCTTGAGACCATTCGAAGGAACTTGATGTTGATAAGAAGGCAGCATCTACTCCTAACGAGGAGTGTTCTAAGTACGACAAAAGAGGAGCATTTATGGAATAGTTCTAGTCGGCTAGGAATAGAATGCTTCAACTTATTCCTTAATTCCTTTTAAACGTTGATAAATTCTGATGACTTTAATTATGTATGGAAGTATCTCTTAATGTTAGATCTATTTTGATTTCTACTCAAATCTTCTTAATTGTTTATCTTTGGATTTAATCATTTTGACCACGGAAGTGCGATTGCAGTTATAGTCACTTGAAGGTACAGTGACAAGTTAAATTAACAAGTAAGACAATGGAAGTTGTTTAGGGCACGAAGGAATTCTGGCCATTTGTTCTCGAATGCAAAGCATTACCAGCATTGGAAGGTGTGGTTAATGTGAGTGTTTGGGTCTTTGATAAACAGGGAAGTCAAAAGTAGTGAGATATCTTTAAGCTTAATTGCGACGACAATTTATCTATCAATTACCTTATTGTCACATTTAGTGTTTGCCAACATATCAAGTTAGGGATCCCCCATCTCTTAATTGCATTGACAAAATATCTTCAACATTCATTTCATTTTCTAACAAATCGCTTTGACATTTTGTATTGCAGTTTTACAAAAATTGCATTGATAGTTTTAACTCTTTCTTTGTGAAGATTTCGACTTAATTGCACTGACATTATTTCTGACAATTTTTCTTATCTTAACTTCTTTTGCACCAACAATTTTAGACAACAGACACCCATCCTCTTGGGATTGATATCCGACAGATTCCATTTTGTCTACTATACTTGCATCGATGGTATACGCTTGCACATTTGCTATGACTTTCATAGCGCGATCAATGTCACAGTCTAAACCGGTTTGGGGAAAAGGTTTTCATAGATAGACAATACTAATTTTTGGTTTATTCTCACCTAAATAATTTTCTAGGGTTGTAGGCCTGGTGTTTGTTTCATGCTTTTCCTTTCCCAAATAATTGATCCGATTGAAAATCTATGTTTATACAACAATTAAATATTCATACTTCCACTCTCTAATTCCTCAAAATGAAATAAGTTCTTCATGGGTTTCTTGATCATCATAAAAACAATAACATATGAAACATAGAATTGACTAGTATGAGTAATTCAATGCAGAATGCTACAACAATTGCAGAATGGAAATTTACTGTAACAATTTGTGATTATTGTGGAAGCAACCATGAGTTTGAACAATGCCTATCAAATCCAGTAAATGTGTACCACCTGGGGAATTTCGGTTGAAATGAAAATTAATATTCCAACACCTACACGCTAGAGTGGGAGTAACATCCAAAATTTTGTTGGAACAATCAAGACCTTGGAAGTAGAAACAACGATGTTAAATCCGAGTGGACATTGCCCAATTATGATAAACTCTTGTCAAGGAAAAATACCCAGTAAGATGAAGCATCAAAATTTTCATCAATTGAAAATTTGCTGAGACAATATTTTACCAAGATTGAAGTTGTGCTTCAGAGTCAAGCTGAATCCATACGAGCTCTAGAATATCAAGTTGACCAGATTGTGAGCGCAATAAATTTGCGACTACAAGAATCTTTGCCGATTGATATTAAGAATTCGATATCACAAGGGCAAGAGAATTGTGAGGAAATCATTCCCAGAAGTGAGACTCAACTGAATAAATTTGTTCGGAATGCTACAGTAAAGGAAGATAATTCAAATCTCGACAATGGAAAGATGTTAGAACAAACTGCAGCTGAAGAGGTTAAACAAAATACTGTGGAGATAGAATCAGATCTCTTTTTTACAACAAATGCTACAGGAAAACAACCTCAGAAACGTGAAGATACATTGTCAAAGAAGAAAAGATTGGGAGAAGTCGAAGCAATCACACTTACTGAATGGTGCACTATCATGACAATTAAATTGCACCAAGAATTTAACGATCCCAAGAACTTCTCAATACCCTATTCCATTGGTGGTCAGTATATTGGAAAGGCATTATGTGATTTCAATGTAAGCATAATTTTGATGTCTACTTTCATAATTAAGAAGTTATGGAATAGGAAAAAACGCAAGAAAGTGTGGAATTTTTTTGGGATCGTATGGAGAATAAAAGAGTACGAAGTAGTTGAAGAAGAAGGAACAAATATTGTGTCTGCACCGATTGAGGAATAATTAAACACCATTGTTGACGCATTAAGATTCCATCGTCAGCATAATTTTTTACAGTTGTATTGTACCTACTGACTTAATGCTGAAAACGAAAGAAGCTCATGTGGAGTAAGAAAAAGACGAAGAAATAGATGTCAAGGCAAATTTAGCTAAGAAATTTGTCCCCACACCTGAAGTTGTGGGTGCAATAACTAAAGGCTTCGCGCAATATGGAGAAAGTCAAGCGAAAGCTATGGATGAAATTAATGTGAACTACAATCCGAGGGTGATAGTGATTTATACTGGACCAACGAATGAAGCAACTGATGATGCCGGAGCAGAGATGGAAATTAAGGAGCAATCCACAGACTATGCGAAGCTCAAACAAAAGAAAAAGAAGAAAGAAGAGAAGGACCTGATGTCGCGACAAATTCTGCTGAGGAATTTGTCACCGCACCTGAACTTGTGAGTGAATCATCTGATGATTTGGTGCCACCTGAAGCGAGTTAGGCGAAGGCTGTGATGATCAGTAATGAGTATTCCAATCCTCTAGCCATGGTGCTTTATGTTGCATCACTTGCTAAAATAAACCCATCTGATGTCACAGTCGATAATGTCGTGGAGCAGCCTGATGTTGAGGAGCAATCCGCAAATCCGACGAAGCTAAAGGAATGAAAGAGAAAGCGCACCAAAGACAGGAAGTGTCGTAAGGAGAAGCGGAAGCGTAAGAAGAAGAAGACCAATACAGCCACATATTCGGCTGCAGCACATTGAGTTAGTTTTTATTTTTAGCACTTAGTTTAGTTTTTATTTTTAGCATATCATGTAGCTGTAGTATAATTGTCCCTGCATTTTTATTGTTGCTGCATCTACATTGTCATTGCAGTTTCATATATATTTATTAATGTCAATGAATTGGGGACAATGCAAACTTTAAGTTTGGGGGGAATGCTTATGGGCTGGAAATGCAATTGCACCCACATTTCAAAAATTTGTCCTTTTGAGTTTAATGAAGAATGCATGGTTATTGAAAATGTGCTTGAATTTTTTTTCATTTAATACTTAATTCTTGAATCATGTGAACTGTTAATGAATGAGTTGGATGAATTTGATTGAATGTTGTATCTTCAATTTTTGGATGAATGATTTAGATTGCATTAGTAATGGATGATTAGTATCATTATTTGAATCTTGAATCAATTTTCCATTTACAGCTGCTTGTATATAAGTATAATTATGAATAATAATAATAAACTCCAAAGTGGGTGTATTGTGAACTATCAAGGGGGAACACTCCAATGTAGGTGATAAAAAAAAGTAATCTAGCCAAAGGTTGTCATTGCAAGAATGTGTGTCGGCGTAATTACATATTCCCAGAGGGTTTGTTGCACCCCATCATTATTTCTCAGGAACAAGGGTATAGTAATGTAACGACATCCCCCAATCACATAAAAGAAGAGAAAAGAATAGAAAAGAAAAAAAGAAACGTATTTATATTAGTGTACAATAAATGTTGTATTGGTAGATAGAATTCAGGATTTGAAGCATAATGCTGGCTTTGATGAAATTGCAATTTTAGTTAGTCAAACTTATAAATTATCGGTGCAATATTCTGTCATTTGAATGTAATTCATGCATTAGGATTTCAGACGCTTCAAGTTGTTAGAATGATTATTACCTTGAAAAAAATTCTTTTGTAGCCTTGCTAGTTTTTGTTTTACTTGAGGACAAGTAAAAACTCAAGTTTGGGGGTGTGATGGTACTAAAAAGAACATATGTTTTCTCCACATTTATTGTATAATTTCTTCCCATTATATCATGTTTAGCATGCATTTTTAGCATTGTATATTTATTAATCGCATTTTCTAAGTTAGTGATGTTTGGTTTAATTTTCTTTCATTTTATCTTACTCTTTCTACTAATGTCGCTAGATTTAATGTTTAGTATTGCATATTGAGATGTCACTGCAGGAACCTATCCAAAAAGATCAATGCACGAAGGTGTACAAAGTTGTCACTACAAAATAACATCCAAATTTGCGCCTAAAACTATCACCTCATGAGCACTTCCAGATTACATCAAAAACTGTCGCCGCAGGAATATTTTCGGAATGCACCCAAGACTGTGGCTGCATAAATATTCTTCAAATTGCATCCAAAACTATCGCTGCAAAGTATTCTTCAATTCCACCTAGGAATGTCGCTGCATTAATATGTCTAGAATTGCACCCAGAATTATCACCGCATCTGATAGTTGTCTGATAAGAACAGAAATGTGTGAGCTGTCCAATCTGGTATAACCAACTTGTACAGCTCAATTTTGCATAATAGACACCTGTACAATTTAGGATAAATATAAACACTCACAAGGAAAGAGAAAGGTGTCTTTTCTTCTTTTAGTCTCCCATTTTGCAATATTATCTTCTTCAACATAGCTTTTAAGCTTTTTAGCTATGGAGGCTTGAGACCATTCAGAGGAACCTGATGTTGATGAGAAGGCAGCATCTACTACTGAAGAGGAGTGTTCTAAATGCGACATAAGAGGAGCATTTACGGAATAGTTCTAATAGGCTAGAAATAGAATGCTTCAACTTATTCTTTTATTCGTAATAAACGTTGATAAATTCTGATGACTTTAATTGTGTATGGAAGTATCTCTTAATCTTAGATCTATTTTAATTTCTACTAAAATCTTCTTAACTGTTTATATTTGGATTTAATCATTTTGACCACGGAAGTGCGATTGCAGTTACAGTCACTTGAAGGTTCAGTGACAAGTTAAATTAACAAGTAAGACAATGGAAGTTGTTTAGGGCACGAAGGAATTCTGGCCATTTGTTCTCAAATGCAAAGCATTACCAGCATTGGAAGGTGTGGTTAATGTGAGTGTTTCGGTCTTTGATAAACAGGGAGGTCAAAAGTAGTGAGATATCTTTAAGCTTAATTGCGACGACAATTTATCTATCAATTACCTTATTGTCACATTTAGTGTTTGCCAACTTATCAAGTTAGAGATCCCCCATCTCTTAATTGCATTGACAAAATATCTTCAACATTCATTTCATTTTCTAGCAAATCGCTTTGACATTTTGTATTGCAGTTTTACAAAAATTGCATTGATAGTTTTAACTCTTTATTTGTGCAGATTTTGACTTAATTGCACTGACATTATTTCTGACAATTTTTCTTATCTTAACTTCTTTTGCACCAACAATTTTAGATAGCAGACACCCATCCTCTCAGGATTGATATCCGACAGATTCACTTCTGTCTACTATACTTGCATCGATGGTATACGCTTGCACATTTGCTATGACTTTCATAGCGCGATCAATGTCACAGTCTAAACCGGTTTGGGGAAAAGGTTTTCATAGATAGAAAATACTAATTTTTGGTTTATTCTCACCTAAATAATTTTCTAGGGTTGTAGGCCTAGTGTTTGTTTCATGCTTTTCCTTTCCCAAATAATTGATCCGATTGAAAATCTCTGTTTATACAATAATTAAATATCCATACTTCCACTCACTAATTCCTCAAAATGAAATTAGTTCCTCATGGGTTTCTTGATCATCATTAAAACAATAACATATGAAACATAGAATTGACTACTATGAGTAATTCAATGCAGAATGCTACAACAATTGTAGAATGGAAATTTGTTGTGACAATTTGTGATTACTGTGGAAGCAACCATGAGTTTGAACAATGCCCATCAAATCCAGCAAATGTGTACCACATGGGGAATTTCGGTTGAAATGAAAATTAATATTCCAACACCTACACGCTAGAGTGGTAGTAACATCCAAAATTTTGTTGGAACAATCAAGACCTTGGAAGTAGAAACAACGATGTTAGATCCGAGTGGACATTGTCCAATTATGATTAACTATTGTCAAGGAAAAATACCCAGCAGGATGAAGCATCAGAATTTTCATCAATTGAAAATTTGCTGAGACAATATTTTGCCAAGACTGAAGTTGTGCTTCAGAGTCAAGCTGAATTCATACGAGCTCTAGAGTATCAAGTTGGCCAGATTGTGAGCGCAATAAATTTGAGACTACAAGAATCTTTGCCGATTGTTATTGAGAATTCGATATCACAAGGGCAAGAGCATTGTGAGGAAATCATTCCCAGAAGTGAGACTCAACTGAATAAAGTTGTTCAAGATGCTACAGTAAAGGAAGATAATTCAAATCTCGACAATGGAAAGATGTTAGAACAATTTGAAAAGCAAACTGCAGCTGAAGAGGTTAAAAAAAATATTGTGGAGATAGAATCAGAATGCTTTTTTGCCACAAATGCTTCAGGAAAACAACCTCAGAAACGTGAAGATACATTGTCAAAGAAGAAAAGATTGGGAGAAGTCGAAGCAATCACACTTACTGAATGGTGTACTATCATGACAATTAAATTGCTCCAAGAATTTCACGATCCCAAGAACTTCTTAATACCCTATTCCATTGGTGGTCAGTATATTGGAAAGGCATTATGTGATTTCAATGGAAGCATAATTTTGATGTCTACTTTCATAATTAAGAAGTTATGGAATTGGAAAAAAACGCAAGAAAGAGTGGAAATTTTTTGGGATCGTATGGAGAATAAAAGAGTACGAAGCAGTTGAAGAAGAAGGAACAAATACTATGTCTGCACCGATTGAGGAATAGTAAACACCATTGTTTACGCATTAAGATTCCATTGTTAGCACAATTTTTTACAGTTGTATTGCACCTACTGACTTAATGCTGAAAATGAGAGAAATTCATGTGGAGGAAGAAAAAGATGAAGAAATAGATGTCAAGGCAAATTTAGCTGAGAAATTTGTCCCCACACCTGAAGTTGTAGGTGCAATAACTAAAGGCTTGGCGCAAGATGGAGAAAGTCAAGCGGAAGCTATGGATGAAATAAATGAGAACCACAATCTTTGGGCGATAGTGATTTATACTGGACCAACGAATGAAGCAACTGATGATGCCGGAGCAGAGATGGAAATTGAGGAGCAATCCACAGACTATGCGAAGTTCAAACAAAAGAAAAAGAAGAAAGAAGAGAAGGACCTGATGTCACGACAAATTCGGCTGAGGAATTTGTCACCGCACCTGAACTTGTGGGTGAATCATCTGATGATTTGGTGCCACCTGAAGCGTGTTAGGCGAAGGCTGTGATGATCAGTAATGAGTATTCCAATCCTCTAGCCATGGTGCTTTATGTTGCATCACTTGCTAAAATAAACCCATCTGATGTCACAGTCGATAATGTCGGGGAGCAGCCTGATGTTGAGGAGCAATCCGCAAATCCAACGAAGCTAAAGGAATGAAAGAGAAAGCGCACCAAAGACAGGAAGTGCCGTAAGGAGAAGCGAAAGAGCAAGAAGAAGAAGACCAATACAGCCACATATTCGGCTGCAGCACATTGATTTAGTTTTTATTTTTAGCACTTAGTTTAGTTTTCATGCATATCATGTAGCTGTAGTATAATTGTCCCTGCTTTTTTATTTTCACTGCATTTTTATTGTCGCTGCATCTACATTGTCATTGCAGTTTCATATATATTTATTAATGTCAGTGAATTGGGGACAATGCAAACTTTAAATTTGGGGGGAATGCTTATGGGCTGGAAATGCAATTGCACCCACATTTCAAAAATTTGTCCTTTTGAGTTTAATGAAGCATGCATGGTTATTGAAAATGTGCTTGAATTTTTTTTCATTTGATGCTTAATTCTTGAATCATGTGAACTGTTAATGAATGAGTTGGATGAATTTGATTGAATGTTGTATCTTTAATTTTTGGATGAATGATTTAGATTGCATTAGTAATGGATGATTAGTATCATTATTTGAATCTTGAATCAATTTTCCATTTACAGCTGCTTGTATATAAGTATAATTATGAATAATAATAATAAACTCCAAAGTGGGTGTATTGTGAACTATCAAGAGGGAACACTCCAATGCAAGTGATAAAAAAAAGTAATCTAGCCAAAGGTTGTCATTGCAAGAATGTGTGTCGGCGTAATTACATATTCCCTAGGGGTTTGTTGCACCCCATCATTACTTCTCAGGAACAAGGGTATAGTAATATAACGTTATCCCCCAATCACATAAAAAGAAGAAGAAAAGAATAGAAAAGAAAAAAATAAATGTATTTATATTAGTGTACAATAAATGTTGTATTGGTTGATAGAATTCAGGATTTGAAGCATAATGCTGGCTTTGATGAAATTGCAATTTTAGTTATTCAAACTTATAAATTGTCGGTGCAATATTCTGTCATTTGAATGTAATTCATGCATTAGGATTTCAGACGCTTCAAGTTGTTAGAATGATTATTGCTTTGACAAAAATTCTTTTGTAGCCTTGCTAGTTTTTGTTTTACTTGAGGACAAGTAAAAAACTCAAGTTTGGGGGTGTGATGGTACAAAAAAGAGCATATGTTTTCTCCACATTTATTGTATAATTTATTCCCATTATATCATGTTTAGCATGCATTTTTAGCATTTTATATTTAGTAATTGCATTTTCTAAGTTAGTGATGTTTGGTTTAATTTTCTTTCATTTTATCTTACTTTTTCTACTAATGTCGCTAGATTTAGTGTTTAGTATTGCATATTGAGATGTCACTGCAGGAACCTATCCAAAAGGATCAATGCACAAAGGTGTACAGAGTTGTCACTACAAAATAACATCCAAATTTGCGCCCAAAACTATCACCTTATGAGCACTTCTAGATTACATCCAAAATTGTCGCCGCAGGAATATTTCTGGAATGCACCCAAGATTGTCGCTGCATAAATATTCTTCAAATTGCATCCAAAACTATCGCTGCATAGTATTCTTCAATTCCACCCAAGAATGTCGCTGCATGAGCATGTATAGAATTGTCGCTGCATTAATATGTCCAGAATTGCACCCAGAATTATCACCGCATCTGATAGTTGTCTGATAAGAACAGAAATGTGTGAGCTGTCCAATCTGGTATAACCAACTTGTACAGCTCAATTTTGCATAATAGACACTTGTACAATTTAGGCTAAATATATACACTCACAAGGAAAGAGAAAGGTGTCTTTTCTTCTTTTAGTCTCCCATTTTGCAATATTATCTTATTTAACCTAGCTTTTGAGCTTTTTAGCTATGGAGGCTTGAGACCATTTAGAGGAACCTGATGTTGATGAGAAGGCAGCATCTACTACTGACGAGGAGTGTTCTAAATGCGACATAAGAGGAGCATTTAAGGAATAGAATGCTTCAACTTATTTTTTTATTCCTCTTAAACGTTGATAAATTATGATGACTTTAATTGTGTTCGGAAGTACCTCTTAATGTTAGATCTATTTTGATTTCTGCTCAAATTCTTCTTAACTATTTATCTTTGGATTTAATCGTTTTGAGCACAGAAGTGCAATTACAGTCACTTTCACTGGAAGGTACAGTGACGAGTTAAGTTAACAAGCAAAACAACGAAAGTTGCTTGAGGCACGAAGAAATTCTTACCACTTGTTCTCAAATGCAAAGCATTACCAGCATTGGAAGGTGTGATTAATGTGAGTGTTTGGGTCTTTGATAAATAGGAAATTCAAAAGTAGTGAGATCTTATTAAGCTTAATTGCGACAACAATTTATCTATCAATTACCTTGTAGTCACATTTAGTGTTTGCCAACTTATCAAGTCAGGGATCTCCGCCATCTCTTTATCATTGTTTTACTTCGTTAATTTTCTTAATTGCATTGACAAAATATCTTCAACATTCATTTCATTTTCTAGTAAATCGCTCTGACATTTTGTATTGCAGTTTTACAAAAATTGCGTTGATAGTTTTAACTCTTTATTTTTGCAGATTTTCACTTAATTGCACTGATATTATTTTCTGACAATTTTTCTTATCTTAACTTCTTTTGCACTGACAATTTTAGACAATAGACACTCATCCTCGTGGGATTGATATCTGATAGATTCACTTCTGTCTACTATACTTGCATCGACAGTGTACGCTTGCACATTTGCTGTGACACTTATAGCGCGATTAATGTCACAATCTAAATCGGTTTGGGGAAAAGGTTTTCACTGATAGGCAATATTAATTTGGGTTTATTCCTACCTAAATGATTTTTTAGGGTTGTCAAGTCTAGTGTTTGTTTCATGCTTTTCCTTTCCCAAACAGTTGATCCGATTCAAAATCCCTATTTATACAATAATTAAATATCAATACTTTCACTCCTTAATTCCCCATAATGGAATTAGTTCCTCATGGGTTTCTTGATCATCATAAAAATAATAACATATGAAACATAGAATTGAAGAAATGAAATGAAAAAGAAACTTTAATTGTATTGGTAATCTGTCGGGAAATAAATCCTCGAATGTTTATGCGAAAGTTACAATCCCGTTTCTAAATTGAAAATAACAAAGTAAAAATAAAAACTAAGGAAATGTGTGTGAAACCCTAGTACTAGAGGCCCTATTTATAGCCTTGGACGGTCGTTTTCATCAACTCTAGGTCAATTGTCGTTCTTCGTGTCTAAGTGGTATTGTAAAGATTGAAATGCCCTTTACTCTGTGCAAAAATCGCGTCTAGGGGTCAATGTCGCAACATACCAGGACCTGTGTCGCGATGAAGCAGCCAATCCCTTTATTTAGTGTCATCGTGCAAGCGTAGTCATGACATAGCCTATGTATGACGCGAAAAAGCAGTTAGTCCCCTTAATCTTCAAGTCCAGTCCCTTTGTTGCGACGTAGAGCATCCTATGTTGTGACATAGTGATCAGTTTCACAATTGTTCAACTTGTAATGGAATCCTGCACACTCACAAAGTATGTTAGTTGACCTTTAGGCCTCAATCAGCCTTAAAGATAATAAAGTATCCTTTTAGCAGTTGTTTTATAAAATTTATTCAAAGATAAAAACTAATTTAAGTCCTATAGAAATATAAATAAAATGCTTAATTTTGAGCTCTTCAAGTGTGAAAACAAGTTCAATCTACTAGGTACAAAATTGACAGATCACACAATGTATATTAGCATACGATGTCCAACTAATAACATCGAAAAATTAAACATAGAATCACGTATGTTAAGTGTATCGAGGGTAAAGAGAAAAATATATTTATAGACTAGGATAAGACGATGTAGAATTTCCTCATATCTCGATTGGTGTTTCGTGGTCGTGAAATTAAAAAAATCCTTGAAACCTTGATTTTGGCAACATCGTGTAGGTGCGCCTTCGCTAGCCGCGTTTATTATTTCTTCGAGGACGGTGCTCTTTTGTCAAACTATTCAATGGACTTGGCATATCAGCAGCATCAGTATTGTTGTTAGAGGTTGACTCTACTCTTCTCTTTACTGGTTTAATGATTACCATCTAGAACATGCGGTAGTTGGCCTCGTTTGGCTCGAAGGTGGTTGCTCATTTCTGTTCGATGGTTCTGCATCATTACAATTTGAAGTGTTGGTTTGACCGAATGACTTGTATGATATGTTAGTAATAGAAAATTAGAATGTGAATATTATACCTCATTTCATCAACAGCGTCTAATTAAGTTTGAGGGTCTTTCATTTCAACCGATGTCATACTTCTTCGATGTTGACATCAACTCGATCTAGCAGAATGTACTAGTGGTGGTGGGGGCAAATTTGAGTCGTTGTAATCAATGTCGATAATCGAGGGTGCTGAAAATGGTTTCGTTGGTGATTAATGGAAGCCAAAAGTCTATCGATCGAATGGTTTCTAGTGCGAACCATATATGCTTTCGGGTTTAGGGAACGAACGATAGTGGCAACTCACGATGATAGATAGCGAAAACGATGACATAGTGGCGATTTGGGTTGTTTTAGGTTGTGATGCATTTGGGGTTTTTATGGGAGGTGTTTTATGCTAGGTGAGTGTATCAATGTTTTATGGTAAAAAAATGATGGAGAACGATGGCGATGAAAATGCACGAACATTGGTATTTAGGGAAAGTCGAATCGACGATGAAAAAGGATGAATGGCAATGGATAGGGGTTGCAGCTTACGTAGTACGGGGTGCGATGGTGTGGGTGTATGAGGAGGAAACGGAGGTTGTTTACAGTGACAATGGTGTTGGGCGTGGTGGTGGGTGTTTCTTGTGGTTTGAAAGGTTTTGAGCTTGGTAGAGTTAGGTTTTTAATGGTGATGGCGAAAACGAGGGAAGATCGAATGGCGGTAAAGGAGGCCGAACAACGATGGCTGCTTGAAAAGGTGAGAGGTCTAGGTTTTTTTTTAGAAGAAATATGATGAAGAAAAGGGTAAGTGGGTTAGGGGTTTTTTTCTCTTTTCTTTCTTTTTCCGAATTGGGATCCTTTTCTCTCTTTCGAGTCTGCTAGGCTTTTCTTTTTTTTTTCTTTTTTTTCCTTTTGATCTTGCTTGGCCGTTCAGCCCAATCTTCCCCCCTCTATTTTTTCTTTTTTTTCTTTTCTTCTTCCTTTTTTTGTCATTGGCTCAGTTTGGGCTTCCCTTGGGGCCCATCTTTTTTTCTTTTTGGATCGCATCTTTGCCTGTTTGGCCCTTTGCTCCTTCCTTTAACCCCATTTTTTCCCACCCTCTCAAGCCATTATTGTCCGTTTTTTTTCTTTTATTTCTCTTTCGAGCTTTTGGTTCGTATGGTCTATTTGCTATTTTTTTCTTTTTGGGTTCGGTTTAAGTTATGGGTTTGGGTATATTTGGGTTTTATTTTTTTTATTTTGTAGGTTATGTGAATTTGGGTTTTGTGTTTATTTGGGTTTGGGATTTTTGGGTGTTTATTTTGGGTTGTTTGGTTTTTTGGAATTTTGGGTTTAGTTTGAAGGAAATGGATTGGGTTTATTTGGGTTGGTAAGGGGTTTATGGGTGTGAACAGTATAATTAGTAGCATTGAGTACAATATGCTCACACCATTATCAGTATTCAATTTCTAAAAAATTGACAACCTCTACCAGCATTCATATAAAATAACACATAAAATGGAATAAATAATAATCTTTATTTTTCAACGTAAATTAAATTAATTAAGATAAATTTGGGTTTCCTCTTAAAAAGCACTTTTGTTTAACGTCGTTAGCTCGATGACCTGAAAGTTTATTCGTATGGCTCCTTGAGAATCAATTCTTCCACTACGTGCACTTGGAAATTTTCATAATATGATTTTAACCTTTGCTCGCTGACTTTAAAACAATTTTCAGACTTCTCGCTTTTAATTTCAATTATACCATGAGGAAATACTTGAGTAACAACAAAAGGACCAAGCCACTTGGTTCAAAGCTTACTTGCAAAAATTCTTAGCGTGAGGTCATAAAGTAACACTTTCTGACCAACTTAGAAATGTTTACAAGATATTTTCTGGTCGTGGAATGCCTTGGTTTTGACCTTATAAATTTGGGCATTTTCATATGCATCACACTAGATTTCCTCAAGTTCTTGATTATTTAATTTTCAGTAATCACTTGCGGCATCCAACTTCAAATTGTATCGTCTAACCGTCCAAAATGCCTTGTGTTTTAGTTTCATTGGAAGGTGACACAGTTTACCAAATACGAGTTGGTAAGGGGACATACCTAATGGTCCCTTGTAAGCCGTGCGGTATGCCAACAATGCATCATTCAAATGTAGGCTCCAATCCATCCAATTTGGTTTCACAGTTTTCTCCAAAATTTATTTTATTTCTCAGTTCGGAACCTCCACTTGACTGTTTGTTTGTGGGTGGTAAGTCGTGGTTACACGTTGTGTCATCCAATACTTTTTCAACAGTGTATCGATTACCTTGTTGCAAAATGTGTTCCTCGATTATTGATCAATGCTTACGATGTGTCAAACCTAGAATATATAGAGTTCTTTACAAAATCCACTATAGTTTTAACATCATCACGATAGGTAGCTCTAGCTTCTACCCACTTAGACACATAATCTATAGCGATAATAATATAAACATTATCAAAAGATGACACAAACGGACCCATGAAATCTTTGCCCCATACATCAAAAATTTCGCATACATGTACAGGAGTTAGGGGCATTTCATTCCTTCGACTTAAATTTCCTACTTTTTGGCACCTCTCGCAAGTCTTACAAAGTCAGTAAGCATCATGAAAAATGTGTGGCCAAAACAATCCACATTCAAATATTTTGTGTGCAGTGAGTTTAAGGCCAAAATGCCTTCCACAAGCGTAAGAATGACAAAAAGTTAGGATAAATTGTACCTCTGGTAGTCGAATTACCTTATCGGAATAGTGTTTCCATAGATATGGATCGTCCCAAATGTAATAACGCAAGTCTCACTTAATTTTTTCCTTTTTGAAATGTGTTAAGTTAAAAGGGATAATACTTTTTGCAATGTAATTTACCATATTTGCATACCATGAATAAGCTGCTTGTGTAGAAAATAGATACTTGTCTGAAAAATCATTCTTCAGAGGTGTTCTGTCTTTTGAGGTCGATAGTCGGCTTAAATGGTTTGCTACTAAGTTATCGTAGCCCTTTTTATCCTTTATCTCAAGGTCGAATTCTTGAAAAAGTAAAATCCATCTAATCGACCTTGGTTTCGCCTCCTTCTTCCCGATTAAGTATTTCAAAGCTACATGATCAAAGTAAACAATGATTTTAGTGCCTTATAAATATGATCTAAATTTTTCCAAAGCAAATACAATAGCTAAAAGTTTTTTCTCGGTGGTTGAATAATTATTTGGGCGACATATGTCTTAGAGGCGTAAGAAATGTCGTGGGGTTCCTTCGTGATTCTTCGAAAAATCCTTTATAAAGCATCTATAAAAACCTGCATGGCCAAGAAAAGAATGAATTTCCCTCACAGTTATGGAGTGTGGAAGTGAGTTAATAACATCAGTTTTAACTTTATCGATCACAATTCCCTCAACAAAGACAATATGTCCTAAATTAATACCTTATTAACAATAAGATGACATTTTTCATAATTTAAAATGAGATTAAATTCTAGATATCTTTCCAAAATTTTAGTGAAGTTTGATAAACATTCATTGAAATAATTACCATACAGTATGAAATCATCCATAAATACCTCTATTATCTTTTCGACATATTCGAAAAATATTCTTACCATACACCTCTAAAATGTGCCTGGTGCATTGCAAAGTCCAAACGACATTCATTTATAGGCAAATGTGCCACAGTTACACAAGTAAACATTGTCTTTTCTTGGTCCTCCAGTGCCATTAGAATTTGGAAAAAAACTTGAATAACCATAAAGACAACAATAGTGATACTTCCCTGCTAGACGTTCTAACATTTAGTCTATAAAAGGAAGTGGAAAGTGGTCTTTTCGAGTTGAAGAATTCAACTTCATGTAATCTATGCAGAGTCTTCACCCATTTTGGACCCGAGTGGGAACCATCTCACCTGCCAAATTTTCAATTACGGGTACGTCGGCTTTCTTTGGTACTACATGAACTTGGCTAACTCAAATACTGTTGGAAATGGGATAGATCATCCCAGTGTCTAGTAACTTCTGAATTTTCTTTTTCATGACCTCTATCATTGGTGAATTGAGGCGTCTTTGAGCTTCTTTCTTTGGATTCGCATTCTCTTTAATCAAAATTTTGTGCATACAGGTTGAAGGACTTAAACCTTTAATATTGATAATCAACCATTCGATCGCCCCTTTGTAGTCCCTTAAGACTCGAACTAAATTATTCTCCTCCAATCTTGAAAGTTTGTTGGAAACTATCATCGGTAAAGTGTTTCCATGTTCTAAGAAGGCATATTTTAAGTGTTTCGGTAACGGTTTGAGCTTAAGTTCCGGAGCCTACAAAATAGAAGGTAACAATTTAGTTTTAGAAGGAGACAGTTTAAAATATTTACCTTTACTTCTAGGAAATTGTGGAGCCTCCATGAGAACAAAAACTTCACGAATTGGATCTTTGAAAGTCATTAACTCCAATTTTTCCATAGTTTCAAGGTCTAAACTCCTACAAATAACAGTTTGTAACTCATCCACCTCACAATATTCAAGATGTAACTTCGTTAGTGGTTCAATAACATCAACACTAAAGACATGCGACATTGTACTGGGTCGACCCATCGCCTCATAAACATTAAACTTAACTACCTCACCATCGAACTCCATAGTGAGTGTTCCACTACGTACATTAATTTTCATACGTGTAGTGCTTAAGAATGGTTTCCCGAGTAGAATATTGGAATATTTTTTTTAGTTTTTGTCCTCCATGTCAATGATATAAAAATCTGCAGGAAAAATTAGTTCATTTACGTTAACGAGGACATCTTTCAACACTCCTTCCAGATACACACATGACCTATCTACCAATTGAATACTTACCCTTGTTTCTTTTAAAGGACCCGTGTTTAGCGATTTAAAAATAGATAAAGACATAACGTTAATAGATGCTCCTAAATCACACATGGCTTTCTTTATGCTAACATTACCTATTTTGCAAGATATAGAGAATATACCTTAATTCTTACACTTAGGCCAGATTTTTCTTTGTAATACTGCAGAGACGTTTACTCCCGAATTCACCCACTCGTTTCCTTGGAGTTTCTTTTTTCCAATGCACAATTCGAATGATTTCTGTGGCGCCGACTCCGTTGGAACCTTTGAATCAAGTTTCTATTTCTATCATCCAACGTAGTGGGCATGTCCCGTGCCAGTCTCGAGTTCCAAAACTGTACCACTTCTTAACATCATAGCACTTACATTGTGTCGAGGATTGGATTCGTTTGAGATGGTAACATACCTTGAGACTCCAAATGGCTAACCGTGAGCGCAAGCTTGCTCACCTGCTTATCTATTTCTTGTTAATGCATGTCAGTTTTCTGTTGGAACTTTTAGTATTGTTGGCTAACCTTTCTATTATGGCTTCCAAAGATGAATTTGGAGGTGGTAATTGCTTATTTGGAAGTGACCTTTGTTGGTGTGGCTAATTGAATTGAGGATTCGAACCATAACTCAGATTTTGATGGTTTCTCCACCCCACATTATAGGTGTTTGAATAGGGATCATATCGCCTTTGGGGTGGCCATGGAAAGTTTTCAACAACATTCGCTTGGTATTTTGAATTCTCGTGTAAAACAGGACATGAGTCCGTTGGATGATCTGGCATAGCATAAATTCCACACAATCGTGCTAGGTTTGTCTTATCTGTAAGCAAATTTTGAACAATATTAGTAAGCTTATCAATTTTATCTTCTAAAGATAGAGAACTTAATCTATGAACTCATCTCGTGGATTCTGTAGCTGGTCGGAATTGTTGAGAATTCATAGTCATGGTTGAAATCAACTCTCTCGCTCTCTGAGGCGTCATATTTACAAGTGCCCCTTCACTAGCAGCATCTATCATCTTCATTTCCTTTGGGAGTAACCCCTCATAGAAATATTGCAAAAGTGATTGTTCAGACAAGCCATGTTGTGGGCAACTCTCGCACAACTTTTTGTATCGCTCCTAGTAATCATAGAGCGATTCAGTCTCCTCTTTTCGAATTCTTACAATGTCTCATCTTAATTTGACTGCCCGTGCTGCTGAAAAAAACCTGTCAAAAAATAAATGAGACATATCAGACCACGTATTAACTGATCCAATAGGTAAATAAAATAGTTACTCTTTAGCAGAGATGACTAACGAGAAAGGAAAAGCACGAAGTTTAATTTGATCTTCGGTTATTCCTTGAGGTTTCATGTTTGTGCAAACCATGTGAAACTCTTTTAGATCGGTATACAGATTTTCATTTTGAATTCTGCAAAAATTGCACAATAGATGAATTATTAAGCTTGATTTTAACTCAAACGACATTCCTCCCGCTAGATAAGTTATGCACACCAGCTATTACTCGTCTGGTGCTACTGTAAGTTGGAGAATAGTTTGATATGCCATTATGTTTAGTTCATCGAATAAGAAAATATCTTCAGTAAAAGATCCTTCTTCGAATCCAGGTTGTAGTCATTTACCGCACTAAATAGCTTCTTTTTGTAGTGTTCAGGCCAATTTCTATATTTTCGGTTCAAATTCGAGAGTTCTCGATTTTGACCTTGTTATAAAGAAAACAAACGAAAATTAGAAAAAATATTACCAATACCCAGCAAAGGCGCCAAAATTTGATGCGTTCCGAGTCACCAAATATAATTCATACATCAAAATTAAACTAAAGTGTATTATAGAGTAGTAGGATTAAATCCTCAGGGGCTGGATGTCTAATTTGTTTTTTTCTTTTGGACAAAATTATGTCGCGTGAATGGTCGAACTCTTGACTCGTGATGAGCTTCCTGAAATTAAATTAAAGGAGGATTTAGTGATAATAATAATAATAATAAAACAAATATAAAATGAAATAAATAAAGTGAAAACAAATTTTTGTTGCAAAATAAATTAAATTGGAGAATATTATATATTAAATCTTAGTCTCAGCCTCGATTCACTCTAAACTTGAACCGATCCTCGAAAAGTGGTTTTTCCCTTTTTCAATCGATAAGTTATTTATAACGCCCGAGAATGTCCCAACTGCCAACTTTTCCTTTTGTAGTTGGTTCCGGTACAACTTGCAAACCGACCCTTGCCGAATGTCCAACCACGTTGCTTATGCTCGTAATTTAAGATTTCGATAACTTTGCGATCTAGAAAGCCCAACTCAAATTAACGGCCTCAATCACGTGGGTCGTTTAAATTCGATCACTATCTCCCTTGACGAAATCCACCTAGCTTTCTCCACTTGAACACGCTAATATGTTCGCAAAAATCCGAATACAGCATGGCCGACTCGTCTTCCCAACTATATGCCAAAACGACTCCAACCCAACATGCACTTTGTGTTGAAATCAAGTTAAATTTAAGGGACGAATTTGTACTTTCCCAATATTCCGGAGAGACAACGAATACTGAGTTGAAAATGTTTTTTTTTAAATGCGAGTTCGTATCTCACAATTTTTTCTCTTGTTGGAGTGATAACCGGGCTAAAGCTAAAAGGGACTTAGTTGAGCATGAAATTAATCATGCTTGGTAGGTGTGTGGAAATGGATTTAAGGAAAATTGTGGAAGTTGGAAAGGAGGACTTGGAAGGCAATTAAACAAATAAGGAAATGAAAATGAAATTGAAACGAAATTGACAAAAACGCATGAAAAAAGAAATAAAATGAAATAATTACATTCAATGCCAATCAATTCAAGTGTATCTTCAATTGCGTCCAACACTAGTATTTATATACATTTATTATGCTAAATTTAATATGGACTTTGTTAAGAAAAAGTCTCCACTAACTAAAAAAAAATTATTTTAATTAAAAATCAGAAAAATATCACCTAAAAAATCATATTTGACTATTTGACCATTTGACAATTTCAAACAATCCAAAATTTTAAGTCAATCAATCCAGTAACTCTTCAACTTCTTTTAATTTGGCCACTCTCTTCACTTTTAGTTTCATTTTAGCCCCATTTTGTTTGATTTTGAATTTCGGCAATCCTATTGTATCCCTGATAAGAAAAATACGAGTTTAGAAGCATCTTATTCATAATTTAGCCAAAAATAAATAAATAATAGCACCAAATTAATTTACTATCAATGAAAAAAAGTTTTGAGATTCGGTCGAAAGGATAAGTTGAGCCCTAAGTTTATTGATCAATATAGGGTGCTTAAAAGAATTGGTCTTATGGCATCTCAGCTTGAATTGCCCCTTGAGTTGGATCGCATTCACGACATGTTTTATAAAAAAAATTTATAAAATTTTTTTAAGTTTAAACTAAAATATATATTCTAAGATTTCTTGTTTGTACATGTTCCAATAGCATCTTCCATATGTGCTAGACGTCAGGAGAGCTGAGGGGTGTTACAAGCTCTCTCTTTTTCTCTTCAAGATAAGGCCAGCTAATATACTTTTTTCGGTACCCCATCAAGAAAAAGTTATAGTTTACCCTATCCAGTGGAATACATTTGTCATTGTGATCCATCATAGATAAGTCTCCTCTTTCAAGGAAGTGTTGTACACATTAGCTTCTCTTTAGGATTGCTTTGAAGTTCTTCAAACACCTTTTGAATATTTAGTAACCAATACTTCGACACTAATGGATCATCATAGCCACATTCCAAACTATAAATTGCATTTGCTTTAAGCCCTTTTGTTGTTTCCATTGCTTAGGCCAACAAATTATGGGGTTCACTAGGGCTCTTACTAGGCATTGCAACCTTGCCCTTGAGTTTACCATTGGGCCTCCTACTAGTTTTACCCTCCTACTAGTTTTACCCCATCCAGTAGTGTGTAATGGTTGGTTTCTAAATAATGGTGCCAGTTGACTAACCTAATTAATTCCCTCGTTTTCAACACTAGAATCCTTCTTATGATCAACTAGAGACTTAAATCTGAATCCTAAAATTAAATTCCCTTGATATTCAAGTTCATTCACAAGTCATTTCTTTAGAGCGTTTTGTATTATATGTTGGACAACCATCCATGGACCATAATTTTTGCACATTACCAGTTGATCCATTGTCTTCTCCAACACCAATGTTTGATCCATCTTCGATCGTTAATCAGTAGTCTCATCCCTTTGCCTCATAGGGTGAGCGTCCTTCGTATGACCATAATGACCCCAAGTGAAGAAAATATTGGATGAAGATCCATACTCAACCCTTTATAGGACTCCTTCAACCTAAATTTTAGAAGCTAAACGACCTACTCAAATCAATTGATATTTTTTGTTCTCGCAAATCGCCCCCTCACACCTATCAATTTTCACTACTTTACCTACCAACTTTGCAATGGCATGTAGCAAGCTTCGCTTATACCAAGCACCAGAGAGGCCTGCTAGGAAGCACGAATATGACTCATCCTTCCTCGTTTTGGTATCATATATGTGTTCGATACAAATACTCATCCGACACATCCGAATACGCATGAGACACATCGAAATACATCAAAAAAATCGGACACAATCCCAACACGATCACAACACAATTGAAAAACCCCAATTGAGAGTGAAAGGAGAAGCAAAGTTTTAGATTTTTTCCCATTTTTTCGTGAAAAGAATGAAAGGCTAAAAGTTTTTAGGGTTTCTTTAAAGGAGATGAAAGATTTTTTTTTTCTCAGACAAATTTGAAGCAATCCAAAACCTATCTTAACTATTTGAAATTAATTTAAAATATTGGGTTGGATTGTCTTTTTTTTTTATTGTGTCCAAGGTCTGTCTTTGGCTATTTGTAAATTGACTTAAATTATTAGGCTAGATTTTTTCTAAATAAATAAATATAAAAAAGTAAATAGTTTATTAAGTATTTTAACATAATATATATATATATATATCCTATCGTATTTATATCTTTATTTTTTAAAAATTATTATATCATTATGTCTGTATCGTGTTGTATTTGTATTGCGTATCCGTATTCATGCTTCATAGGAGGCCTGGTAATCTAATCCAAACCAGCACTTGATTTGGATGATGTTGCAAGGTCAAGAAATCCTCTATCCAAGGTTTAACGATTAGGCAATGGCTAAGGATTATTCAAGGCCCTTCTGACGATACCTTAGAATAATCTAGCTTTTCAATTATTACACCTCCTTCCAATTTCACTATGATCTTCCTCCTCTATAGTTGAAGCATTTGTTTTCCCTGTGACCAAACGCATGTAATTTATCTTTGAAAGAGACCATCCCCCCATCTGTATGTTCTACCATCATTCCACCACCATCTGGTCAATCCTCTCCGCACAAGCGAACCCTCTTCATGACCCTACCACCTACTCCTTTGGGGACAACTTCGATCCAGAACTATCACCATTTATGTTGTTATAATATTTTTCTATCTTAGTTTTGATATCTAATTTATTTACGTTTGTTGTATGATGAAATAGACCATTAAAAATCCTTCATTTCTTCGACCCAATCACTCTTTTGATTTTGAAAAAAAAAAAACGATTTCTTTTATCAATATAACTCCTTTATATA
This sequence comes from Kokia cookei, assembly GCA_039519145.1. NCBI lineage: Eukaryota > Viridiplantae > Streptophyta > Magnoliopsida > Malvales > Malvaceae > Kokia > Kokia cookei. The sequence continues at coordinate 18,995,052 of CM076899.1, read as the reverse complement.
TTTAATTTCACTTAATCATAAAAATTCAACAACTCAAATCTTTCTAACTTGAAACCGGAAATTATACAAGCACAAAATCATTCAAGCTCAAAATAATTAAAACAAGCAAATCAAAATTAATATAACTCGAAAATTTGAATATTAAATCTAAATGAACCAAATCTAAAATTTACCCATTTCAATCCAAAATAAAACCGATGCATCCTATCAAAATCTATATGAGAATACAAGCTTTTTTTTATTACATAATTTTAAATTTATTTATATCGAACAAATATTTTACCTTAAAAAAAACAAATATAAATGGAATATCAAATAGGATGATCTCGAGTATATATATGTAAAACGCGTTAATCCTTGGCCTACTTATTTGATACAAATGCAAACAAAATCTGAAAGATTTGCATTCTGGTTTATAATCTGATCCAAGGTCACTGTTTCCTTAACCTATGCACCGTACTTCAGAGAAATTGTACATTAACTTTTGCACACGTGGGGGCAAATGCCCTCTATAATGCAGAGAAGTTTCATCAGAGATTTAGTAAACAACAAAATTCTCAGTAAATATATATTGAAAGAAGAAGAAGGAAAGAAACTGATAATGAAGAAGTATCATAAATCAAGTTTCCATGCACTAAATCAACTATATATCTATTGAAATGCAGTGGTTTTTCCTTTTTTGCTCTTCTCTGCAAGATATATTAAATTAAACCCATTAATCCATAATTGAATTAGCTAAGAACAATATGAAACACAGTTTGCTGTACATAAATTCTCAAGAGTCAAAGATCAGTCAAACTGCTTGCTTACACATTCTAAACAGCCTCTCAAAAGAGAACTTACCCATGTGGGATGGATTACAATAATTGAGAAACCTGTCATCTTTTGTTTTGAACTTACTGGTCCTTTTTTTATATCAGTTGCTGAGTTTCAGACCATAGTTTTCCCACAAGTTATTATCTCCATCAGCCATGAAGAAGCGAAAGCAACTATCGTTTACAGCATTAGAAGAGCCGTCATTTGGTTGGAGTCTCAATGTCTCAGGTCCTTGAGTGAAAATGGTCTCATGGGGCAGATAATAATCGAAGCCTCTTGTGTTCTCCTTTCGCTTTTTGTTACTCTCCTTGGTTTTCATTAGGGTATATGCACCACCAATGATATCCCATTTGTCTTTGCACATTAAACCACTCCTTTCAAATCCTAAACACCCCATCTTAGCAGCGATTTCCTCCCACAAAACAACCTCTTCTGAATACCCTACTTGTTGGAACCTTGTTTCCATGGCGGTTCTCAGCTGTATGAGCCTAGAAACCTCAGCTTCTTGCCACCCATCAGCCTTAACAGTGTGGTTAATTGTTCCATTCCCATTTTCATTATGGTTTTCACTGTCAGATGATGCCGCCTTCAACTGTTTGCCAGCCAGGTTCTGTAATGCCTCCATTAAAGCAGCATCACGAGCTTCAATCCATGCTCTCTCTTTAGCCCAAAACTTATGCTCTCTATCTTTTCTTATTGCTGCTTCTTTCCTCCATTGTTCTTCCCTTAAAACCCTCTCTTGCTCCTTTTCCTCAAGCGTCTTGGTAAGTTTTACAAGCCATGCCTCTTGCCTCTCCATTAGCTTCCCGATTTGCGAGTCGATGAACTCTTTTATCTTGGCTTTCCAGCTTCTGCAACCCCTTCTCTTTTTCAGCTTTGCAGTGCTTAAGTCATTGTTATCTGAGGAACAAGTGTCGAATTTTGAGGAACTTGAGAGACTAAGACTATCACTGCAAAGCTTTTGCGACTGATAGATCTCTTGATTTGCTTGAGTATTGATGCTATTTTGAGCGCCATGAAACTGAAAACCGTTGCCGATTAGGGGAGTTTCTTGGCCTGAGACTCCATTGTTGTTGCTGGTATCCCCGTATAAAGCTTCAAGTTGACGAAAGAATCGATAGTGTTTACCATCCTGTCTCCCAGCCTTGCCTTCCTTAGTCTTTTTATAATATTTATACAAGTTTTCGAATTTCTCCCTGCATTTTTTCCCACTCCTTTGGTACCCATGTTCCTCAAACATGACTCTACAGCACCAAGAAAAAAGGGAAGGAAATGGCAATAAATTAAACTTTAAACCTAATAGAAAACTCATGAACCCTAATTCAAATTTGTATAACCATGGAAAGATCATGTGATGAATGCTGATAAAGCTCTTATTTGACCATTCAAAATTGAAAAATAAAGATGGGTCTTTCGGAAGGGACTGATGAAAACGTCTTTTCATGGATAAAACTTGCAGATGGGTACTTAAAACATCCAAAAGGGTAGTCATTTTTATAGTAAAAACCAGTAAAAACTTGCACAATAATGGAGGCAACACATTTTCAAAGGAAAAAAAGAAAGCAAGTCAGTTGAAGACTATAGAAATGATCAGCCATCGTTTATTTTCTTTAAAAATAAATAAAAGAAGAAAACTCGTGTAATACTGTTCCTGGTTTGAACCCCCCATTTCATATCTTTAAAAGGAGAAACAATCTGCGGAGTGAAGTTGCTAGCTTTGGGAATGGAAGAAAAGAGAGAATTAGGGTATGGAGAGCATGGAAGAATAAATATATGATTTGTATATACCTGGAAACTTCATCCCACAAAGGACCCTTTTGATTAGCTTCTTTGAACTTGGGGTCGAGATGAGATCTGATCTCAAGAAGTGTTAATGTCTCTTGTCTCGGCCACCTTCCATTTCCTCCGTCACCTCCAAAAGCAGTGGCTTCACTGTCGAACCCACAGCTGGGACTAAGTGTGGAAGCACTAGTGACAGTGGCAACAGCAGCCATGGGAGTGGCATTAGTATTACCAGTAGAATCAGAAGGGAACTCATGTCTACCCACCATTTGCATCACATCGAAAGGGTGGTGAGGTGGCTGCGGTGGCTGCAGATTCCGGTGGTGGCCGGGGGAGAATAACTCAGTATCCTGTGGAATTGCTTGGAAATTGATGGGTTTTCCGTTGAGTAGTTGCCTAAGATCGGGTATGGCATATTGATGGTGACGATTATCCTCCATTTCCATATCGATTTATGAACCCAAAGAGAAACAAACAATGGAAAAGGAAAAGGAAAGAGTAGAGTAAAGCTAGAAAATAAAAATAAAGAGTGACAGAGAAAGGTTTTAATAGAGAGAAAGAGTGTATGAGAGAGAGAGAGAAAGCGGCAGACTCGGATCGTGTCGTCCACGAAAAAGCTCCAAATTAAGCTTAGGACAACGGTCCCACACTCTACAAATATACGTATTTTGCTACAATCTTTTCTAAAAAATATATATATGAAATTATAATTTCACTAAATTTGTATTTTTTTTATAGAGAGATGATAAATCAAATTTTTTATATTGATTTTTAGTTTTTTTAATTTAAATTTAATTAAAAATATTAAAGATCAGGAAAAAAAATTTAATTTGATATTTCTCTATTAAAAAAATAAAAATGACATGAAATTACAATTTCATACAATTCTTTCTATTTTAAAAATACCTATAATGTCTATTAATCCTAAACCATTTAGTGAGGTTAATTTGGGATATTTTAAGTATAAGAAAATTTGAAATTTTTTTATCAAAACATTTTTTAATTTTTTTAAATTTTGACATTGAGCAAAATCATTTTTTTTAAATTAAAGTAATTTAATCTCTAGTAACTTCGAAAGTGAAAGTGAGTAATTAAGGATAATTAATCATGAAATTAATGTTTTCAGTCAATTGTATATAATTTTGATTTGTATAACAATAAATTTAGCTCACGATGTTTACATGTTTTGTCAATATGGTTTAGATTCTGAAAAATTAACAAATTTAACCCCAATATTTAACATTTACATAAATATTGCAAGATTAATTTGTTAAATAATTAGCAAATTGACAAAATGTGTAAACTTTAACAACTAAATTTGTTATTATACCAATAAAAATTAAGTACAATTGACAAAAGAAAAATTAACGTCTTGATCAATTGTCCTTAATTGCTCTAAATTTAAAATTGACAGGAATTAAATTGGTCGGATTTTTTAGAGGGAACAATTTGCTAAATTTCAAAATTGAGAGGAACTAAATAGTTTAACAGATTTTTTTTTTCATTTAAATTTAGAACAAGGATTCACATCATTTTGAATTACGTATTGAAATCCTTATTAATCTAAGACACTCTAAGTTCCAATCATTTTAGGTTTGAGTTATTTTGTGTCCGAATAATTTTAGATTCATTAATTTTAGATTTATGAAAATTTAGGTTAATGATCATTTTAAATACAAATATTTTTAATTTGAATTTAAAAAATTTAAATTGTTAACTTTTCTAATAAAATTTAATTGAATCAAATTCAAACTAATTTGATTGATTTTTGAGTTCGGGTCAAAATAAAGGATAGTGCCAAAACATTCCAATCACAACCCATTCCTCGACCGCGAGAAAAAAAACCCTTTGGGCCCTTTGGGGCTTGGAAGCCTTAAACACTTCATCATTTTGATGGATTCTTGAGCTGAATTTGTCAATTGTTTCGCTATTAATCCTTATTACCAACATATTTAATTCAGGTTTTTTATATAACTTTTGATAATATATTTGAAATGAATTTCTTGTGGCTGCAGGTATTTCATGGGCAAGGGGTTATTTGGCGTAGACGATTCAAGGCTCTCGATCATCCTCTTCGGCGATTGTAAAGACTTTTATTCCTTCATCAGCTGGTTGGGTTAAGTTAAATTTGGATGGTGCGGTTTCTTAAATTAATGAAAATGCATTAATTAGAGGTGTATTTCGAGATGTGAATAATCATTGGCTATGCGATTACTCTTAAAAACTGAGCAAGGATATATTATTTTCTGTATTGAAGCTCGAGCAATTCTTGAATGTTTCCATATAGCATGGGTAAAAGTTACAAACAATTGGAAATTGAATGTGATAATTTACAATCAATTCTTGGAGTAATTCTTGAAGCACGACTAATAGCACTCTTGTGGAGTTTCGGTTAATCGATGGTTATCTTCATCGTGATTGGCAAATAAAATTTCGACATATTCTTAGAGACCAAAAGATGACCACTAATCGTATGACAAAGTGTATTTATGACAACTCTTTAAAATTGAAACTGTTTGATATTTTTCAGCTTTCAATTAAAAAAATTCTATAAATTAATAATCAAAGTCTTCATCACAATATCTAGATTTATTAATTTTACTTAATGCTTATATCTTCTCTACCAAAAAAATATATTTGAATTGAATTTCGTTACCTTTGATATTATTTAGTGACTTTCGGTATGATTTCGATAACCTTTGGTAGCATGTTGATAACCACTAATATAATTTTAGTAACCTATAATATTCGATATAATTTTATTAACCTTTGGCATACTTTTAATTTGATAGCTTTTGATATTTTAATAATTTTTAATATGATTTTTATAACCCTTTGATATAAAGTGTATCATTTTCGTGTATATATACTTATAATTCTTTTTTCATATAAGTGTTTTACTTAATTGATACTTATATTTGAAACTCATCACTCATTTTAATATGCGTGATGTAATATCATTAAAATATGATGGCGTGACATTAACATCTAATAATATGAATAGTGGTGATATTATATTATGCTACATACATGAGTAGCATTAGTTAAAAATATATAAATTTATGAAAAAATGAATTGGATAAATGGATATCCAGATTTAAATGATCTTTGTGGTCATTTTATCCAAATTCATTTTGGTTGTGTTTTTTTAGATTTTTTTATATTTTTAATTTCAAAATCATAATATAAAAATTTTGATAATTTTAGAAAAAAAATTAAGTTTTTTAAAATATTTTTATACTTTTCTAGATAATTTTTTTACTCCCAAAAATGCCGAAAATAAAAAAAAATACCAAGTTAGGCCATTTTTTTTTTGAAAAATTACGAGACTAGATCAATTTTATGAAAACGCTTCTAGCAGGAAGCGTTTTTCATGTTTTACGTTTTATTTAGGATTAGGGTTTTGTTTTTCTAAATTAAGATTAGTGTTTAGGGGTTTTGAAGTAGGGTTAGTGTTTTTTGGATTTTAGGGTTTATGGTTTGTTTTTTATATATTATTTTTTATAATTTATAATTTTTTATGCTTTTTTGAGATGTAAAGTTAATAATTATTTAATTTGATGTTTAGAAGCATTGTATTTACACCAATCGTATATTCTAATTATTCAAATTGCAAAATTCAATTCACATCATAATCAAAACTCAAACTACTCGTTTTTATTAAATATCACAGTGCATTATTTTTTAACATTGAGATAGGTTTAGAAAATATATTCTTGAAATCTTGGGATATATGATGGTTGAGTGGTTAAAAGTTTGGGTTGAAATTCTTAGAAAGAAAACACTCTACGAAGGATGCTTTTTCAGTGCATGTTAGAGAAAAGCACTGATAGTGCCTCCAACTGAACGCATAAAAAAACTAGATTTATTTAAAACTATAAAGATGTACAACATTGATACAATAAAAAAAATTCACATTTATTTAAAAAATTACATGACAAATACAAAAATAAAATAAATCAATCCAATCCCCGATCAGAATGTGTGCCATATCATAGTGGTTTACGACCGCGAGTCGGATTCCTTCTTGGTTCAACCTACGGTACAGGTTGTGGTTGTGGTCTTGGTCTCTTATCTTCTCCGCCTTCGTCTGTAGTTGATTGCGACCTGTTGCTCTTCGATTGCCATCGTGTATCCTCTGATCTAGGAATAAGTGGTTGTGAAGATGGTTCACCTTGGTAGAATAGTGACCCCGGAGGTGTTTGCAACACCATCGGCGTAAGGGTAAACTATATTATGTCCCATACACCAATGGCATAGCGATCAGACTTCTAGTCGGTGCCCTAAACTTAGATGATTTAAATGTCGTCGTCAGTATCGTGGTCGTCGAAAACATCAATGGCATCGATGTGTAATATGTCGGGGATAGAGGTCCATAAGCAAAGCTCGATAACTAAGTAGAAGCAGGAAAATGTGGTGGTTGAGTAAAAAAGAAGAGGTTAGTATAAGCACCAGAATAAGTCGAGTCATATTGACTCAGAGGGTGGTGCGACCATCGGTGTCGGTTCTTGCGTCGATGGAGACAATGAACCCGCCTCGTCAACTCCTTCATGGCCTCCTCACCTTGGATTCCTAAACGCCCGTCGTGGCCTCATCATATGCGATGGCCTACGCCCCGCCTCTTCACCTAGCAAATATGGCTTGCCATGGACCCTAAACCAAGGCGTGTACTCCGGATAGCAGGCTAACTCGGGAGCGACAATGACCTTGCGAGTAGGTAAAAACTCATACTTATTATTCCACATGTTGATATATTAGGCGTGGAATGTAGTTCGATTCTCATCCTTCCTCACCCACAAGTTGATATGATGCACATCATCTAGGTCTTAGGGTGCCACTAGAATCGATTGCTTGAACCTAAATTACCATAACATTCTATCCGACTCGTGCATCTCCACAGTACTGTACACTACCAATAAAACCTTCACATGCCAGATGTTGGGATTGACCAATAATTTCGATGGGATGGATTCTTGAATTATCAGATTGGAGTAAGACTTCCATCAAAACTATATTAAAATAATAAAAATTTTAGTTATCTATATACTACTAATTTTTAAATGAACTACGTTAATATCATAATTTAAATTTTAAAAACTACAAACCTCCGCTTCCGATAATTGGTCTAACAAAAGCTGCATATCTCGAAGCTCCAGGTAGTCTCACGTAACTCGACCCATGGTTCACCTATTGAAATAATATGTTAACACAACAATTTAAAATTTGAATAATTTTATTTTGGTAAATATATTAACTAATGATTTTTACTTTGTTATGAGTGAAAATGTATAAGGGTAGTCCGTTCGAGGATGTAAAAATGGCAACCGATACAACGCCCATGATTGTAGTAGAAGCATGCAACCACTGATTTTTTTTGTGGTTCTATCGCCCGACACATCTTCGGTACAATGTCGCTGACACGGATGTCCCCTAGCTTAGTTCACCCGCTTCTCTAAAGTTGACGAGTTTTAGAAGCCACTTTAAATGGATGAGATTTCGTGACTTATCCTGACATTAGGAGACTCGCAATAATCATAAGGATGTACGATAGAGCGTGTTATTCTCATTGGACTTCAGTCAAATCCTTATTAAGCTCACCAAAATTTCTGCTTAGCCAATTTATATCTATTCGGACTCCAAAAATGGTTTCCGAAACTTGTCCCAAAAGTTTCTCGCATATGTCTCTCCAATCGGCTGTGTGAACTGACCCAGTCACTACTGGCACATCCACCGGCAACTTGAGTTGTAACTACACGTCCTCTAGAGTGATAGTGCACTCGTCGTATGGAAGGTGGAATGTGTGCGTCTGGGGTCTCCACCTTTCCACCAATGCGTTTACATGTGTGCGGTCCAATTTACACCCACGACCAATAAAGGTCACGTGTAAAAACTCGACATCTCTTAAGTACGATTCGATTAAGGGTGACTGAGGAGTGGATAAATTACGAATATAAGTCTCCAAAATTCGATCTTCCACCTATATATAAAAAACATACAAAATATTAAATTCCAATACAACAATAAAATATTTAAATTAAATTACATTAAATATAATAAAAAAAATTTACCATTGACAATTGATCGACAAAAATATGCTTCTTATCCAAACGGATTAAAGATTGTGCCATTATTAATATCGAAAAACAAAAAATAAATTTTAATATAAAAAATATTTTACGAAAAACTTAAGGCAATTTCTTTTAAAAAATAGAGTTAAGAGAGAAATAAAAAATAGTGAGAAATTACAAGGGAATTGAGAAAAATTTAAGAGAGGTTTGAGAGAGATCTGAGAATGTGAAGAAGAATTAAGATTGAATTGAATAGAAAAATGAAATTGAGGGGATTAGATAAAAATGAAAATGTGAACATTAGAGGGGAGAGCCGTTGGGGTGGGTGACCGTTGAGAAAAAACGCTTCCAACTTGTGATAAGTACAAAAAACCAAGTTAAGGGAAACAATATACATTAACCCATTTATAAACAACTTGCGATCCTATCAAGTCCTTATGATGAGCTTAGCTCAATATATATTTATATTATTATTATTTTTCATTCGATGCACAAGTTAATTATGTGTATTAATTAAAATAGGCATGTCATTAAATTTAGTCCTCAACAATTACTTTTTTTTTGTAAATTTGACATTTATTTTTTTTAGTTAAATTTGACCATTAGTATTTCAAAAAAAGTCATTAAAAAAAAATAAAGGTCATTAAAATATATTAAATTATTTTTTAAAATTTTTTGTATGGTTTTTTTAAATATGGAAAATAAATTTATATATAACATTTAGAAAATAAAATAATTTAAAATTAATTGGAATATTTATAATTATTATATATTTTTATTAAAAAAATATAATACTATTATTTATAATTTATTAACATTTAAAATATTTTAGTATTATTAAATATTTTGACATAATTTAAAATATTCCTTAAATTTTCAATTAAATATTTAGTTATAACTCTAAAAACAATTGGTTAGAAAGCATATTAAATGAAAATAATTTAAGAGTATTTACATTGTTAATCAAATTTTAAGTAATTAAATTTTAAAAATAAAAATAGTTTATAAAGGTAAAGTAAGTAAAGCAATATAGCCAAACCCAAAATTACTTTTTCACATATGAAAAAGTTAAAGTATTTTGGATCTCGTATGTTGGTCTAATGGTCAAAATATTCATTGTTTCAGGTGTGATTTGAGTTTGAGTCATGCTAGTCGCATTACTGTTAAGACTTTACTCTCTTTTTGTAAATCACAAAAACAAAAGTTAAATCCTTTCATTTTTATATTATCACAATAATAGTAATTAAAATTTTTATTAAACACTCATTGTTTACAAATTTAAATCGTGTAATTCTATCTTTATCTCTATTATTGTATAAAAAAATTGTAATGTTTACAAATTTAAATCATGTAATTCTATCTTTATCTCTATTATTGTATAAAAAAATTGTAATGTTAGATATCAACGAAAATATTTTAATTACTAAACATGTTTTAATTAAATAAAATTAATAACTTATTTAATTTAGAGAAACCACTTATGCAATTAGGGGTGAAAGTTCGATCGAATCAAGTAAAAAAATTTCGAGTTAATCGAGTTCACAAGTCTTGTTTTATCATCTTAACCTAATTTGAAATTTTTCGAATCGAGTTGAGTGAAATGAAATTCGAGTCAAATCGAATCGAGTGAAATTGTTCAAGCTAAATTAAAAAATTAAACATGTCAAATAAAAATATTATTACAGTATAACTAATTAATGTCAGTGCATATAAATTTGAAATCATATATATTTGAAAATTTTTTCAAAGCAAAAAAAATGATATTTGAGTATAATAAATTTGAATAATTAATTAGGTTGCAAAATTATTATTTTAGAGATTTTTAAAAATTTAAATTTTTTAATATATCTTTTAGAATTTTATAATTTGTTTTAAAAAATAAAATTTAAAATTTTTATAAATATTTTGAATTTTTGAAAATTATTTTTTTTTGTAATTTTTGTTGAGAGAGACCAATTTGTTTATTTTCAAGGTTGACAGGGATCAAAAGGGTATTTGCACCAATTTGTTATTCAAATTACTCGAATTGTGAAATTCAACTCGACTCGAACTCGAAACTCGAATTGAGTTATTCGAGTTGACTTGAATAATTCTAATAACTTGAATAACTCAATTCGATTAATTCGAAATTCAATTTTTTTTTCGATTTTTTCGAATCGAAAGAATTTTACTCACCTCTATATGCAATATAGCATATTAAAATGCTATTATTTCTTAATACCAAGCAAAATATTAAAAGAATCAAAATAATTAAAAATGTAATTACAATTAGTACTAAAATTAAACTTATGATAAATCAATTTATTTATTCTTTTCTGGTGAATTACAAACAACGATTAGCGCGACTCGAACTTAAGTCATACCTAAAACGGTGAACACTTTTAATTATCAGATCAATACACTGAATTCGTTAAATCAATTTATTAACTACTGGGATCCACAATATTCCGATAGTTAAAATGTTAAATTATAACTCAAAAATTATGAGACTTGTCGACCACTTCAAATTTTTTTAAAATGTTTCAATACACTACTAAATATATAAATGATAGGCCAACACCATTAGTTTCATACGTAATGAAACTTCCTAAGAAGAACATATTCATTTTCTTAATAAAAGGTAAGTAGAGATCGAATTTAAAAATAATATCAATCAAAATTTAAATACAAAATTTTATAAGTTAATCCATAAAATATTTATCTTTTTAGGTAAATAAAATATTTACCATAATAATAAAAACCTTAAAAAAACCTAATAACAAAAAATTGAATAGTTTTTAAGATCAATAATTGAAGAATTGATGCAGATAGGCATAGGCCCCTCTTATTTCGACGTGTTTTTTGCTAGGATTTCAATGTACAATAAGAAGGCAGCCCATGTGATTCCAAAGACCTGATGGTGATTTGTTTAAAGCCGTTCCAGAAAATGTTTTTTTTTTTATGACTAGATTTTAATTTTTATTTTAACATATTTATATTATATTATAAAAATATCACGTTTAAAATGGAATTAATTGGACAAAAATGGATTCTGAATCCCAAAAATGTCGATTTTGGTTTAAAATAAAAAATGAGTATGAAATGATAGATTGTCTTTGCCCAAACATATAAAATTTTAAAGAAACTAATAAGGATTCTTTTACCCAACTTGATAAAATTACAGTATACCAGTTAATTTCTTGGTAGACTACTATTACATTCCACTTAAAATCTCATGTAACAAATATTTATATTATATTTTGTACATCTTGAAATTAGATTTGAATATCAAATGAAGTTCCACCTAAATAATGACAATTGTCTCGATTCTTTGAGGAAAAGAATAAATAATTTTTGGTCTTTGTAATTGATTGTTAGTATTGTTGTTAACATAAGAGGATGTAGATTTGAGCGCATTGAAGTGCATTTGTCTTTCTATTTAAGTGTTAGGAGGGACTATTGGAGATTGACCCGTATAAACAACGAATAAGTCAAATAGAGAAGATCAAACACATAAATATTTATGTGGAAAACCCTCAAAGAGGAAAAAACCACTGGCAAAAAGAGGCTTTGACTTTTCACTAAATGAGTAAACAAACGAAAGCACGATATAGAGAAAATAAACCTAAATGTACAACCTGTACATTACCCAAAATCTTGAATACAAAGCTCAAAATTCTAAAGAGTAAACCGGTAAACAAAACTCTAAATTTCATAACACTCACAAAAAAGTATGAAATACTCTTCATAATTACCATGAAATTCTCACTAAAACACATACACGACTACATCTTGTCTCTTGAAAGAAAATCCATTTTCTTGATTGGCATATCAAAACAAGGGTACAGGGCCCCTTTAAATATGATAAGATTAGAGCTCCAATCATGTTAAAATATTCCTAAAATAATTAAAATATATCTGAAAAAATAATATAATTTAATTAAGAGAATAATATAAAATACACCCATAAAAACTATAAATAATTTTAAGTATTTTATATAAAAAAGTTAAAAGAAGATATTTCTTACCACATCAATCGAGAAATTATTTGTTAGACTTTTCCTTCAAACTCCACTAATGGAACCACTAGATCCCACTAAAAAGGCTAGAAAGTTGTACAACAAATATTCCAAGCATTAGAAAAATGTTGTCTAAATTTGTTAGATTTGTTAACATTTGCTTTCGCTAAATTATTTGCTTCAATGTTTACTTCTCTGAGGACTTAAGTCACGTCCCAACCCTTGTCAACACTAAAGCAGCCATCGGTCTATATATTTTTTTAATTGAATTTAAGTTGTTAAGTGGCTTTTTTATTTCATTAAAAAATTGTAAAAGAAGAGATGGAATTATAAGAGTGGGTGGTTGGAAGAGAAATGAGGCAATACACAGAAAGTTATTCAAAAATAAGGGAAGGTGGTGGTTGGAATAGAAAGTGTGAGGATGCTGGCAAAATTTCTTTGACATGTAAAAAATAGTTAAGTGGATTTATATTATAGGTTGGGGAGACCATGGTTGATATGATATGAAGAATCTGTCTAATAATTTCTCATTTAGTTAGCTTGTAATAGGTGAAATTCAATTAATTTGGATTCAAAAGTTAATATCACAAAAGATTTTTATTTTTTAAGAAAAATACTTATTATTAAAAGAAAAATAATGAATACATAGACATAACACATAGTGCATATAATGCATAAAACAATATAAGCTGAATGTGCACAAATGTCATTGTTTGCAGAAAAAATTTAAATAAGGAGAAAAATAAATTGCCAATAACTGCAACACCAAATGATTAAGAAGCAATCCAAAGATGTATCATGTTGATCAAATTGTTGATGTATGCCTCCTCACCCACCATCATCAGATCAACATGATGACAAACACAAGTCAATTAAGAAATCACTGTCAAAAGTCCCAAGAGACCCATTACATTATATGTACAAAAAACCAAGTTTAAAATGGCCTACATACTCAGCATCTCGGAGTCCGTTTTTGTGAACTATCACCAGATAAGGTACTCCAAGAATGGTTCCCAATAAATTTAGAGATGCCCTTCCCTTGACAAATTTAATGACCCAAAATTTTATGTTTTTAGCAAAGTTGAAAAGTGTTAATATTTCTAAACTGAGTCATTCCGGGAAGTTAAACTGGTGGATTTTCGGGAATGAGCAAGAAATCAAATTTGCGGTACATTACTTCGTTGTTGATGTTTTTAAGTTGCTTTAATTAGTCGATATTTAAAAATTTAGACTTTTGGCATATAGACTAAATTGTTAGAATAGAAAAAGTATAGGGATTAATGTCTTAAGACTAGAAGTTTGGATTGGAAAATCGATAGGCCTTTATGAGGTAAATATACCAAGGGTGAGATAGCAAATTTCCCATTTGGAATTAGCTATGGAGGACACGATTTTAAGAAACCATTTTTCATAAAGTTTTCATCCATCCACACCATTTTTTTCTCATTTTCCTTTTAAATTTTTATTTCATTTTGCCAAGTTTAATTTGGTAAGTTTAATTTATACTAGATTCTTTCATAAAAACAAGATTTGAAAGCCAATTTCAAACCTTTTCTCTTTATCTATTTAGTGTTGATGTTTTGGAAAGTAAGAGGAAGAATTGGGTTTTCAAGTTTTCTTTGATTAATTCTTTTCATTTTCAAGAAGGTAATGTGTTTTCTAATCATGAACTTCTATTTTTATTATCATGAAAAGTTTATTTGGACATTTTTGGACATTTTCTTTCTAACTTTTTATTCATGTTTTTATGGGAACTAGAGAAAGTTCAAATTTGTTGATTTCTTTGTTGTTTTGAGGTTAAATTTTGAATGCAAATGAGTTTAAGATCACTTTGGCAGCAATAATTTCATATTTAAGTCAGGTTTGATGGAGTTCTTGAGATATTCCATAGTTGAGCTATTGAGTGCGAAGTTCGATAATCTTGAGATTTTTGTTGGAGTTAGAGTGTTTTTGGATTGACAGTACATTGAACTAAACCAAAGAGAATAGATATTGAATCCTTTTATGAATTTATTCACTTATAACATTCAAAGTGTGACATACCTTAATCTTGGGTAGATGACAAACTATGCATGTGTGACACGTATACTTTGATGTAAGTAAAAGCCTATATCACACCCCAAGTTTTTTTAGACCTTGTTTTGGTTGGCTGACTAAGTGAGGTTGGTGATGACTCACCTATTAACTAGTCAAATTCAAGAGAATTGAATTGCTTCATTTGGCGAAGTTTCTCTTTGCAATGTTCCGATAGGTTTTACCATCTTGCAAATTTCTATTTCGCATTTGGTGAGCTTCTCCGTTGTGAACCTGCCATTTTTGAGTTCAACTATGGCGTATAAGTTATTTTAGAATCCGCAATCGGTAGGACACATACAGGAAACGTGTCATGTCCTATGTAGTAAATATGTCATTTTGCATGATACTTGTAGAGCCTCGTTAATGGTATTTGATTAGTGGAATTGTGTCTAATTAGTGGAACCGTGTGTGGTTAGTGGAACCGTGTGTGGTTAGTGGAATCATGTATGCATGTAATATGATTAGGTAATCTGTTATAGTGGAATTACGAGCTAATTCTTATATAAATAGGATGAAAGCTTAACGAAGAAGGACTTTATATTTTGTTTCTCTATTCATCCATGTTCTTTTAGAAGAAACCTAGTGTGTTCTTCGTTGTGTGAAGAAGGTACCAACTTTCAGCTTGATTAGTAATTGCTTTTCAAGCCAATTACTGCTAAAGAAATGAGAGAAGGTCCTAGTGCAAAAGGGAAAGAACCCGTAGAATAGGCAAGCTTTTCTTGGTAATATTTGGTGAGTTCCTTTCACTTGTGTTCATGTTAAATCCAAGCTAATTTCATGATAATGTTGTCTTTCAGGTAAGTAAGTTTATTTAAAAATTATTAGTGCATGTCTTTGTTAATAGACTAAAATGATAAAAACAATATATGCATGAATGATTGTAAATGAATACTCTTCCTTAGTTCACAAGCTCCGTATCCGAAATGGTGGAAACTATTGAGATGTGATGGGAGAAATGTATGAAGATTATGATATGATATGAGATTTACCTTCGGTAGGGCATGTAAATGCAAGCTACGATTGGTGAATGCCTCGACGTTACAGAGGAACACGTAAGTGTTTGAATTAACAATGAGGATTTGTAGAGGTTTGATTAGATATATGATATATTGGATCAATGGAGAAATACTGTGAATATGAAACCAAGGCTCTTCGGAGCAATATGTGAATTAGAAGCTAATGCAAGAAAGGGATCCACGAATAATCCATGAAAAGCATACAAGGGTTACGTGAAGTTGATGCATGTGAATAGTGCTTAAATGAATGGGTATCCGTGTAACGCCTTGAAATTAGGGTTAGAATCATTCAAGTTAGTTGGTTAGGTCAATGGTTCGATGGGATTGTTAAGTTAGTTTTCGCGTTTTAGGAGCAAATTGAGATTAGTGGTTTAGTGGTTAAGTGTTTGTATTCCTTTGGTCTCGAGTTTGAATCCTTGTGTGTGTTAAGTGGGGATGGTTTTAATTTTTTGTTTGGTTTCAATTTCTTAAAAATAAATCTGTGGTTTTATCTATTTAAATTAATTTTATAAAAAATAAAACCCCAAATTTTCACGTTCCATTTTGTTCTCATGTCTCCTATTCTCACGTTTCTGTTTTTCTTCTCTAATTTCAAATTTTGGTCTTTTTGCTTCTAAAAATTTTGTTTGCTTTTTTGACAATTTTATTTTGTGTGATTCTCGCAGCTTAATTTTTGTTTCTTGTTTAGCATTTTTATGTTTTAAACTTTAAACAATTTTGTGTCATCATCACTCGATGTTTAAGCTTTAGTCGTGATCGTTTCTTTGGTGTTAATTCGTTCTTTTACACTTTCGTCTACAAAGCTTTTTAGGGTTAGTGTGATTTTGATTTTTAGATTGATTTTACTTTCGTTTCATTTAGTACTGAAACTTTAAATTCTTATAGGTTTTGTGTGAATGTTATATTAAGTTTCATATTGGTTTGGGAGGGTGTTTTGATAAATTTTTGGTGCTTGGGAATCACATAATCACGTGTGCTTCTGAAACTATTGTAGTTAGGGATTGAATCGTTAATGAATTTACAAATTTCAGCCAATTTTGGTGTGGTCCTATTTTTGAAATTTTCACTGTTTTGCTCATTGACTCGATTTGGTCCTGGTTGAATTACTTGCGTGTTTAAGTTTCCGTATTGGTGTTTGGAACATAAAATTTGGTCACCATAGGTGTGTTACTACTAGGATAATTTATTTATTAATGTTCGTAAGTTTTGTACTGTTTTTTGAATTAATTAAAGTGTAATTGTGTTATGGAAATTTTTTTATCTGTAAGGTGTTGTTTATGAGGATAAGAAAAAAAATATGCATATTGATATGTTATTTTACAATGAAATATGTGAATGTCTGATATTGATTTTGCATATCTGAACTGATTGACATTATGTAAAATACTATAGAAATTAAGAATGAGAATGTCAGTATGCTGGAGTATGTTTGTATTTACATTTTGGGTTGGGATTGATTTTGGAGATGAAGGAAGTTTGATTCGGCAGTTTAACTGCAATATTTTATTACGACGGTTTTACCGCAATTTACATATATGTCATCTCAGTTGCATATTTCCATTTCAGTGGCTTAGATCCACTATAGTGGTGTATAGGATGGATAGGCCTACCATAGCCCTTTTGTGGTATGCAAGGTGGATAGGCATAGCCTAATTGTGGTATGCAGAGTGGTCATAGTGGTGTTTTGGTTGAGTGGGTGGGATTTTTACTTGTTGGATATATTTCGCATATGAGTTTATGTTTGTTTGTATGAATGTTGGGGATACTTATGAAAAATTCTGAATAGTCTGTTGTGATTAAGTAACATGTGTGTTTGGAATAAGTTAATTATGTTTTGATGTTAATGGAAACCTTACAGATATCTGATTACTAGTTCAAGATTATTGAATGTTGTTTGTATATTCTTTTCTGTAACTTTTGTTTTGCCACTTCGTCATTTACCACTTGTTTTGTTTCGGACTCACACTAAGTTGTGTACCTCACTCCTTTAGTTCTCTTCCTTTCAAGTAATTCTCGTGGTTAGAAGCTGGACTTGACAATCGAAAGTCTCAAAGTTTTCCATTTTCGGTTTGGTTTGAATAAGTTACGTAAGACAAAATTAAAGGTTTTTGATTAATTTTGTAATTAAGTTTATATGAACTGTGGTATGGGTTATGCCTATGTTTTCCACCACAAACACTTTTGTCACGTCAATTTTTAAAATTAATAAATTCGATTTGATCATAAATTCAACGTATAAATTGTTAAACGATTTAGCTCAAATTAAGCAAAGTGTTTTTGGATTGAGTTTTAAGAAATTGTTTTAGGATCACTTTGATGGTCGAAGTGATCTTCGGGATCCAATTGAAACTTCTAGGCTGATTTTTGGGGTGTTACATTTAGTGGTATCAAAGCTAGGTTTGCAAAAGCTTGGATTGTGTTTTTATGTGTCCACATGGGTGCATGTTAAATTTTTTTTGACAAAACATACCACAATGTTTTGAATGTGTTTTGCGAAAATTAAAATATCCGAAACTCCGATGCTGGTCCGTATGAAACTACAAGATTGTAAGTTTAGAATAATTAGAACTGTAGTGTTTAGATATTTATTTTGGTGTTTTTTTTGAAATTATAGATTTCTTAAGTTTAGTTACGAGGTTTGATATGGATTCTTGTGATAAGCAAGAATATGAGGAGCAACCTTGCAAGATTTTGGATGAGTCTTTAACTTCGCAAGGGCGAGTGTCTGCTCATGAGTTAGAGTTCATTGTGGTTTTGCCAGCTACAGGTGGTGGTAATCCGAAGGTTGGTGCTGAGGTGTTGACTCAATTAGTGAGGGAGATTTTGGAGAGAATCTTCTAGGCTAGTTTGGAAAAAACCAAAGAAGTGGTTCAAGGTAGGAGTGTGGAATGTAGGAATAAGAGAGGTCGTAGTCCCTCAAATTTGGAGCCTCGATCTGTAAAGCATTTCAAATCTCAGCATATTGTTAGTACATGTATTGTGGAAGGTTCTGGTAGTGATGTAGATGTTTCGATTTGTGGGCATTGTAAGAAGCCTTATCCGGGTGAATGCAAGAAAAATTAAGGAGCATGTTTTAGATGTGGGTTCGCAAAGCATCGAATTAAGAAGTGTCCTCGTGGACGTTAAGACAGGTATGATTATAGGTTATAAGAGTGTTGTGTTTGTTTGTTTGGATACAATATGTGTTCTGATTGTTGGTTAATGGTTGAGCGTGTGATAATAAGGAAGATTCTTTAAGACTGTGTATAAGAGATGTAAAGTAAGTACGGTATGGTAGTGCGTTGGGATTAGATTGCACAATGGAAGCGTGGTGGTGAGTTTTGTGTTAGGCAACTGTTTGGTTAGTAGGAAATTTCGAGGACAAAATTTCGTGACAAAATTTCTTTAGGAAGAGGTGAGTTGTAATGCCCCGAAATTGGGGTTAGAATTATTCAGGATAGTTGGTTAGGTCAATGGTTCGGTGGGATTGTTAAATTAGTTTTTGCATTTTAGGAGCAAATTGAGCTTAGTTATTTAATGGTTAAGCGTTAGTATTCCTTTGGTCTTAGGTTCGAGTCCTCGTGTGTGCTAAGTGGGGATGGTTTTATTTTTGTGTTTGGTTTTACTTTCTTAAAAACAAATTTGATTGGTTTTATTTATTTAGCTTAATTTTAATAAAAAGTAGAACCCCAAGTTTTCACGTTCCATTTTCTTCTCAAGTCTCTCATTATCACGTTCCTGTTTTTTTTCTCCAATTTCAAATTTTGGTCTTTTTTCTTCTAAAAACTTTGTTTCCTTTATCGTCAATTATATTTTGTGTCATTCTTGCTACTCAATTTCAGTTTCTTGTTTGACAATTTTACGCTTTAAACTTTAAACAATTTCGTGTCATCGTTACTTGGAGTTTAAGCTTTGGTTGTTGCCATTTCTTTGGTGTTAATTCGTTCTTTTGCACTTTCATTGACTAAGCTTTTTCGAGTAAGTGTGGTATTTAGTTTTATATTGATTTTATTTTCATTTCATTTAGTACTGTAAACTTTAAATTCTTATAGGTTTTTGTGTGCTATATTAAGTTTCAAATTGGTTTGGGAAGGTGTATTGATCAAAGTTTGGTGTTTGGGAATCACATAATCACGTGTGTTTCTAAAACTATTGTAGTTAGAGATTGAATCATTAATGAATTTTACGAATTTTGGCCAATTTTTGTGTGGTCTTGTTTTTGAAATTTTCACTGTTTTGCTCATTGATTCGATTTGGTCCTTGGTTGAATTACTTGCGTGTTTAAGTTTCCGTAGGGGAGTTTGGACATAGAATTTGGTTATGGTAGGTGTGTTACTGCTAGGATAACTTATTTATTAATGTTCGTAAGTTTTGTACAGTTATTTAATTTAATTGTAAGTGTAATTGTGTTTAACTGCAATATTTTGGTACGACAGATTTACCTCAATTTATATATATGTCAGCTCAACTGTATATTTCCATTTCAGTGGCTTAGGTCCACTATCATGGTGTGTAGGGTGGATAGGCCTACCAAAGCCCTTTTATGGTGTGCAGGGTGGTCGGAGTGGTGTTTTGGTTGGTTGGGTGGGATTTTTGCTTGTTGGATATATTTCGCATATGAGTTTATGTTTGTTTGTATGAACGCTAGGATACTTAAGAAATATTTTGGATAGTTTATTGTGATTAAGTAACATGTGTGTTTGGAATAAGTTAATTTATTTTTGATGTTAATGGAGACCTTACAGATATCTGATTACTGATTCGAGATTTTTGATGTTGTCTTTATATTCTTTTTGTAACTTTTGTTTTTCCATTTCATCATTTTCCACTTGTTTTGTTTCGGACTCACACTGAGCTCGTGTAGCTCACTCCTTTTGTTTTCTTCCTTTCAGGAAATTCTCTTGTTTAAAAGCTGGACTCGACAATCGGAAGTCTCGGAGTTTTCTATTTTCGATTTGGTTTGAATAAGTTATAGTAAGACATAACTAAAGGTTTTTTTATTGGATTTGTAATTAAGTTAATATGAATTGTGGTATGGGTTATGGCTATATTTTCCACCACAAATACTTTTATAACATCAGTTCTCAAAATTAATAAATCCGATTTGATTATAAAGGCGGCGTATAAATTGTTAAACAATTTCGCTCAAATTAAGCAAAGTGTTTTTGCATTGAGTTTTAAAAAATTGTTTTAGGATCACTTCGGTGGTCGAAGTGACCTTTGGGATACGGTTGAAATTTCTAGGTCAGGTTTTGGGGTGTTACAATTCGCGTGATTTGTCTTTAATAATGAAAAGTATTCGCATGTGAACTAACTTTGGTCAAAGTGTGAAATTGTTTGTGTTTGTGATTAGAAAGAGCTAATATTCACATGAAAATTTAAGTTAATGGTGACTGAATGTAGCAGTGGATAGTATCCACCAACGAACCCTTATTGTTTAGTGTTATGAGATCGTACATAACTAGATTAGTGTATTCCTGTGTAAATTGTGGGTATTACTAAGTGTTGTAAAAGCTTGGCTTAATTTAACTTCTTGAAAACCTTGTTCGAAAGCTTATTATTATTTATCCTTGGAACTCACTAAGTTCGTATGAACTTACCTAGTTTCCTTACCATTTAAGGATCTGTTCAAAGTGGACTTTAGAATGGACTCAGCCAAAAAGGTGGACTCTTTTATGAACCATTGATCGTTCTTTCATAACATGTATATCAAATCGAGGTGGCATGTGGTCTAAGTCTCCTGTAAATGAATTATTAAAAAGCGAATTTGAATTTCTTTTATTTAACCGTTTGTACATATGAATGATGGCACTTCGCCAATTTATTAAGATTTAT
Source organism: Kokia cookei (assembly GCA_039519145.1). NCBI lineage: Eukaryota > Viridiplantae > Streptophyta > Magnoliopsida > Malvales > Malvaceae > Kokia > Kokia cookei. The sequence goes on along the minus strand of CM076899.1, from coordinate 18,973,482 downwards.
GTTATGCGAATTAGAGCTTACTTTTATTTTCCTTTGATTTATGCCCTAATTCTTTTAATATGCCTAGTGACATTTTGGACATAAACCATTATTTTCTTTTAGTTTTGATTTAAAAGTACTACTTTACCAAACGTCATTTAAGATTATTTTATTAAAGTTGTAATGATTGACTTAAATGCTAAAACCAATGTTTTGACATTACGAAATGATTTTTTTGGTAACATCGCTATTCACCGGTCAGACAACCGAATTGAGATGTTACAATTTTATTGGTATCAAAGTTTTGGTTTAGTTGATTTTCGAAAGATCAAATTTTGTAGTAGTCCTTCGTATACATGTTACAAGTCTCTAGTTGGTCCCCTTATTAAAATGCTAAGTTTTGTTGTTAATCTTGATCATGATGTGAACATATTCTTGAGTTGCTATTAGTGAAGAGATAAAGAGTAATGCTCCTTCACAATCCAGAGGTCCTGGCCTCTCATTGAGTCAAGGAGCTGTAAGCAGTGAAGCTCGTGAAGCGTTATTAGAGATGATGGACAGTGGTTTGATAGATCCCTAAATTCTTCTCTATCCTCCACTCCTCAAAGACCATCTGAAGGGACACAACTTATGGCTTCTACACCTCCTGCTCTAGTTAGGAACCTATCTCGAGGTGACCCTGTAAAGAAGATTTGACAGTGTATTGGGTATCAAAGAACTGCAATCTACCCCACCATTTAGTCTCTGTTATGCATTCTATTTTCTTGAAGAAGAGTTATACAATGGTGGCACACTGTGTTAAGCATCACCCCTCGGGAGCTAGTGAATTAGAAATCTTTCTGAAGAAGTTCCGTGAGAAGTACATCAATGGACTCTTCTTGAGCAAATGAAGAGAGAGTTTTCTGAGCTCAAGCAAAGGAGGATGATAGTCCTAGAGTAAGAACGCGAATTCATTAGACTAAGAAAGTATGCCCGAGAGTTGGTACCAACAAATGAGGACCATTGTGTTAGGTTCGAATGCGGTTTAAATGAAGAGATCAAAGTATTGTTCTCTACGCTGGAAATTAAGGACATCATTATTTTGATGGCTAAGGCCCAAAGGGTGGAGATGATGATCCATGAGAGGAATAAGGTTAAAGACCGTGAAAGGGACAAACATGGGGCAATCGAATCATTTTTAGTGGTTGGATTTAAGAGGCTAAAAAATGTAAAGTCCTTTTGTCATACACCTTTTAGAGATCTTCAAACTGTTGGTTTCCACTAAGAACGAGGTGTTTGACAAGCCACTTTTATGGCGAGAACTAGTGGCTCCAAGAACACAAAGTCTCCTACTTGTAACACTTGTAAGTGGAGTCATGCTGGGACTGGGACTTGCTGGAAAGTGACAGGCACATGTTATGGTTGCAGATCACCCGAACATTTAGTGAGGGATTGCCCAAACAATGGAATAGGGAATACTGAGTAGCCAGTGTAAATAGTGTGCGAAGCCTAGCTTGAGAAGAGATCATGAGTAGCCGTAAAGTCAGGTACCACTTAGGGAGTTCAAAGAAGGAATGCATTGAATCCAAGTACAAAGGTTTCAGTCAGAGCCTATGTGATGCTAGCCAAAGAAGATGAAGAGGCTTCGAATGTGATAACTGGTAATTTTACTTTATTTGGCTTTGACATTCATGCATTAATAGATCCGCGGTCAACGCATTCGTATATTTGCAATAAGTTTGTAGATGTCAAGAGTTTCAAACTAGTCCTTAACAAGTTAAGTCTTACTGTTCATATACTTCTTACAAACTAACCTTTTCAAACCTTAACATACAGAGCTATAATACTTACCCAAAAATAGAATAACCATTAAGTAAACCAAGAAATATTAGTTTTCGGTTCTAGGAAAAAGAAATGAAATCAGCTTTAGAAAAGAATTAGAAAGTAACATTTTCAATTAATAAGAAACTACAAAACCCTTCTCTTATATATATAATCGAATCTCCTTTACAGAAATTTAACAAATGTCACTTAAATTTAGAGTTTGTCTTCCTTAGTGGTCTATAGTTTCTAAGAAAAACATAAATGAGGATCATGTATAATAAATATCAAACTAGTCCATCCAATTGGTTTCTAACTAAATTTCTTTATAACTTAACTAGCACAGTACTTCAAATTAACAAGGCAAATTATACCTTTGGCAACAACTCATACCATACTTACTCTTTTATTGTTTACACAACCTTCTCCTTTAAACAACAAAATATCTTGTAATAAAATCCTCACTTACTTATGTGCGATTACTATACACCTATGCGTATACATCAAATTAAGCAATTGGACCGATTACTCTTCGCTAGACAAATTATCTTACCATTAAATGTTAAAATCTTAGTTTAATAGCTCGTTTTTTAGTGGTATTAGAAACAGTGTTTTCAGGACCACGACCCCGATGTGTCGGTCTGTACATACTTATTATTTAATATTTATGAGGTTATTACTGTCGCATTAAATTTTGATTAAGAAATTTTATCATTTAGATAGTTAATTAAGTAAAAAGGATTAAGTTGTAAAAGTCGTAAATGTTAGCTCTTATTGTTAAAATGTACTAAATAGTCATTGAATTAAGTGGTGGTGGTTTAGTATGGTAATTAGACCATAAGGAGTTGTATTGGACGGTTAAGGGCATATAATTATTAATATTTGAATGTAAATAATAAGGGTATACTGGTAATTAAGTTATAAAAAGGAATTAAAGTAAAATATAACTTAAAACAAAACAAAATTATAGTCTTCTTCAAGCTTCCATTGAAATTAGAAGAAGAGAGCAATTTTTAAGAGCTAAGTTCGACTAAGCTAGGTTTTGAGCATGTAAGTGGTTCTTAAGCCCATTTTTAATAATTTTTTTGTTTTTGAACTCGTATTAGCTTGATCTAACTAACCTGAGGGCTAATTCGTAAAAATTTGAAACGTTATAACCTTTTCCATTGATGAGTTGTGTTGTTTCTTGAACTTTATTGAAAGATTATTAAGCTTTGTTATTGGATTGGACTATTTTGTAAATTAATTTTTTTATGATTTTAACGTTTAAGGACTAAATTGTTAAAATGATAAAAGTGCTTGTACTTGATGTGAAATAATTGCAAATAAGGATAGTAGGGAGATTCTAAGTGATTCAGCTAAGCTGAGATTTAAACAAAAATAGTTAATTTGCATGTTTGGGGCTTAGGGAAAATTGAATAAAAGTGAAAAGTTAAGGGTAATTTTGTAAAATGTCAAAAAGGACTTAATTACATAAAATGATTTAATTTTTCTATTGATTTAGTTTATTGAATGAAATTATTATTTTCGATCTAAAACATGTTGACAATCATGAAAAACAAAAGGTTACGGAGTACTCTCTGTACTTGACCCGTTACTGCCAGTGTTTATCTATTAGGCTTTGAGCCGGTGATACAGGCCATAGCGATGGCTTGAGATTTTACATGTGTTGCAGATTCTTGATAGCTTGTGTGAGTAGCATCGTGAGCCGTTGATTATTTTGCAAGAACTTTTTACCAGTTATACAGATCGTAGCGATGGTTTGAGATTCTGCATGTGTTGCCAATTCTTTGTAACTTTTGTGAGCAGCATTGTGAGCCAATCAAAGTTCGAAAGTGAACTCGAATTTGTGATACCCTTTGGTTATCAGAAATAAGATCTTATTATAACAATGATTTGGAATATGATTTGAATTATTGAACTGTGCAATACTCACCTGTTGTGAGCTGTGATTGACAGCAACTTATTCTTCAAACTTATAATTTAATTTGTTATGTTTGATTTGCTAAGATTTATTGTTAAATTCAATGAACTTACTAAGCTCTAGGTAAGCTTACTCATATCTTGTCCTTTGTTTTGTAGATTACATCGTGTGGTCGGGTGATCGGGTCAACTTGAAGAATCACACTATCCCGAGGACTTTTTGGTAGATTTTCTAAACATTTTGGCTTATATGGCATGTAATAGGACAAATGGTTCTTATCCTATATTTTATAACTATGTGTGATGTTTGGTGTGCTTGATGTTGATTGATAGCCTTTGTGATTTATTTTGTTAGGTCATTAAATGGTAAGTGTTATGTTATGTTGGAGATGTGTTTGAAATGGTTAATAGGTGTATGTTTTGTCTTATAATTAGTTGCTTCATAAAGAATAACATGATCTTTATAATATGTTTTGGATTGTGGCACCTTGGTATGGTTTAGGTGAATGAAAATGGCATGTTTTGGTTGTTTAAAGGTGTGTTTATAGATTTATGATAATGTGTTATGAATTGGTTTAGGCACCTGTGCAATTGGATGAAGAATAGACTTGAATTTGGTCAAATTTAGGTACACATGGCTTGGGAAATAGGCTGTCACACGACCATGTGTCGCACACGAGCAACCCATACGGGTGTGTTCTCGAGCGTGTTAGGTGTAGGGTCCACACGGGCAGAGACATGGGTGTGTGGCCGAAGTCAATGAGTTACATGGGTGAGCAGACAGGCTGAGACACGGGTGTGTGAGCCAAGTCAGTGAGTTACATGGGTAGGCACACGGTTAGACACATGGGTATGTGGGGTGCCCACACGGGCGTGTGACTTCTATAGGTGAAAATTTTTAGTTTTGTTTAAATTGTTCTGATTTGTTTCAATTTGATCTTTGATTATTCGTAAATTATTTTTAGGGCCTCAAAGGCCCAATTTAAAGCCCATAAATGTATGTTGTATTTCATTTCGAACTATATTCATTTTTATGGAATCTATTTGATATTTAGGTGTCAATTGATATGAGAAGTTTTTATATGTATGGTAACCCTCCATAATCCTATTTTGAGACGAAAATGGGATATGAGTTTTACATTTACTGGTATCAGAGCTACGGTTTAGTCGATTCTCAAACTGAAAGTAGTGTGTTTAAAGTCTAAAAATTACATGTCATATAAACCTATGAAAGTGTGATATTGATTGATCGATCTAACTCCTATTTCCTTGTAGATTTTAAAGATGTCGTCTAATATTGAAAGGGATGAAACTAATGAAGTAAACAATAGGATACCGACTACTGATTTCGATACGAGTCATAGCATACCGATTCCACAGATGTTTGAAAATGAGGTTAATAATATGTTCTTTGGATTAATGAGATAATAGTTTTCTGAGTTTATGAGAAATAATCCAATGGCTTAGCAACCTCCACCTTTTACTGTACATCCTGTTGTACCTCATGCAGTACCTTCCCCACTCTGACAGCTGAACCGAGCAGACGTATCCTGTTGATAATGTGAGAAAGTATGAGACTGAAGAATTTCAAGGAAAAATTGATGATCATCCGTTTAACACTGAATACTGGCTAGAAAACATTAAATGTGTTATTGATAAGATGTCTTGTTCCCTTGAAGATTACCTTAGGTGTGCAGTGCCATTGTTGAAAGATGAGGCTTATAGTTGGTTGTTGACGCTGATAGTGGTTGTATCAATAGATAGTATTAGATAGGAATTCTTCCAAATAGAATTTAAAATGAAATACATCAGCAAAAGGTATCTGGATTGAAAAAAATAAAGAATTTCTAGAGTTAAAGCAAGGGAATGTAGCTGAGTATAACAGAGAGTTTGTATATCTCATTAAATATGCTCATGAAATTTTTCGACAGAGGAAGAAATGTGCATCCATTTTGAAGATGGGTTAAACGATAAAATTAAGGTGATGATTGGTGGTATAGAAATACGACAATTTGTAGTTCTAATTGATTGGACACAAAAGATGGAAGAAATTTAAAATCACAGGAGGCAGAGAGAAAAGAAGGCCCGGGAATTCAGCAAAAGAAACTTAGATCATTTTCTGCACTATCATCGAAGAAATTAAAAGAAGATGATAACCTTGTTACAACATCATCCGGGTTTTCGAGCAAAAGTAGACCCCGACAACTAGATTCAAAATTTCAAAATTGACTTGCTAATAGTGTAGCCAGTGTCTGTAATGCCCCGAGACTAGAGTGTGAACATTGTGGTAGACAACATATTGGTGAGTGTAGACTTAAGAGGGGGTGTATGTTTTAGATGTAGGCAACTGATCATTTTATGTGAAATTGTTCAAAAGTGGCGAAAGAAAAAGATGATCGAAGTGTAAAATTTTTGACTATGTTGTAAAAAGGTAGACATCTTGGTTAGAGTAGTAACACGAGTGTGAATCGTGGTGATACTAAAGATACAACTGCTAGATCCGAGGCTAGAGCATCTGCACGGACTTATGCTATACGGGCGAGAGAGGAGGCTACTGCACCTAATGTCATTACTGGATTATTTTATCTCTTTGATGCTACTGTATATGCTTTGATTGACCCTGGGTCAACTCATTCATACATTTGCAATGCATTGACAACTGATAACAATTTACCTGTTGAGTCAACTGAGTTTGATGTTCAAGTTACAAGTCCATTGGGTCATAGTGTAATAGTTAATTTAGTATGTCATAAATTTTCACTGAGTGTTTAGGGTTGTGAGTTTCTCGTCGATTTGATGTTATTATCTTTTCACGATTTCGATATAATTTTGGGAATGGACTGGTTATTGTTACATGATTGATCTCACTATGAACGTCATAGCAATAATGTGCAAGCGTACACTGCCGATGCAAGTATAGTAGACAGATGTGAATCTATCGGATATTGATCCCACGAGGATGGATTTTGTTGTCTATTAATGTCATCATAATGAATAAGTAAATGCAAATAGATTGTGAGAGTGATTGTTGAAGTAATAATGCGAAAATAAAGATGAAATGCAATAATAATGAAATAGGGTCCCCAACGTGAATAGTCAACAGAATACTAAGTATTGCTCACAAGGTTTAAAATAACAGGTGATTGTCACTGCAATAAGACATAATAAATGTCTTACCAAACTTGGCTTCTCTATTAGATCTAAGACTTAAACATGCACACTAACCACACCTTTCAGTGTATGCAGCACATTCAAGAACAAGTGGATTAAATTCCTTCAATCCCCAAGCAACTTCCGTTGTCTTGCTTGTTAGTTTAAATTGTCACTGCACCTTCCAGTGAAGTGACTACAATAACAACTCCGTGGTCAAAACATTCAAACCCAAAGATTAAATAGTAAAAGCAAGCTCGAATAAAATATCATTTAGTCTAAAAGTCAAGTGTACTTCCATACAATCTTGACATAATCATGAATCACCAGCGTTTAAGAAAGAAATATAAAAGAAAAAATAGAGAATACTATTCCTAGGCTACTCGATTTGCTCTCTTACTCTCCTCTTATGTCGCACTTAGGGGCTCCTCATCAGGAGCAGATCTGCCTCCTTCTTAATGTCAGGTTGCCTTTGAGAAGTTTAAGTTGCCATGGATGCAAGCTTTGAAGATGAATTAAAGAAGAAAAATAAATTCAGAAGAATACCAAGACCCTTTTTTTCTCTTTCCTATTGAGTATTTATATTCAACCAAATTGTGCAGGTGTCCATTCATCAGAATTGAGCTGTCTATGGTTGTACCAGTTGGTTATACCAGACTGGACAGCTCACGCTTTTATGTTCTTATCCAGACATGTAACAGCCTGTTTTTCGAGGGTGTCAAAAACAGTGATTTAGGGATCTCAAACCCGTCGAGAAAATTTTTGTAATTAGTGTTTAAATTGAATAAGTTCATATTCATTGTATAAGGAATTTTGACTTTAGGAATTTTAATTATCAAATTAAAAGTTAGTATAAGTGGTTTTGGTTTAAAAGTCAAGTGGTTTTAGAAAAAAAGAGGTATCGAGACCTCGTTTCTAAAATTAAGAGCTATGAATATTTTTATTAAATCTTTACAGAGTCTTATTATATGTGAATTTAAGTTTGATTGGGCAAATTTTGATAATTAATTGCTCAATTATGGAAAAAGGACTAAATTGTAAAAGAGGAAAAATTAATTGCTATTGATTGAAAATAGTAAGGACCAGAATGGTAATTAAACCATGGTTAAAAAGTCCAAGTAGTGGTGACATGATTTCATTCTACTAATTTTTGGGATATTTGTTCATTTAGTCCTAATTAGCTTAAGGCTAGATTGTAAATAAGTAGTTTGTTTTGAATTTAATAAAATTGAATGATCAAATAGGTAGTTAACCAAAATATTTTTAGTGAGTTGTTTATTATGACACTTATTGTCCTTAATTAGGAAAATTAAAGGTTAATTAAGTGATTAGTTAAGTTAATTGTGAAAGTCTTAAAATTTACAATTATGCCATTATGTATAAATATGAAATTAAAGAAGAAAAATCACATTTTCCTTCTAATTTCTTCTTCTTCCTCACGGCTAAGACAAGAAAACATAAGGTTTTCCATTGATGACCTTTAAGCTTTGATTTGGGTAAGCAAACCTTGACCATTTTTAATAATTTTTATGTTTTTGAATCCGTATTAGCTTGATCTAGCTAATCTAAGGACTAATTTGTAAATTTGTCAAATGTTGTGAATCTTACCATTGTTGAATATGCTTTTCTTTAAAAGTTTTTGATAGTTTTGGATGCTTGATGATTAGGTTGTATCTTTTTGTAAAGTGATTTTTGATGAAATTAGGGTTTAAGGACTAAAATACTAAATGATGACATTGGGTGTACTTTAGGTGAAATAAATGGATTTTAGGGTTATGTATGGGGTCATAGTATATTCGGCTAGTATAGTTTGAAGAGAAAATGAGTATTTTGCATGTTTTGTGTGGAAATAACTAGATTGAATAAAAGGAAAGTATAATTTTCCTCAAATGGATACAATTATGTTAAATGAATTGATTATGTGTTTTAATATAGAATTTGGATGAATTGTTGATTTAGATTACATTCGTGCCACGGATTGCGAGAAAGGGAAATTAGCAGAATAGTCCCTGAAGTTTAGCCAAACCGTAATTTCATCCAGTAAAGTCGTAGTGTTAGTTTATACACCTTGTATGTTCTTGTGTTTCACTATTGTTACATCATCTCGAAGAAGGTTAAACATTTGTGTTGATTGAAGAAGCAAAGGAAGAAACAAAATGACAGGCCTAGGGTTGGTTACCTGATTTGAAGCGATGACTAGGATCCTGCATATGTTGTAGTATTCTGACAGCTTGTGTGAGAAACATTGCAAGTTAATAGATTCTGAATGAATACTGATTTTGGACCGTACCGACGGCTAAGTCTTCGCGTATGTCGTGAATTCTCGACAGCTTGTGTTAGTAGCATCGTATACTGGTTAACCATTCTGGGCTCGTAAGAGCTAACCATTCTTGGCTCGTAAGAGCTAACCATTCTGGGCTCGTCTGAATTAAAGTTGTTTGTGCTCATATGAGCTAAAGATCTGGAAGAATGAAGAGATTAAGTTCGTTATTGTGCATAAGATTATGAATACATATTCGTTTTCATCTTGAAACTGATCTGATTATTCTGTAAGGAAATGATATTTTCGAACTTACTAAGATTAATAAACTTAATCGTGAATCTGTTGTTGTTTTGTAGATACATTTTGCTATCTGAAGATTAGGATGATGTTATCTTTTGCTTATGTACATCGAGATTGTGAAAACCTTGTCATGTTTGATGAAATGTTAAAAGTAGAAACGTATGATTTTGGAATGTAGAAAGTAAACTCAAAAGTACCTTGTATTAACATGGAAATCATGTATTTTTTGTTAGCTTAATTGCATAATTAAAGTTGTGTACAAATGAAGTTAATGAACTTATATTTTGTATGATTCTTAAGATTCTGCATACTTGTTACGATAGAACCCATTGCATGTTTCGGTAGAAGTGCAGGGTAGGAAAGAGGTTGTTCTGTGACTTGAGTTGTATCGATAGTTGAATTACAAATATCGATAGTTTATATGCTTATATTGGTAGAAATTGCATGGTAAGAATTTATGCTCTCTGGAGTTTTTGGTATCGGTAGTTGCATGACTTGTATCAGTAGAATTCATATTTGTATCGGTAGAGTTAGCACAAGTATCGATAGAAATCTGCACAGTTTCTAAATTGTTCACTGAGTTGACTACAACCGATACTTTACCATCAAGTACCGGTAGAAGTCTCCTAAAATATTGGAAATGTCATTTTTACCCTTATTAAATTGTGTTTATGTTTATGGTGATATATATATATATGTGTGTGTGTGTGAACTGATAACTTTAATAAATAAAGTTGAATAATATGGAGTTAAAGATCAAATAGTGAAAAATGAACAGTAAAACACCGAAAATCCTAATTGGTGACGGTGTTCGGGTTTTGGGTGTTACAAGACAGCTGTTAGATGCGGCGATAATTTTGGGTGTAATTCTGGACTTGATTATGCAGCGACAATTCTAGACATAGTCACGCAGCGATAATTTTGAACAAGTTTCTATAGCGACAATTCTAGGACCAATGCTAAATAGACTCATGCAGCGACATTAGCAGTAAAATATTATAAAATCAAGGACAATTAGGCTAAGTTTCATTAAGTTAGAAAATGCAATAACTAAGTAGGAAGAAATCAATGGTTTTTTCTAATACTATCACACCCTCAAATTTGAGTTTTTACTTGTCCTCAAGTAAAACAGAAACTAGCAAGGCTATACCAAAAATTTTATCAAGGAAATTATCATTCTAGAAACTTGAATCATCTAAAATCTCAATGAATGAATTACATTCAAATGACGGAATATTGTGCCGACAACTCATAAAAATGAATACTAAAATTGCAACTTCATTAATGTCAGCATCATACTTTTAATCCTAAATTCTATCTACCAAAACGACATTTATTGTACAATAATATATATACATATATATTTTTCTTTTCTTTTCTTTTCTCTTTTTTTTTATATATGTGATTGAGGGATGTCGTTGCGTTACTATACCCTTATTCCAGAGAAGTAATGATAGAGTGCAACAAACCTCTAGGGAGTATGAAATTGCATTAACACACACTCTTGCAGTGACAGCCTTTGGCTAGATTACTTTTTCTAACGCTTGCATTGGAGTGTTCCCCCTTAAACAATTCACAATACACCCACATTGGAGTGTCTTTTATTTATAACTATATATATACAAGCAGTTGTAAATGGCGGATTCATTCAAGATTCAAGGAACGATACTATTCATCCATTACTAATGCAATCTAAATCATTCATAAAAAAATTGAAGATACGACATTAAGTCAAATTTATCCAACTCATTCATTGACATTTCACATGATTGAAGAATTAAGCATTAAATGAAAAAGTTCAAACACAATTCCAATAACCTTGCATGCTTCATTAAACTCAAAAAACTTTTTTGAAATGTGGGTGAAATTGCATTTCCAAACCCCATATACATTTCCCCAAACTTAAAGTCTGCATTATCCCCAATACACTGACAAATGGAAATGCAATGACAATGCAAATGCAGTGACAATTAAAATGCAATGATAATGGGAATTTGATGATAATGCTTACTAACAGACTATAAAAATAAATTAAAGCTACATGTTAGGCATGAAAACTAAAGCTAAAAACTGAAATAAAACCAACTCAATTTTCTACAACCGTTGATATGGCTTCATGGTGCTTTTTCTTCCTTTGCTTCCTCTCTTCCTTTCGGTGCTTCTTGTCTTTGGAGCACTTCCTTTTTCTTTCTTTTGGCTTTGCCTGATCCTCGGATTGCTCACAAATCTTCTTCTTTTTGGACAAGAGCTCCATAAATTTCCCATAATTGGGAATCTGTACAAGAGCATCCACGAGAGGGATATTGACATGAAGTTGCTTTAATGTTGTCAAAAAATTGCTGATATTGTTTTTCATGCTCATTTTCTTTAAATCTTTGTGGAAAAGGCAGAAGTGGAGATACCTCAGGTTACGTCGACATCTTCGGTTGTGTCGACAACTTTGATGGTTGGACAGTAGGCATTGGGGTGACAATTTTCAAAGTTTCCTTATCTGGTTCATTGACAATTCCTTCAGATACAACTCTCTCACCCTGGTTCAATTCACTAGTTTTTATAAGTGCTGCAGTAGAGTTGGTAATTGGCACGGTAGTTCGTCTACCACTCTGAAAGGTGATAGCTTTGCAATGCTCCTTCCCTTTCGAACTTGGATTTTCTGTATCACTGGGAAATGTACCTAGTGGTCGAGTGTTTAAATTCGAAGCGATTTGCCTCAATTGTGGTTCCAATGCTTGGATGAAAGATGAATTTCCTTTCACACTGACTTTCGTTCGAGTGATATGCTCGCGCATTAAGGCTTTGAGGGTTGCTAACAAATCAGATCGTGCTTTCGTGTACTGTTGTTACTGTTGTCCTTGAATATTCAGATTTTGCATTGCAGATTGTTGTGGCTATACACGATTCTGATGTGGCTGCATTTGGTCTTGATGTGAATGCATTTGAGTACTCTGGGTGTAATTCTACTACGGTTGATTGTAATTCACTTGTTTATATTTGCCTTGATTAGATGAAATTCCATATTTGAATGTCGCAACTTTCTGATTTCCCCAAGGTTGTTAATTTCTCGTAGAATTATTCTAGGAATTACGATAAGAATTTCCACGGATGTTATTGACATAGAAAGCATTCTCCGCGTGCTGTGGACAATCTTCATAATTATGGTTGTCGCCGTAAATTTCACAACAAAATGTAGGGACATCAATTTGTTGAGTGAATTGAATGGGTGCAACGTCACTAGTCCCGTTTATGTTTCTTATCATGTTTGCAAGCGAAGAAACTTGCACACTTAGAGCAGATATTGCGTCTAATTCAATAACTCCAAGATTAGCTTTCACTTGTGCAATTCGAGAGATAGGATATTTATAATCATTTTGAGCAATTTTCTCTAGAATTCTAATAGCTTCATCATATGTACAATCCAACAAAGGACCATTAGCAGATGCGTCGACAAGATTTCTTGTTTGTGCGTTCAACCCGTTATAGAAAATTTCAATCTGTGTCTATTGTTGAATTTCATGCATGGGGCAACATCGTAGCAAAGATTTATAACGTTCCCACGTAGTATGAAGATTCTCATCATCCAACTGATGATATGCAGTTATATCATTTTGAAGACGAGCATTCATAGTTGGTGGGTTAAAACGTAAAACAAATTGTATTGTGAGCGCATTCCACGAAGTGATTGATCCAGTAAGTAGTCCAAGGAACCAAGTACGAGCTCGTCCTTGCAACAAATAAGTAAATAGCTGAATTTTCAAAGCGTCATCAAGAACGCCTTGCTGATTGAAGGAAGCACAAATCAATAGAAAAGAATTAAGGTGCTCTCTCGCATCTTCATGTGGTAGTTCAGCATTTGGATCATGATTGGCTTTAACTCAAAATTTCCAGCTTGAATAGCTGATTTGACAACTCCAGGTTGCAAATAATCCAAAACTGGTATGAAAAAATCTTGTATAATCCTGTTTGATATTTGATCATCTTGTGGCAGCAGTGGGTCTTTAACATTTTGTGGCTGTATCGGAGGTATGACTGCATGGGTTCCTAGTGAAGCCATATTTCTTTGTTCGTGAAGTCTCCTCAGAATAGTTCTTTCAATTTTTGGATCCGAACCAACAATAAACTTCAATTTGCTTCTGGTCATAAAACATCTAATATAAAATGTGAAAATAGCAACAAAAAGAAAACAAGTTAGTAATAACTAAAGGTTAGATAAAGTGCAAAAACAAAAATAAACATCAAATAAACGCCATCCCCGGCAACGGCACCAAAACTTGATCACACTATGAATGTCACAGCAATAATGTGCAAGCGTACACTGTCGATGCAAGTATAGTAGATAGATGTGAATCTGTCGGATATCGATCCCGCAAGGATGAATGTTTGTTGTCTATTAATGTTGTCACAATGAATAAGTAAATGCAAATAAATTGTGACAGTGATTGTTGAAGCAATAATGCAAAAAAATAAATGAACTGTTATAATAGGGTCCCTAACGTTGATGTTCAACAGAATACTAAGTCCAGCACACAAGGTTTTAAAGGATAGGTGATTGTCGCTACAATAAGGTGCAATGCATATCTTACCAAACTTAGCTTCTCTATTAGATCTAAGACTTAAACATGCACACTAACCACACCTTCCAGTGTTAGCAATACAGCACATTCAAGAACAAGTGTATTAAATTCCTTCAATCCCCAAGCAACTTTCATTGTCTTGCTTGTTAGTTTAAATTGTCGCTGCACCTTCCAATAACAGTGACTGCAATAACACTTTCGTGGTCAAAACATTCAAACCCAAAGATTAAACAGTAAAAGTAAGCTTGGATAAAATATCATTTAGTCTAAAAATAAGTGTACTTCCATATAGTCTTGAATTAAACATGAATCACCAACGTTTAAGAAAGAAATATAAAAGAATAAATGGAGAATACTATTCCTAGGCTACTCGACTTGCTCTCTTACTCTCCTCTTGTGTCGCACTTAGGGGCTCCTCATCAGGAGCAGATCTGCCTCCTTTTTCGTGTCAGGTCGCCCTTGAGAAGTTTAAGCTACCATGAATGCAAGCTTCGAAGATGGATTCAAGAAGAAAAATTCGGAAGAATATCAAGACCCGCTTTTTCTCTTTTTTATTGAGTATTTATATTCAACCAAATTGTGTAGGTGTCCATTCATTAGAATTGAGCTGTCTATGGTCGTACCAGTTGGTTATACCAGACTGGACAGCTCATGCTTTTCTATTCTTATCTGGACAGCTATCAGATGTGACGTTAATTTTGGGCGCAATTCTGGACCTGCTCATGCAGCAACAATTCTAGACATAGTCATGCAACTATAATTCTGAACAAGTTCCTGTAACGACAGTTCTAGGCGCAATGTTGAATAGACTCATGCAGCGACATTAGTAGTAAAATATTTTAAAATAAGGGCAATTAGGCTAAGTTCCATTAAGTTAGAAAATGCAATAACTAAGTTAAGAAATGCTAAAAATATATACTAAGGATGACCAAAGGGAAACAACATAAACAATAAGTAGGAAGAAATCAAAAGTTCTTTCTAATACTATCAATGATGTAGTGGTTAACTGTAAATAGAAACAGATTGATTTGAGATGCCCATTAGGTGAATTGATTACAGTTGAGTTTGACAGATTTATAGTGTTACCAGAATTATTTCAGTTATTTCCGCAGAGAAGATGATTCATAAAGGCTGTGAGGCATTTCTAGACTACATATTGCATACTTGGGATTCTGGAATGAAGTTGAATCAGGTACCAGTTGTTAATGAATTTACAGATGTGTGTCTTGAAGAGTTGCCGAGATTGCCACCGAAACGTGAAGTTGAATTTGTTGTTGATTTGATACTTGGGATTGCATCGATATTAAATCCACCGTATAGAATGGCAGCCACCGAGTTGAAGGATCCTAAAGCACAATTGCAAGAATTATTAGACAGAGGTTTCATCCAACCGAGTGATGATTCGTTGAGATTGTGTATAGACTACCGATAACTAAACAAGGTAACAATAAAGAATAAATATTCATTGCCTCATATTGGTAAGTTGTTTGATTAGTTGAAGGGTGAAACTGTATTTTCAAAGATAAATCTCAGATCGAGATACTACCAAATGCAGATAAAATATTCTGAAGTGCAGAAGATTGCCTTCCAGACCTGATATGGACACTATGAATTTTTGGTAATGCCTTTTGGATTAACTAATGCTCCAGCTGCTTTCAAGGATTTGATGAATAGGGTTTTTTAGCCTTAGTTTAATAGATTTGTGGTTGTGTTCATTGATATCTTGGTCTACTCCAAAACAGAGTTTGAACATGCTTAGCATTTGAGAACAATATTATAGATTCTGTGAGAGAAATAGTTGTATGAAAAATTCAGTAAATGTGAATTTTGGCTTCAAGAGGTTGGATTTCTTGAATACGTGTTGATCCGAGTAAGATCTTTTTCATTTTTAATTGGAAAGATTCATAAAATGTTTTAGAGGTATGTAGTTTTTTAAGTTTAGTTTGTTTGGTCAGATAAGTGCCAGCAGAACTTTGATCGATTAAAAAGAATGTTGACAAAAGCTCGAGTACTGACACAACCTGAATTGGGAAAAAAATTGTTGTTTATAGTGATGCATCACTTTGTGGATTAGGATGTGTATTAATGCAAGTCGTGAAAGTAATAGCTTATGCTTCTCGTCAGTTAACGCCACATGAGAAGAATTCTTAGACGCATGATTTAGAGTTAGTGGAACGATGAAAATGTGCAAGTGTACACAATCGTATCAAGTAAAAAAGTGTCAAGTAAATGTCGAGTTATTGTACCCACAGGGATTGTGTCAGAAAAAATACTTGTGAAATAATTAGATTAACAAATTGGTGAGGAAAATATGATATCTTGAAAAGGATCTAATTAAAGTAAAATTAATCTAAGTAAATAAACAAAAATAAATTCTGATGCTCGACTTCAAGGTTTTTAATCAATATGACATAATGTGCTAGATCAATTGCATTCTTAAACTTAATATTATTAGAATCATATTCATTCTTGTCACGAATTAAATTCACGACAACTCGGTACTTTGTTATCTAATGCACATACATACTTATTAAATTAAATAATCTCTTGAACATATTTCTATTTCAATTCAAACAATTAATCAATTTTCATAAGCAAGTATAAGATTAAGTGAGGTAACAAAATATTTCTACGTTGAAACAATTTAATCACAAGAATCTTACAAGTTATGCAAGGCTAATATACTACATAATATCGTCGCTATTTAACCTTCAGCTAACTTAGAAGATTAAACATGCACAAATCAAATATTAATTTCAATCCAATTAATGATTAATTCATTCGTTTTCTTACAATTGTAATGCAATAACATAAACATGATTTTATTTAACTAAACAAAACAACAAGGCCTATAACAACACAAATATGATTTTTAATAAATTAAGCAATCGAACACAATCAATCTAACACAGAATTAAATTAAGTCATTTTAAATTAAATCAAGAGTAACAAAATAAATAGTATTCATCATAACAAAACAAGAAATTAAAAGAGAAAGGGTGTAAAAACAAATCTAGTGGTTCTCTGTAGCTACTAGCACGCTCCTCTTTGTTTCTGCTCATTCTTGTCAAATCGAGGCTTACAAACACTCGAATGTTGCTACTCCAAGGTAGAAGAAAACTCTTTCTCAAGAGGGGAAATCGATAAAGAAAAAGAGAAGAAAGGAATGGAAAACTAGAGAGAAAAGTGAGTGAAGAGAAGAGATGTGGATGAGTTTAGTGATGAAATGAATAGAAAAGAGGGTATTTGTAGGTGGGATTGGAGGCTATTTTTAGCAAGGGAATATCAGTCACTCAACCTCCCCATGGCCGGCCACCACACACTCAATGGTTGAAGCATTCAACTTTGCTAATTTTAGCTAGGGAAAATCTACAAAAGCTTGAAAAGTGGAGGAATTTGAATGTACTTTCAAGGAGACTTAAAGGGCTAATTTGCAAGTAAAATATTCAGCATAATTCATCTGATTGGATCAGCGATATGGACGGTACTGGGCTGCCCAATTGCTCGGTGGTTCAGTCATTCACACTTAGCACATAGGGCCACTTTCTTTTCAGGCTTTATATTAATTTCTAACCCAATTAAAATTGGATTAAAATTTAATTATGAAGTATGTAAATAATCATAATTTGAACCACCATTTGCTATAAAAAAAATCAGCCTTGCTCTTGGTTCACTTGGTGTACAAATTACCCCAACGGTTCAGGCATTCTACAATGTCTACCGAGCCGATTTTCATCAATTGTGCCAAACTGTTAAAAATACATCAAATTCATGATTAATTATTATAAAATAATTAAAATTTAATATGTTGGTAATTTAAGTACAAATTAATTATTTTATAATTAAATTATATTTTTTGACAATAATTACTACGAAATTTCATGAATTTGAGCTAGAAAAGGCATGAAAAAGTCTATATAATTTCATGTTTCCAATTAGCTGCTATTGTTTTTGTTTTGAAGATTTGACATCATTATCTTTATGGTGAAAATGTCACATATTTACATATCACAAAAGTTTGTAATATTTGATGACTCAAAAGGAACTGAATCTGAGACAATGACGGTGGTTAGAGCTAATGAAAGATTATGATCTTGTAATCGACTATCATCTCGGGAAGACTAATGTGGCTGCAGATGCCTTAATTCAAAAGTCATTATTCACTTTGAGGGCAATGAATGCACATTTATCTCTAGAAGGTAATTGTCTGATTATAGCTGAGCTTAGGGCTACACTGTTATTTCTTTAGTGGATTCGGGAGTTGCAAGATGATGACCCGAAATTGTTAGCCAAACGAGAGTAGATCCAAAGTGATTCGACTACAGGATTCACTATAAGTGCTAATGGTATGATATATTTTCGTGATAGGTTATGTGCTCCGAATAATCAAGAGCTAAAGTGAGAAATTTTGTCAGAGTCTCATAGTAGTACATACTCCATCCATTTGGGTTGTACTAAGATGTTTAATGACTTGAAGAGAATGTATTGGTGGCAAGGTATGAAACGTGAGAATTCTAAATTTGTAACTAAGTGTCTGGTTCACTAGCAGGTAAAAATGGAACACCAAGTACCGTCAGAGTTATTACAACCTATCACTATCCCTAAATGGAAGTGAGAGCAAGTTACGATGAATTTTGTTTCGGGATTGCCTGTGACATTGACGAAAAAGGACTCGATCTGGGTTATTGTTGATATATTAACGAAATTAGCCCATTTTATTTCGATCCTTACTGATTATTCACTCAAGAAGCTAGAATAGTTGTATGTATCCGAGATTGTTAGACTACACGAAGTGTTGTTATCTATTATTTCTGATAGAGATCTAAGATTAATCTACCGTAATTCGACCAAGCAAATTTAACTAGTTTTCGTACATTAGGAGCTTGAAATTAGGCATTATTGTTAGGTGATAGCATTAGAAATAACACTTAAATTCTCCTTAAATTAGTGTATTATTTGTTCCTTTTGTATCATTTCTAGAATGCATTTTTAGTATTTCATACTTAGGATGTGCATTTTCTAACTCAATGCTATTTGATCTTATTTTCTCGCATTTTATATCTCTTTGTGCTACTAATGTCACTGTATGCAGCATAAGTTTTGCTTCTAAAATTGTCAGCGCAGAGATCCACCTCGAAAGATCAATGTTGGAAAGTATTCAAAGATGCAGCCATAAAGTTAACCTGGAATTGCAGCCAAATATGTCACCGCAAAGATACCTTCACCTTGTACAAGTGAATTCACGCTACAAACATACTTGGAAACACCAGCGTAGGAGAATGCTAAGTTGTCGTCGCAAGTAAAGATCATAGATTACGCCTAGAGATGCGGTGACAACCTGTAGAAGCCTAATGAACACACCAGATCTGCATGAGTGCACAACTGGAAATAACCAACTTGTACAGCTTCCAAAAAGGTTAGATCTGAGAAAGGAGGAGATTTGAAATTCCCAGAGCTTATAAATAGGAGGGAAAGGAAGAAGATGGATATCAAGTGGTGAAGAATTAAACTCTGTAAAATTTCTTAAATCTTTAAGCAAGCTGCCATGGAAGCTTGAGTTTCGAAGGAAGGTGATCTGACGAGCAAAGGAGCAAGACTTTTGACGAGAAGTTCCTATCTACGATGCAAGAGGAGCTGTCACGAAATAGTTCTAGTAAACTAGGAATAGGATCCTTCGACTTTTTTCTTTGATACCTCTTAATTGTTGATGAATACTATTGATTGACAATTGAGTATGGAAGTACCATTTGAAGTTAGATCTAATTTGATTTCTACTCTATTCACCTTATCTGTTTATATTTGGATTGATGGTATTACAAATGACATAGATTTTCGTCCCAATTTAGTGTTTAAATTACTCTTTTTTTAGTTAATTTAGCATTCATCATTAGCATTTTATACTTAGTTTACTTGTTTTCCAATTTATTGTTAGATAGTTTGAATTCTTGTTATTTTCACATATTTTTGTACTAATGTCGACGCAAATAGCCGATATATTGCGTCTTAATATTTTCAGCATAGGAGCTTAGTCTCGGAATGAAATATTGGACAATTGCAGCCACAAGATCAGCTGAACATTGGGACCATGAAATGTCGCCGCATTGAAATTGAACCTCAATTGAGAGGAATCAAGCTTAATTCACAACTGGAAGCACCAGACGCAGGAATTTCACGAATGTCGCCACAATTATTCTTTCAGAATGCGTCCAGCGATACAACGACAATCTGTAGATCTCTAAAGAATACACTAGAACTGCATGAGTGCACAACTATAATTTAACTAATTTTGACAGCTGTAAGATCTAGTTTTGGATCTGAAAATGAAGGTTAAATCCTGTAACATTTTCAAGGTTATAAATAGAAGAACAAAGAAAGAAGAAGGTATCAGGTGAAAAGGGGATTTAATTCTAAAAATTCTATATGAATTGAAGATTTGAGTTGGAATCGGTGAACTGATGAAGTAAGCCTGTAACTGCTTCTAACGAGAAGTGCTAGATGCCAAGCAAGAGGAACAATTAGGGAGTAAGCCTAGTAATCTAGAGATAGTAAACTTCTTTGTACTCGTTAATTTTTCTTGAACGATGATGAATTCTGATGATGTTAAATGAATACGAGAGTATCTTTTAATGTTATATCATTTTGATTCTTACTTTACATTGCTTATCCGTTCATTCTTGGAATTAACCGCTCTAAACACAAAAGTGAAATTGTAGTACACCGACATTGAGAGATGCTGTGACAGGTTAGATTAACAAGTGGGTTAGGCGAGTGTTGCTCGAGACTGGGACAGACTCCAATTACTTGTTCTTGGATACACATAATTGCTCGCACCGAGAGGTGGAGTAGTGTATTTGAGTCGGGATTAAATAGGGAGCTATTGTTGGTAAGAACTCAAAGGGACTTCATTACTGTGGCAATTCATCTATACTCAACCTTATCGACGCATCCAGCGTTACAACCTATAGAATTAGTGAACCACTTCCTCCCTTTTACACTTGATCACCTTTATATTTCCTGCATTTAAATTTTTAGTACTCAACACTCAACACATTTGAATTTATTTTCAGTACATAGACATTTAACTCTAATTACGTTGATAGTAATGATTATTTTAGTGTGCAGATCTGACATAATTGCACTGACATCCTTACTCGCATTATATTGATTTTTAGTACTGATTGCTCCGACATTAGAACATCGAGAACCATTTCCTTGTGGGATCGATATCTGATAGTTCTGTTTATCAACTATACTTGCATCAACGTGTGTACGCTTGCACAATCGTTGTGTTGTAAAAACACCGATAAAGTTTTGGCGCCGTTGCCGGGGAAATTGGCGTTTGTTCGATGTTTACTTTTGTTGCTGCAATCAATTTTACTTACTTAACTTTTAACTTCTATTAATTTGTTTATTGTTCTTTTCTGATTTTGAAGGTATTGTATGTTCACAAGGAGAAATCCTAAGGACATTATAAGCTTTGATCCGGAGCTTGAGAGAACACTTAGGAGGAGAAGACACGAACAAAGGAAGATGGTTGGTAACAACAATAATAATCTACCACCACTGCTGCCATAGGATAACATTCGTCCAGTACTGTCAAAAGATTTACCACTACCACAACCACAAGAAGAACAAATACAAAATAGGCCAATAAGAGATTTTGTTGTGCCTATACTCGATGATCTGCAACTAGGGGTTGTGAGACCAACTATTCAGGTTGGTAACTTTGAACTAAAACCGGTGATGTTTCAAATGATCAACTCAAATAGGCAATATTCAGGTTTTCCGCATGAAGACTCACGCGAACATTTAAAATCATTCTTACTCATTTGTGCATCTTTTAGTCAACATGGTGTCCTTGATGGTGCTTTGAAAATGCAATTATTTCTTTATTCGTTGCAAGGAAAAGCACGTACATAGTTTTTATGTTTGCCGACTGGATCTATTGCATCTTGGAATGCATTGGCAACACAGTTTGTTTTGAGATTTAATCTGCTGACAATGAATGCAAGGTTGCGAAATGACATCACTGCATATCATCAACTTGATGACGAGAATTTACACACAACATGGGAGCGCTACAAAGCCTTGCTTCGACACTGTCCAATGAATGGGATTCAACAAGAGACCTAGATTGAGATATTTTATAATGGTTTGAATGCTCAGACAAGGAATCTTGTCGACGCATCTGTAAATGGTCCATTGTTGGATTGCACATATGATGAAGCTGTTCGAATTCTAGAGAGGATATCCCAAAACAATTACCAATATCTGATTTCTCGTTCTGTACAGGTGAAAACTAACCATGAAGTTCTTGAATTAGATGCTATTTCTGCATTGTCAGCGTAGATACCTTCCTTGGCCAACATCATTAAGAACATGAATGGAATGAGCAATATTGCTCCTATACAAATGGCCCAGCGAATGGATGCACTGATATTTTCGTGTGAGATTTGCGGCGACAACCACAACTATGAAGACTACCCACAGCATGCAAAAAATGCATATTATATCAACAACATTCGAGGGGGTGCATTTGGTAACTCCTACAACAATCGCTCACAACAAACTTGGGGAAATCAGAATACTTCCACATTTCGATATTGAAATTCTTCTAACCAAGGAAGTTACAGTAATAGTCAATCGTAGAACTATCATCAGAATTCACAAGTACATCCTCGATCTGAATCATGCAGTCACATAGTCAATTGCAACCACAATCGTGATTACCGCCACAACCAAGCTTGCAACCACAAATGCAAGGACAACCTCATCCGCATCAACAACAACAATTTTCTCAACCAAAGGCAGACCCTATGACTACTCTTTAAGTTATGATGTGCGAATATATCACAAGAACTGAGGCGATAGTGTAAGGCAATTCTTCTTTTATACGAGCATTAGAAGCCCAGCTTGGACAATTGGCCTCTAATCTTAACTCCAGATTACCAAGCACTTTGCCTAGTGACACTAAAAATCCTACGCAAAGAGGGAAGGAGCATTGCAAAGAAATTACGCTAAGGAGTGGCAAAAAACAGACAGTAGAGATAAGCAATTCTAACCAAAACCATGTCGAAGCAACAAGACGAGGTTATAACTGAAGGAAATCACCCACAAAACATTGCTGAAGAGCTGATAGAAGTACAATCTGCGCCTATGGATTGTCCAATTAAGTTGTCAACACAAACACCAATGTCGAAGCAACTAATACATCCATAGCAACCTTATGCCACCATACCTTTTTCGTTTCCCCAATGTTTCAAAGAAAAAGTCCATGACAAAGATTACTAAAAGTTTGTTTCTACTTTTAAGCAATTGCACATTAGCATATCACTAATAGATGCTCTTGTGCAAATACTCAGTTATGGGAAATACATGAAGGAGATGATATCAAAGAAAAAGAAACTATTCGACATCGAGACGATTGCACTCAAGGAGGGGTGTAGCGTTGTACTCACAAACAAGTTGCCAACAAAGATGAAAGATCCTGGCAGCTTCACAATTCCATGCTCTATCAGAGATCATTACTTAGGTAAAGCATTATGTGATTTAGAAGCTAGCATTAACCTAATGCCCACTGCGGTGACATTGCAATTAACGAATAGATCTCTAGCACAATCGGAGGGACAAATCAAAGATGTTCTTGTTCAAGTTGATAAGTGGGTGTTCCCTATTGATTTTATCATCCTAGATTGCGAAGCTAATAAGGAGGTACCCATTATCTTGGGAAGGCCATTTTTAGCAATGGGATGAACACTTATCAACGTGTTTAAGGGAGAACTAGTGATGCACCATAATAATGACCATATAACCTTCAGTGTGTTTGAAGTAGCACAGTCAGGGCCCAAAGAACAATGTCACCACGTTGATGTGTTGGACGAAATTATTTTTGAAGAATTTCATACCAGTAATTCAACATTATTTGATATTGATGCAGCGATATCTACTAATGATATCTTAAAAGATTGTATTGACAAAGAGAAGGTTAACAATTGTGAATTACGAAGATATTGGCAATTGGAGTCATTGGATTTGTCTAATAGGACAATTCCAATCTTTAAACCATCTATAGAGCAAGTTCCTACCTTGGAGTTAAAAGCATTACCGACACATTTGAAATATGTTTTCCTTGGTGACAACGAGACATTACCTGTTATTGTCAATGCATCCTTCAATGCAATACAAGAAGAGAAGCTCATCATAATTTTAAAAGAACACAAGAAAGCCATAGCCTAGATCATCGCAGACATCAGAGGCATTAGTCCCTCTTTTTGCATGCAAAAGATAAGGTTAGAAGACGAAGGGGAGCAATCCATTGAACAATAAAAATGACTCAATGAGGAAATGAAAGAAGCGGTGAAGAAGGAAATCGTCAAATGGTTGGATACGGGCATAATATACCCTATTTCTGATAGTAATTGGGTAAGCCTCGTTCAGTGTGTTCCTAAAAAAGTGGTTTTACTATTGTGACCAACGAGAAAATTGAGTTGATCCTTACTCGCATCACAACAGGATGGCGTGTGTGAATGGATTACCGACGGTTGAATGCGGCCACAAAGAAGGACCATTTCCCGCTACCTTTCATCGATCAAATGTTAGATAGGCTAGCTGGTAGGGCCTATTATTGCTTCATGCCCTTTTGGGACTTTTGCTATTGCATTGGAAGATCAAGCTAAAACAACATTTACATGCCCTTTTGGGACTTTTGCTTTCTGACGGATGTCGTTTGGCTTATGTAATACGCCAGTAACGTTCCAGAGATGTATGATGACGATATTCTCGGATATGATTGAAGGCTCACTCTAGGTATTCATGGATGATTTTTCGGTCTGTGGACAGAGTTTCGACCAATGCGTCGACAACTTGACAAATGTTTTGAGAAGATGCAAGGAAACAAACTTGGTTATGAATTAGGAAAAATGTCATTTCATGGCAACTGAAGGGATTTTCCTTGGCCATCGCATCTCTTGTCAAGGCATTGAGGTCGATAGAGCAAAGGTAAAGATCATTGAAAAATTACCACCACCTACAACTGTCAAAGCAATAAGAAGCTTTCTTGGACAAGCGAGTTTTTATTTCTCCAACATAGCTAAACCTTTATGTTCTTTATTAGAAAAAATAAAAAGTTTGTATTCGACGACATCTATTTGGATGCATTTACAACAATAAAGACAAAGTTGGTGCAAG
Source organism: Kokia cookei (assembly GCA_039519145.1). Taxonomy (NCBI): domain Eukaryota; kingdom Viridiplantae; phylum Streptophyta; class Magnoliopsida; order Malvales; family Malvaceae; genus Kokia; species Kokia cookei. The sequence continues at coordinate 18,948,309 of CM076899.1, read as the reverse complement.
CTCCGATTGTCGTCTCACCCAATTGGACGCAACCATTCGAGTTAATATGCGACGCTAGCAATTTTGCTGTAGGAGCAATTCTCAGACAAAGGAAAGAAAAGGTATTTCATGCTATCTACTATGCTAGTAAAACACTAACTAAAACGGAAGTTTATTATACCACAACTGTAAAAGAATTACTAGCAGTGGTCTTTGGCATTATACAAGTTCTACTCTTATCTTGTCGGCGCAAAGACTATAGTCTACACGTATCACTCAGCTTTGAGACACCTTTTCAACAAAAAAGATGCTAAACCTAGACTCATTAGATGGATCCTACTCCTCCAAGAGTTTGATGTTGAAATCAAAGATAGAAAGTGATCCGAGAATCATGTAGCTGATCATTTGTCTCGACTGCAAAGTGGAAGCGAAGACGGACAACAAACTCAAATTGTCGAAGCATTTCCTGATGAGTAACTATTCACTATCGATATATCTCCATGGTATACTGATGTAGTCAATTATCTTGTGTGTGGAAAGCTACCCATGAGTACAACTGGTTAAAAAAATCAGGTTCATACGTGATGCTACTAAATATCATTGGAACGAGTCATTCCTATTCAAGGTATGCACTGACAATATAATTCGACGATATGTTCCTGAAGAAGAAATGATGTCAATACTACGACATTGCCACGATGCCCTTTACGGAGGTCATTTTGGTGGAACAAGGATTGCTGCAAAGGTCTTGCAATCCGGATTCTATTGGCCCAATTTATTTCGAGATGCTTACAATTTTGTGCAACAGTGATCATTGTCAATGTACTGGTTCCATTTCTCATTGCAATGAGATGCTCCAACAACCTATCATTGAGATAGAACTTTTCGATGTTTGGGGTATTGATTTCATAAGACCATTTTCAAACTCTTTTGGAAATATGTATATACTAGTAGCTGTTGATACGTTTCCAAGTGGATTGAAGCTATTGCAGTACCAAAAGATGATTCTCGGACAGTGTTGAAATTTTTTCACACGTACATTCTCACACGGTTTGGTACACCGCGAGCATTGATTAACAACCAAGGCACTCATTTCTATAATAACAAGTAGCAACTGCATTGAAACAATATGGTTGGAAGCATCGAATGGCCACTGCATATCACCCACAAACTAGTGGTTAGACCAAAGTCTCCAATCAACAAATTAAAGGAATACTTAAAAAGGTGGTTAACACATCTAGGAAAGATTGGTGTTTAAGATTACCTGATGCATTGTGGGCACTTCGCGCCGCTTACAAAACTCCTTTAGGGATGTTGCCATATCAGCTAGTATTTGGAAAATCATGTAACCTACCTGTAAAGCTGGAACATAAAGCCATGTGGGCAATGAAGCAAGTAAATTTAGATTATAACGCAGCTGGTGAGAAAAGAATGTTGTACAGCACAGAATTAGAGGAGATCTGACGCCATGCTTACGAGAATGCAGCAATATACAAGGAAAAGATGAAAAAATGGCACGATAATCTCATATTACGTCGACAATTTCATCCTGGGCAGTTGGTACTCCTATTTAACTCATGTTTGAAACTATATCCAGGAAAATTACGATCACGGTGGTCTGATCCATTCCAAGTTGTCGAAGCATTCCCTAGTGGTGTGGTGGCAATAGAAAACTTACAGGATAGTCAACAGTTTAAAGTGAATTGTTAGCGTCTCAAATACTACATCAACCTAGATGTTCGTGAACCAGACAAAACTATCAACTTGGTGATATTTAAATAATGTCGATGCATTCATTCATTTTTTTTATTTGCTTTACTTTTGTTTGTGTTGTTTCAAATTCTTAGAGAAATAAAAATCCTCTTTTTGTCGACACAAAGAAGCACATTATGTCGGCGCAGTCTATGATGAGTCAGCATTACTTTTTGGGCAATAATTGTGTCGATTGATTTCATTTCACCCCAGCCGTTGGATTAAATCGAAATAGTACGATCTGTAGCTTGGTAATTAATGGCTGCAGATGCAATGTTTCCCCGTGTTTTTCTACTAATTGCACCTAGGTTATAATCAACGTCCTACTACGGATACCAGAACGGGTACACGACCATTCGCACTTCCTGCACAGTTTAAATGAGGATAGCCTTACTGAGATGATGACCGACCTTTGCATCGACAATGCCACATGGATGGGCAGTGGATTCCACAATTTCATAATGCATAAACATTACTTGACAACCTTCTGTAAGGTATGGTTTCACTTTGTTAATAGTCGAGTGATGCCTTTTACCCACAATACTACGACTACTCTGGACCGTATGTGTTTGTTACATTCCATCTTGCATCATCATCACATCGACATTGGTGAGCTGATACATGCCCAGATTGCGAAGACAATGGGGAAACAACTGGTATTATCCCTTTCTTATCTCTTATTATGCTTCTTTGCCAGCATAAGAGTATTGTGCCAAGAGAGGATGAGGAAGTCGTGGATAATAAAGGCCCAACTAATGACATTTTCATCGAGCAGATGACAAGGGGCCAGGACACACCGATGGTCAAAGTGACTTCCATGGAAAAGGTAAAAGGGAAAGGTAAAAATAAGGCTGACAAATTTGATGCACCGAGAATGGCGCAAATGACAGAGAGATTGGCCCTGATGGAGTCACACTTGGAACACCCCGACAGAAGGTCTATCCACACTGATAGTATAGTGGATGACATGGACTTCTGGCTCAATAAATTCTATGCATATACCAAGGCGTGGAATGAAGCTTTTGTCACTACATTACGCCAAATCACTCAGACCCCACATCCAGACTTCTTGAAATTTCTGACCGTTTACAATCCAATGCAATATTCCTCATCTGAACAACCTACTCCTGATGGTAGGCCCGCCCCTGTACCCACTCACATCCATGTTTCTGATGATGGCAACGATGGAGAGTAGGTGTCGGATGATGATCTATTGCATCGTAACATTGCTCATTTTTTTGAAGATGAGTTCTCAGATAGCTTAGGGGCGACTATGGCGGAAAGGGAGGCTGTGCTAAATGAAGATGTCCTCACAATGATCATTGTGTTGTAGGTGCATCAAGCTCAGACGAGACTCCACTTGTTGCGAGTCAGGCTAAGGTAGTCACCAGCATTGCAGAAGAACCTAACCTGTTAGCAATTGTGTCTTATGTGGCTCCGCTGGCTAAAATTCATCCATCCAATGTGACTATCGATAAGGCCACCACCTAACCTACTAAAGAGGAGCAGTCCGTCGATCTGATTGGTTTGGGGATAAGAAGAGGAAGCGACGCAGAGATAAGAAAAAGAGAAAACACCATGACGAGGAGGAGCGCCCGAAAAAGAAAAGAAGAAAATAAAAGCAGCCTCTGTATCGGTTACTATTGAATAAGTTGGTACATCCTTCTTTAGTTAGCATTTTTGCATTTTATTGTGCTTGCATTTTTATTTTCACTGCATTCATTTTGATATAACGCATTATTGTTGCATTTCCATACATTTTGTATAACTATTGTCAATGCATTGGGGACAATGCAAACATTAGGTTTGGGGGGGAATTAATGTGATTTGTAAATACAACTACATCTTATTTGATTTTTATTTTTCTTCAGTAATGAAAAATTGATAATTTTCAACCAAAATGTGACCACAAATTTTATTTTAATGCGTAATTCTTGAATTGTTTGAATGCTGATGTGGAAATTGGATGAGTATGAATGAATGATGAATATGCTATGTTGGAATGAATGATTGAAATTGTTTCAGTAATGAACGTATAGTGTTTATGTTTGAATCTTGAACTCATTGGCCAGTATAGAGACATTGTATGAATAAAAGACACTTCAATATGGGTGCAACGTGATCTTAAGGGGGAACACTCCGCTGTAGTTAAAGAAAAGAAAAATTATCTAGCCAAAGGCTGTATCTGCAAGAGTGTGTGTCGGCGTAATTACATTCCTCTTGGAGGTTTGTTGCACCCTATCGTTACTGCCCAGGAACAAAGGTAGAGTAATGCAATGACATCTCTCAATCACATGAATGACAAAAATGAGAAAAAGAAGAAAGAAAAGAATAAGAGAATAAATTGCTGAAAGGGTTCAAGGAAGGATAAGATTCAATGCATGATACTAACATTAATGAAGTTGCAGTTTTAATTATTCTTACTTATAAATTGTTGACGCATCATTCTATTATATGAATGCAATTTGAGCATTAAAAATTTAGAGAATTCAAGTTGTGTGAATAAAGATTGTGGTGACATTTCTAATTGTTACTTGTTAATTTTTATTTACTTGAGGACAAGTAAAAAATCAAGTTTGGGGGTATGATGGTATTACAAATGACATAGATTTTCGTCCCAATTTAGTGTTTAAATTGCCTCTTTTGTAGTTAATTTAGCATTCATCATTAGCATTTTATACTTAGTTTACTTGTTTTCCAATTTATTGTTAGGTAGTTTGAATTCTTGTTATTTTCACATATTTTTGTACTAATGTCAACGCAAGCAACCGATATATTACGTCTTAATATTGTCAACACAGGAGCTTAGTTTAGGAATGAAATGTCATCGCATTGAAACTAAACCTCAATTGAGAGGAATCAAGCTTAATTCACAACTGGAAGCACCAGACGTAGGAATTTCACAAATGTCGCCACAATTATTCTTTCAGAATGCGTCCAGCGATACAGTGACAATCTCCAGATCTCTAAAGAATACACTAGAACTGCCTGAGTACACAGCTGTAATTTAACTAATTTTGACAGCTGCAAGATCTAGATCTAGATCTGAAAATGAAGGCTAAATCCTGCAACATTTTAGAGGTTATAAATAGAAGAACAAAGAAAGAAGAAGGTATCAAGAGAAAAGCAGATTTAATTCTAGAAATTCTGTGTGAATTGAAGATTTGAGCTAGAATTGGTGAACTGATGAAGCAAGCATGCAATTGCTTCTGACGAGAAGTGCTAGATGCCAAGTAAGAGGAACAATTAGGGAGAAAGCCTAGTAATCTAGAGATAGTAAACTTCGGTTTACTTGTTAATTTTTCTTGAATGATGATGAATTCTGATGATGTTAAATGAATACAAGAGTATCTTTTAATGTTATATAATTTTGATTCTTACTTTACATTGCTTATCCGTTTATTCTTGGATTTAACCGCTTTAAACACAAAAGTGAAATTACAGTACACTGACATTGAAAGATACGGTGATAGGTTAGATTAACAAGTGGGTTAGGCGAGAGCTACTCGGGACTGGGACAGACTCCAGTTACTTGTTCTTGGATACACATCATTGCTCGCACTGAGAAGTGGAGTAGTGTATTTGAGTCGGGATTAAATAGGGAGCTATTGTGTGTAAGAACTCAAAAGGACTTCATTGCTATGACAATTAATCTATACTCTATCTTGTCGACACATCCAGCGTTGCAACCTATAGAAATAGTAAACCACTTCCACACTTTTACACTTGATCACCTTATATTTCCTGCATTTAAGTTTTTAGCACTCAACACTCAACACATTTGAATTTATTTTCAGGACACTGACATTTAACCTGTGATATTTAACTCTAATTGCGCTGACAGTAATGATTATTTTAGTGTGCAAATCTGACATAATGCGCTGACATCATTACTCACATTATACAATTTTTAGTATTGATTGCTCCGATAATAGAACATAGAAAACCATTTCCTCATGGGATCGATATCTGATAGCTCTGTCTATCAACTATACTTGCATCGACGTGTGTATGCTTGCACAATCATTGTGTCGTAAAAACATCGATAATGGATTTAACTGTTTTGACCACAGAAGTGCGATTGTAGTCACAATCACTGGAAGGTGCAGTGAGAAGTTAGATTAACAAGCAAGATAACAAAAGTTGCTTGAGGCTAAGAAGGAATTCTGGCCACTTGTTCTTAAGTGCAAAACATTACCAACATTGGAAGGTGTGGTAGTTATTAGCATTTAGGTCTTTGTTAAACAAAGGAAGTGGTAGTAGTAAGATCTCATTAAAGCATAATTGCGATGACAATTCATCTATTTGTTACCTTGCAGTCACATTTAGCATTGCGACTTGTGAAGTCAGTAATCCTCTCCAGTTCTTACACTTGATCATATCTTTTTAGTTCTAAATTTAAATTTACAACATCTTAACAACAACTCATCTTATCTTAATTTGCTCTGACAATTTATTTTATATTTGCATTGACAAATTAACTCTTTTAGCTGTTCATATCTAACTCAGTTGCGCTGACATTCTTAGTAGCAATTCCCTTAATTTTAACTTTAGTTGCTTCGACAATTAAACATCAAGAACTCTATCCTCATGGGATCGATATCCGATAGATCAAATCTATCAACTATACTTGCATTGAAAAGTGTCCACTTACACTTAAATGCTGTGACGTTTACAGGCTGATCAAATTTTGGTGCCGTTATCGGGGATGGCGTTTGTTTGATGTTTATTTTTGTTGTAGCAATTATTCTTTCTTACTTAACTTTTAATTTTTACTAATCTGTTTAACTTTCTTTTGTTGATTTTTTCTCAATTCTTTAGGAGTTGCATGTCCACAAGGAGAACTCCTAAGGACATTGTTAGTTTTTATCTAGAACTCGAATGGACTATTCGAAGCAGGAAGCAAGAACAAAAGAAAATGGCTAGAAACAACAATGATTTATCACCATTGCTACAACAAAATGTTGTTCCTCCAATACATCCACAAAGAGTTAATAATATACCACCATCGCTGCCACAAGTGGAGCAAATCCCAGACAGAACAATCAAAGATTTTGTTGTTCCTGTGCTCGATGATTTACAACCAGGGGTTGTTAAACCGATAGTACAAGCTGATAATTTTGAAATAAAACATGTTATGTTTCAAATGCTTAATTTGAATAGACAATATGCAGGTTTACCTCATAAAGATGCGAGAGAGCATCTTAAATCATTTCTGCTCATATGTGCTTCTTTTAGTCAACATGGTGTTCCTGATGACGCCGTAAAGATGCAGCTATTCCCTTATTCTTTACAAGGGAGGGAAAGAACATGGTTCCTTGGTTTACCGGCGAGATCCATTACTTCCTGGAATGAGTTAGCAATGTAGTTCGTTTTGCGATTCAATCCGTCGATAATGAATGCTAGATTGCAGAATGATATAATGACATATCATCAACTGGATGATGAAAATTTACACATTACGTGGGAATGTTACAAGACTTTGCTGAGACGTTGTCCCATGCGTGGCATCCAACAGGAGACTCAAATAGAGATATTCTACAATGGGTTGAATATGCAGGCAAGGAACCTTATCGATGCATTTACTAATCGTCCATTGTTAGATTGCACCTACAATGAAGTCGTGCTGATATTAGAGAGAATTGCACAGAATGACTATCAATATCGAATTTCTCGTTTTGCTCAGGTAAAAGCTAATCCTGGTGTTATGGAATTAGATGCTATATCAACTTTGAGTGCACAGGTATCCTCATTGGTAAACATGATCAAAACATGAAGGGAACAAGTGATGTTGCCTCTATTCAAGTAGCCCAATAGATGGATGTCTCGACATTTTTCTGTGAAATTTGTGATGACAACCACAGTTATGAGGTTTGTCCACAACATGCTGAGAATGCATTCTATGTCAACAATATCAGCGGAAATTCCTATGGTAACTCGTACAGCAATTCTAATCGTACACAACAACCTTGGGGGAGCCAGAATGCGCCCATATTTAGATATGAAAATTCCTCAACTCAAGGGAATTTTAGACAAGGAAGTTACAACAACAACCAACAACAACAGAATTATAATCACAATCCGCAATTGAATGCTCAACCAGATAATATGCGATCACATGACCAGATGTAATCACAAAATCAAATGTAGTCATATAACTAGATGCAGCCACAAGCTCGAATGTTGCCACAATAGAATGCGATGTAAATTATGCAAGGACAGCATCAATAATAGCAAAAACAATATTCTCAACCAAGAGTAGATTTATTGGCTACTCTTGAAGCGTTGATGCGGTATAATATCATGAGAACGAAAGCAATCGTTCAAGGCAATTATTCTTCCATCCAAGCATTGGAAGCTCAGCTAGGACAATTGGCTTCTAACATGAGCACAAGGTCACCAGGTGCTTTGCTTAGCGACATTGAAAATCTAACTCAGAAGGGGAAGAAGCATTGTAAGGCTATCACGTTGAGAAGTGGAAAGTAAACTACTGAGCTAAGCAGTAGTTCCAACCAAGTACATATCAGCGCATCTGAACCAAAGTAACAAAGAGAAGTTACCTATAAAGAAGACCCAGTAGAAATAAATGAAGAGGAGCCACTTGTAGTCAGTCCTATGCCCATAATTCGACCAACGAAGATGTGGATGCAACTGCCCATGTCGACGCAATTGAATCCTTTATAATAACCCACTGACAATATACCTTTGCCATTTCCACAGAGATTCAAGGAGAAGGATCATGACAGAGATTATCAGAAGTTTATCTCTACCTTAAAGCAATTACACATTAACATACCTCTAGTTGATGCTCTTGTGTAGATCCCCAGTTGTGAGAAATTTATGAAAGAGCTATTGTCGAAGAAGAAAAAACTTTCGAACATCGAGATGATTGCGCTCACAGAGGGGTACAGTGCTGTGCTAACAAACAAGTTACCACCAAAGATGAAAGACCCTGGCAGTTTCACGATTCCATGCTCCATTGGAAACCACTACCTAGTTAAAGCTTTATGTGATTTAGGAGCTAGTATTAACCTCATACCGTTATCCACTTTCAGGAAATTAGGAATTAGATCTATAAAGCCCACTGCGGTGACATTACAACTTCTAGATAGATCCTTGGCACAACTTGAAGGACAGATTAAGGATGTCCTCGTCCAAGTTGATAAGCTTGTGTGCCCAACTAATTTTATCATTCTTGATTGCGAAGCAAATAAAGAGGTGCCCATTATCTTGGGATGCCCATTTTTAGCAACGGGACGTACAGTTATCGATGTTTTCAAGGGTGAGCTGATTATGTATCACAATGACGAGCATGTCACCTTTAGTGTGTTCTAAGTATCTCTGTCACGCAATAAGGAGCAATGTCACCACATTGATATTCTATATTAGTTAATTATAGAGGAGTTCAATGAACGAAGCTCATCAGTTCCAGAGGAATATGCAGTGACATTGGAAGAATAAATCCTACCTGAATCTGACCATAAAGCTGAGGCTAATATCTGTGAGCTACGACATGGCTGGCAATTAGAATCTTTAGATTTGACTAATAGAACGATCCCATTTTTCAAACCATCAATTGAACAAGCTCTGACCCTGGAGTTAAAGACATAGTCAATGCATCTAAAGTATGTCTTTCTAGGTGACATTGACACATTACCTGTGATTGTCACCGCAAGCCTCGACACAAGTCAAGAAGAAAAGCTAATCACAATTTTGAAGCAGCACAAAAGAGCCATTGCCTGGAGCATTGCAGACATCAGAGGCATTAGTTCCTCTTTTTACATGTATAAAATCAAGTTGGAAGATGAAAGGCAATCAATTGAGCAACAACGTAGACTGAATGAGAAAATGAAGGAAGTAGTCAAAAAAGAGATCATTAAGTGGCTGGACACAGGCATCATCTACCCCATTTTAGATAGCACATGGGTGAGCTCGGTCCAATGTGTGCCCAAGAAGAGCGGCATCACAGTGGTAAGTAACGATAAGAACAAGCTAATCCCTACTTGCATTGCTATAGGTTGGCAAGTGTATTTGGACTACTATCTTTTAAATGTAACGACAAAGAAGGACCATTTCCCATTGACATTTATTGATCAAATGTTGGATAGGCTAGCTAGTAAGGCCTACTACTATTTCCTTGATGGCTATTCTAGATACAACTAGATTGCAATTGCGCTGGAAGATCAAGCAACGACAATGTTCACTTGCCCATTTGGAACGTTTGCTTTCCGACGAATGTCATTCGGTTTGTGCAATGCCCCAGCTACATTCCAGAGGTGCATGATGGCTATTTTTTTACATGATTGGAGATTCGTTGAAGGTATTCATGGATGATTTCTCTATGTATGGGCACAATTTTGATCAATGCGTTGACAATCTGGCGAAAGTATTGAAGAGGTGCGAGGAGACAAATCTAGTGTTGAACTGGAAAAATGTCGTTTCATGCCAGCTAAAGGCATTGTCCTTGGCCATCGCATATCATGTCAGGGCATTAAAGTAGACAAAGCAAAGTTGGAAATCATTGAGAATCTACCTTCACCCACAAATGTAAAAGGAATAAGGAGTTTTCTTTGTCACGCTTGATTTTATAGAACATTCATCCGAGACTTCTCCAAGATAGCAAAACCCCTATGCTCTTTGTTTAAGCATAATGAAAAGTTTTTGTTTGATGATGCGTGTTTGGACGCATTTGTTACAATTAAAAAGCAGGTAGTACAAGCTCCAATTATCATTGCACCAAACTGGTCGCAACCGTTCGAGGTGATGTGCAACATAAGCGACTTAGTTGTGGGAGCTGTGCTTGGTCAACACAAGGAGAAGGTATTTCATTCCGTTTATTATGATAGAAAAACCTAACTGAAGCGCAAGTGAATTACACAACTACTGAGGAGGAGTTACTAACAGTAGTTTTTGCATTTGACAAGTTCTATTCATATCTTGTTGGCGCAAAAATTACAGATTACACATATCACTCTGCCTTGAGATACCCTTTTTCGAAGAAAGATGTCAAACCAAGACTGATCAGATGGATCCTACTTTTACAAGAATTTGATATTGAAATCAAAGTCAAGAAAGAATCTGAAAACCAAGTAGTAGACCACTTATCTCGTCTAGAAGCTAGAAGTGAGAATGGAAATAAATCCCAAATTATCGATGTATTTCCAGATGAGAAACTATTCTTTGTCGACTCATCTCCATGGTATGTAGATGTCATCAATTATCTTGTTTTTGGGAAGCTACAATTGAGTGTTACTGGTCACAAGAAGGTCAGATTTATGCACGATGCTGCAAAATATCATTGGATTGAGCCATACCTGTTCAAGGTATGTGCTGACAACATTATTCGTCGCTGTGGTCTTGAGGAGGAGATGTCTTCTATCTTGAGGCATTCCCACGATGCTCCTTATGGAGGTTATTTTGGTGGCGTTAGGATTGCTGCAAAGGTCCTACAATCAGGATTCTACTAGCCCACATTATTTCGAGACGCCCACAATTTTGCGCAGCAATGTGATAAATGTCAATGCACAGGCTCCATATCTTGACTTAATGAGATGCTCCAAAAACCTATCATGGAGGTAGAGTTATTCGATGTTTGGGGTATAGACTTTATAGGACCATTTCCAAACTCTTTTGGTAATGTGTATATTTTAGTTGCTGTTGACTATGTCTCCAAGTAGATCGAGGCAATTACAGTTCTGAAAGACGATGCTCGGACGGTGCTAAAGTTCTTCCACACATACATCCTTACAAGATTTGCAACACCTTGAGCATTGATAAGTGACCAACGCACCCATTTCCATAACAATCAAGTGGCGACAGCTTTGAAGCGCTATGGTGTGAAGCATCATATGGCAACAACGTATCATTCGCAAACGAGTGGCTAAGCGAAGGTTACTAATCGATAAATTAAAGGAATTCTTAAGAAGGTGGTTAACCCATCTAGAAGAGATTGGTCTTCGCAACTACATGATATGTTGTAGGCGCTTCGCACTGCTTACAAAACTCTATTGGGGATGTCGCCATATCAGTTGGTGTTTGGTAAATCATGTCACTTGCCAGTTGAACTTGAACATAAAGCCATGAGGGTGATCAAACAAGTGAACATGGATTATGATGCTACTGGATAGAAATTATTATTGGACATTTTCAAGCTGGAAGAAATTCGACACAGTACGTATGAAAATGCAACCATATACAAGGAGAAAAATAAGAGATGGCACGACAATATCATCTTGCGACGATAATTTTTCCCTGGTCAATTGCTACTTTTATTTAACTCATGTTTGAAATTGCATCCAAAAAAATTACACTCGAGATGGTCAGGCCCTTCAGAGTTGTCAAAGCATTCCAGTATGGTGCTGTGACAATTGAAGATATGAGTGATGGTCACCAATTTAAAGTCATTGGCTAACAACTAAAGCACTATTTGAGCTTAGATGTCAAAGAACAAAGAGAGACCATTAATCTGGTCACATTTACTTAATTTCATTGCAATTTTTACTTTTACTTTTTGCTTTTTATTTGCATTCGTTTCCATTAAAGTTTTATGTAGAAATAAAAAATCTCCTTTTTGTCGACACAATTGATAGCATGACTTGTCGATGCATTTTGTGATGACCTAGCAAAGCGTTTCAAGCAAGAATTACATCAGTTGATCTCCAATCATCCCCAACTGTTAGATCAACCCAAAATGTACGACCTGTATCCTAGCATTTATTGGCTGCAGGTGTAATGTACTCCCACGCCAATAGAGATAATCACATTTTTTCACCTTAAAAGTTTATAAAACCCTTCTTCTACTGACTCTACTCTCACACTCACAACCTCCATTACTTTTGCAATCATTTTTTTTCTTTCACTCTCAGTCTTTCTGCACAAATATTCTCACTCTTTTTTCTTAGATATTATGGCTAGAATGCGAGGAGTTAAAACCCCATGAAAGTCACCTACTGAATCATCGGCCGTCGTGGTTTGGAGTACCGAACAACCACCATAAAAAGAGCCTATTCTGTTTCTCTCAAAAGCGATAAAGGATCGATATCAAGATGAGATGATCAGGAGGAATTGTCACCTTAAATAGGGTTTCTAATTGTCCTCACATAGGTCATTGGGGAAACAAGTCGCCAGCATAATTTCTCGACTGCGATGGAATAGTTCTGTGACCATTCGGTCGGCTACTCCCCAATAATGGTAAGAGAATTCTACACTAACCTGGTGGATTTTGAGCAAGAATTTGTGTTTGTTTGTGAGATTTGGTAACCTGGAGTGCAAATCACATTAATGTGCTTTTTCATATCGCAGGAGGAGAAGATGCACATACTGAGTTCTTGGAGGACTTAACTGATGAAGGTGTCGATATTATGATGTGAGATTTATGCATTGAAGGTGCAGTGTGGATTGGCAATGGTCTGCATAACTACACTATGTACTGACATTATCTAACCATACAAAGCAAGGTGTGGTTCCATTCTGTTAATTGCCGCCTTTTACTGTCTACCCACAGCACTACTACGATGCTGGATCACATGTGCCTCTTACATTCTATACTAAAAGGATGTCACATTGATGTCAGCGTAATCCTGCATGATGAAGTTGCTGAAGCTGTAAGCAGGTAGACAGGTATCTTACCTTTCCCCTCTCTAATAATGATGTTATGCAAGCAAAGGGGCATTGTGCCTCGTGATGATGAAGAAGTTTTGGAGAACAAGGGGCCCATCAATGACATCTTGGTGGAAAGGATGACCAGAGGGAAAGAAACCCCTTTGGTGAAGGAACTGCCCAAAAAGGAAGAGAAAGGCAAGGGGAAGAAAAAGGAGAAACAAGCAATTGCGTCCACAAATCCTCAGATGGGGAAGAAGCTAACTACAATAGAACAACTCGTTGACCACATGGATATGTGACAAATATGACTTGTTAGCGTACTGGAAGAGATTGATTACCAATAAAATCTCTTCTATGCTTATACCAGCGCATGGAACAATGCTATTGTCACCACATTAAGAAGTTTGTGCCCAAATCCCATGCCGGAGTACCCTGCTTTTCCCCCTATTATTAGGGAAGCCCCATCATCATTTTAACAACCTGCTTCTGAAGGTAGGCCTCAGCCCATTCCATCCCCAACTAGAATCCACATATCTGATGATGAGGATCATGAGAGACACTCCAAGGTTATGGAGGACTATTTTAGAACCATCGCTAACCTTTTTGAGGATGAATTTTCCAACAATCTTGGGGCTAACATGGCAGAACGGGAGGCTGGTGCTGAGGAAATGCGCACACCAGTCATCTCTGTAGGTTTGGAAGAAGAAGAAGGAGAAAGCTAACGAAGAAAAAGGAAATTGAGAGGAGAGGGTGAATGAAGAAGAAGAAGAAGGACCAACAGAGGAAGAAAACAAAGAGGAGGAAGATGTTGCCCTAAAAAATTTAGAGGAGGAATTCGTCGACACACCCGTGACTATGGGTGCAACAGCTGAATACTCGACAACACTTGGAGCGAGCCAGGCCAAGGCAGTCACCATCAACAATGAGGATCCCAATCTTCTGGCCATGGGGCCCTATGTGGTACCACTTGCTGAAATCCACCCATCCGACATGACATGTCGGTAAAGCCTCCACTCAACCGGCTATGGAGGAGTAATTTGCTGCCCCGATTGACTCCAAGGAAAAGAAAAGAAAGAGAAAGGACAAGAAAAAGAAGCGCAAAGAGGAGCGCCCAAAGAAGAAAAAAAAGACCAAAGCAGCCGCTTCCTCGACTGCGACATATTGAGTTAGTTTACTTTTCGGTAGTTAGTTGCATGCATTTATTTTAATTGTCATTGCATTTTTATTGTCTCTGCATTTTATTTATTTAGCATTTGCATTTTAGTTGCATTTCCATTATTTTTGTATAGAATTGTCAGTGCATTAGGGACAAGCCAGACACTAAGTTAAGGTGAGTTTAGAATGGAAATGCAATTACACCCACCAATTTAGGATTTTAACTGTCTTTTAATTAAATGAAAGTATGCAAAGTTTAGAGAAAAATGTGACCATAATTTTTCATTTGATGCGTAATTCTTGAATTATTTGGAATGCTAGTGCGTGAATTGAATGAATGTGATTGAATGTTGATTCCTTCTATTTTTGGATGAATGATTGAGATTGAATTAGTAATAAATGTGTAGTATCATTCTTTAAATATTGAATTAACTTACCATCTTGCAACTATATATATAATTATATCTATGAATAAAAGACACATCAATGTGGGTGCATTGTGACCTAACAAGGGGAAACACTCCATTGCAAGTGTTAGAAAAAGTATCTAGCCAAAGGCTGTCACTTGCAAGAGTGAGTGTTAGCACAATTACATGCTCCCTGGGGGTTTGTTGCAACCCATCGTTACTACCCTGGACCAAGAGTATAGTTTAGTTTTATTTAAATTCCTTAATTTGTGCTTATTAACAATTACAATTAGGTTATACTTCTTCAAATTAATATTATGTGAGTTCAGTATAAATATCCTCATCCTCTTCCATTCTTCACTACAATTCAGAGAGAAGAGAAAACAGATAAAATAAAAGCATCGATCACATGGTTGATTCAAGTGCGAGTGGTTCTAATACCTCTTTTGAGTTCCCAAAGAGTGATATGGATAGGTACCTCCAACAGCTGCGACCGTATACATTCATTTAAGAACAAGGGTGATCGGCTTGTAAATGTCACAGCATTTAAGTGCAAGCGAACACTTGTCGATGCAAGTATAGTTGATAGATTTGCTCTATCGAACATCGATCCCATGAGGATAGAGTTCTTGATGTTTAATTATCGAAGCAACTAAACTTAAAATTAGAAGAATTGTTACTAAGAATGTCACCACAACTAAGTTAGATCTACACAGCTAAAAGAGTTAATTTGTCAATGCAAATATGAAATAAATTGTAAAAGCAAATTAAGAATAAATGAGTAGTTGTTATGATGTTTGTAAAAGTAAATTTAGAACATAAAATAAATGGATCAAGAATAAAGAAGTGGAGAGGATCACTGAATTCACAGGTCGCAATGCTAAATTTGGCTGCAAGGTAACAAATAATTGAATTGTCACTGCAATTATTCAATGAAATCTTGCTGCTATCACTTCCTATGTTTAACAAAGACCCAAATGCTAGTAATTACCACACCTTCCAGTACTGGCAATGCCTTGCACTTAAGAACAAGTGGCCAGAATTCCTTTTAGCCCCAAGCAACTTCCGTTGTCTTGTTGATTTAACTTGTCACCGCACCTTCTACTGATTGTGATTGCAATCGCACTTTCGTGGTCAAAACAATTAAATCCAAAGATAAACAGATAAAGAGAATAGAGTAAAATTCAAATTAGATCTAACTTCAAATGGTACTTACATACTCAATTGATAATCAATAGTATTCATCAACAATTAAGAGGTATCAAAGAAAAAAAGTTGAAGCATCCTATTCCTAGTTTACTAGAACTATTCCATGACAGCTCCTTTTACGCCGTAGATAGGCACTTCTCATCAGAAGTCTTTCTCTGTTGCTCGTCAGATCACCTTCCTCCAAAACTCAATCTTCCATGGCAACTTGTTTAGAGAATTGAGAAATTTTTCATAGTTTAATTCTTCACCACTTGAAGTCCATCTTCTTCCTTTCCCTCCTATTTGTAAGCTCTAGGAATTTCAGATCTCCTTCCTTCTCAGATCTAACCATTTTTGAAATGGCAGCTATACAAGTTGGTTAATTCCAGTTGTGCACTAACGCAGATCTGGTGTGGTCCTCAGGCATCTGCAGGTTGCCACCCCATCTTTAAGTGTAATCTATGATTTTTACTTGCGGCGACATCTTAGCTTCCCCTTGCGCTGGTGCTTCCATGTATGTTTGTAGCATGAAATCACTTGTATGAGGTTAAGGTATATTTGCGGTGACATCTGTGGTCGCAATTCCATGTTAAATTTGTGGTTCCATCTTTATATACTTTCCAAAGCTGGTCTTCAGAGGTGAATCTCTACGCTGACAATTTCAGACACAAAACTTATGCTACATACGGTGACATTAATATTATAAAAGAGGCTAGAATGAAAAGAATTAAAGCCATTTAACACTAAGTTAGAAAATGGAAATACTAACTATGAAATGTTTAACATGCATACTAAATATGATACAAAAGGAACAATTAATACACAAGTTTTAGGGAGAAAATAGGTGTCATTTCTAATGACATCACACCCCTAAACTTGAGTTTTTACTTGTCTTCAAGTAAATAAAAATTAGCAAAGTCATAATCAAAATTGTCATCGCAATCATCATTCTAACAACTTAAATTCTCCGGAATCTTGATGTATAATTTGCATTCATATGATAGAATAATGCATCGACAATTTATAGATATGAACAATCAAGACTGCAACTTCACTAATGTTAGCATCATGCTTTGAATCTTAACCTTTGTTAACCAATACAGTATTTATTACAATATATAATTTTTCTGCTTTTCTCTTTTTCTTTGCTTTCTTTTTCTTCTTCTTTATTTTTATACGTGACTAAGAGATGTCATTGTATTACTATACCCTTGTTCTTGGGTAGTAACGATGGGGTGCAACAAACCCCTAGGAAGTATGTAATTATGCCGACACACACTCTTGCATGACAGTCTTTGGCTAGATAATTTTCTAACACATGCAGTGGAGTGTTCTCCCTTAATAAGTCACAGTGCACTCACATTGGAGTGTCTTATTATTAGTAAATATCGCTGCAATTGGTAAGTTAATTCAAGATTCAAAGATTGATACTACCCATTCATTACTAATGCAATTCCAGTTATTCATTCAAAAATAGAAAGACTCAATATTCATTCACATTCATCCAATTCACATATCAGCATTCCAAACAATTCAAGATTTACGCATAAAATAAAAATTGTGATCACATTTTTCTTGTAACGTTGCATACTTTCATTTAACTAAAGAGAAAAGTAAATTCTTCAAATATATGGGTGCAATTACATTTCCATTTCACACAAATTCCCCCCAAACTTAAAGTTTGCATTGTCCCCAATGCACTGGCAATATTATACAAATAAGAATGGAAATGCAACTACAATGCAAATGAACTAACAAGTAAAATGCAACGACAACTAAAATGCAATGACAATTAAATGAGATGCATGCAACTAACTACAGAAAAGTAAACTAACTCAGTGTTCAGCAGCTAATGATGTGGCTGCCTTAGCTTTCTTTTTCTTCTTCTTTAGGTGCTCCTCTTTGGCTTTATTCTTTGCTTTTCTTTTGCGCCACTTCTCTTGTGGTTCAACCATTGGAATTGACTGCTCCTCCACAGTTGGTTGATTATCGGCTGCATCGACCGTGACATCCGAAGGATGGATTTCAGTAAGTGGTGCCTCGTAGGGCACAATAGCTAGAGGATTAAAATCCTCATCTCAGAACGCAACAACCTCAGTTTGGCTCACTTCAGGTGTAGCCAAGTTTTCAATGGATGCCCCCACACTAGTGGGTGCATCGATAAATTTCACATCTAAATTTGTCGGGGTATCTACATCCTCTTCATTCTTCTTCTCTTCCTCTTTCACCTCTTCAGTTCCTTTCTCCTCCTCAGGGTTTTCCTTCTCTATTGTGCCATCCTCATCTTTTTCTTCTCCTACTCTCTGCTTCCAAACCCAAGAAAACGACTAGTGTGCGTACCTCCTCAGCAGCAACCTCCTCGAAAAGGCTGGTTATGTTTGTGAAACAGTCTTCCATAACCTTAGAGTTTCCCTCATGATCATCATCATCAGAAATGTGGATCCTAGTTGGGGATGGGATGGGCTGAGGCCTATCTTCTGAAGTAGGCTACTCGGATGACGATGGGGCTTCCCTAACAATAGAGGGAAAAATAGGGAACACTGGTATAGGGTTTGGGCTTAGATTCCTCAATGTGGAAACAATAACTTTCTTCCATACCCGAGTATAAGCATAGAAGAGGTTTTGCCTGTAATACATCTCTTCTAGTACGCTGACAAGTCACATGTGTCGCATATACATGCATGTAGCCAATGAGTTGTTCTATTGCAGTCAGCTTCTTCCCCTTCTAAGGATCTATGAGCGCAGTTGCTTGGTCCTCCTTTTTCTTCCCCTTGCCCTTCTCTTTCTTTTTTGACATCTCCTTCATCAGAGGGGTTTCTCACACCCTTTTCATTTATTCTACAGAAATGTCATTGATGGGTCCCTTGTTTTCCAACACCTCTTCACCATCACGGGGTATAATACCCTTCTACTTGCATAACATCATTATTAAAGAAGGGAATGGTAGGATACCTGCCAGCTTGCTCGCCGCTTCAGCAATCTCATCATGCAGGATTACGCCAAGATCAATATGTCTTCCTTTCAATATAGAATGCAGTAGGCACATGCGATCTAGCGTCGCAATGGTGCTGTGGGTAGACGGTAGAATGTGATAGTTGACAAAGTGGAACCACTCCTTGCTTTAAGTAGTTAGGTAGCATCGATGCATAGTGTAGTTATGTGGACCGTTACCAGTCCACACTGCACCGTTGACGCGTAGGTCTTGTAACACAATATCCGCCCCCTCGTTAGTGAGATTCTCTAAAAACTCATTATGTGCATCCTCCCCCTCAACAATATGGAAGAGCTCATTGATATGAGTGGCACTCCAGGGCGGTGGTTGTTCAGCGTTTCGAACCATGGCGGCCGATGATTCAGCAGGTGACTTTGATGGGGTTTTAGCTCCTCGCGTTCTAGCCATGATATATGAGAAAAGATGATAATATTTATGCAGAAAAATTGAGATTGAAAGAAGAAAATAAAAGCAATAGCAATAGCGATTGTGAGTGTAAGAGTAGAGTCGGCAGAAGAAGGGTTTTATAAACTCTGGATGTGAAGAGACGTGATTATCTCTATTGGCGTGAGAGTACGTTGCATTTTTAGCCAATAAATGTCGGGGCACAGATTGTAATTTTTGGGTTAATCTAACGATTGGGGATGATTGGAGACCAACTGACGTGATTCTTACCTGAAACGCTTTGCTGAATCATCACAAAATGTGTCGACAAAAAGGAGATTTTTTTTATTCCTGCATAAAACTAAAAAGGAAACAATTGAAAATAAAAAGCAAAAAATAAAACTAAAAATTGCAATGACATTAAATAAATGTGACTAGATTAATGGTTTCGCTTTGTTCTTTGACATCTGGGCTTAAGTAGTGTTTCAGTCATCGGCCATTTACTTTAAACTGGTGGCCATCATTCATATCTTCAATTGTCATCGCACCATGCTGGAATTCTTCGACAACTCTGAAAGGGCCTGACCATCTCAAGCGTAATTTTCCTAGATGCAATTTCAAATGTGAGTTAAATAAAAGTACCAACTGACTAGGGAACAATTTTCACCGCAAAATGATATTATCATGCCATCTCTTAGTCTTCTCCTTGTATATGACTACATTTTCATATGCACTACATTGAATTTCTTCCAGCTCGGAAATGTCCAACAACATCATAATCCATGTTCCCTTGTTTAATCGCCCACATGACTTTATGTTCAAGCTCAACTGGCAAGTGACAGGATTTACCAAATACCAAATGATATGACGCATTTTTAACGGAGTTTTATATGCAATGTGAAGCACCCATAACGCATCAAGTAGCCGCGAAGACCAATCTCTTCTAGGTGGATTAACCACCTTTTCAAGAATGCTTTTAATTTGTTAATTGGAAACCTCCGCTTGGCAATTCGTTAGCGAATGATACGTTGTTGTCATACGATGTTTCACGCCGTAGCGCTTTAAAGCTATCGCCACTTGATTATTATGGAAATGAGTGCCTTGGTCACTTATCAATGCTCGAGGTGTTCCAAATATTGTAAGGATGTATGTGTGGAAGAACCTTAACACCGTTTGAGCATTTTCTTTCCGAACTATAATTGCCTTGATCCACTTGGAGACGTAGTTAACAGCAACTAAAATATACACATTCCCAAAAGAGTTTGGAATTGGTCCCATAAAGTCTCTACCCCAGACATCAAATAACTCCACCTGCATCATAGGTTGTTAGAGCATCTCATTGCATCGAGATATAAAACCTGTGCGTTGACATTTGTCACATTACTGCACAAAATTATGGACGTCTCGAAACAATGTGGGCAAGTAGAATCCTAATTGTAGGACCTTTGCAGTAGTCCTAACACCACCAAAATGGCCTCTATAAGGAGCATCATGGCAATGCCTCAGGATAGAAGACATCTCTTCCTCAGGAACACAACGACGAATAATGTTGTCAGTGCATACCTTGAATAGGTATGGCTCATTCCAATAATATCTCACAGCGTCTTTAATGAATCTGATCTTCTTGTGACCTATTCCACTCAAAGGTAGCTTACCATAAACTAAATAATTAATGACATCAGCATACCATGCAGATGCATCGACATAAAATAATTGCTTATCTGGAAATGCGTCAATAATACGTGACTGATTGCCATCTTCGCTTCCAGCTTCCAGACGAGATAAGGGGTCTACTACTTGGTTTTCAAATCCTTTCTTGTCTTTGATTTCAACATCAAATTCTTGTAAAAGTAGGATTCATTTAATCAGTCTTGGTTTGGCATCTTTCTTTGCAAAAAGGTATCTCAATGCACAGTGATCTATGTAAACTGTAACTTTTGCACTGACAAGATATGAATGAAACTTGTCAAATGCAAAAACTACTGCTAGTAATTCCTTCTCAATAGTCGTCTAATTCACTTGCGCTTTAGTTAGGGTTATACTAACATAATAAATGAAATGAAATACATTCTCCTTGCGTTGACCAACACTGCCCCTACAGTAAAGTCGTTTGCATCACACATTACCTCAAATGGTTGTGACCAGTCTGGTGCGACGACAATAAGAGCTTGTTCTAGCTGCTTTTTAATAGTAACAAATATGTTCAGACATGCGCCATCGTACAAAAATTTTTTATTTTGCTCCAGTAAAGAGCATAGGGGTTTTGCTATCTTGGAGAATCTCAGATGAAACTTCTATAAAATCCAGAATGACCAAGAAAACTCGTTATTCCTTTCAAATTATTGGGTGGAGGTAGCTTCTCAATGATTTCTACCTTTTCTTTGTCTACTTCAATGCCCTGACATGAAATGCGATGGCCAAGGACAATGCCTTTAGTTTCCATGAAATGAAATTGTTCCCAATTCAGCACTAAAATTTGTGTCCTCACATCTCTTCAATACTTTAGCCAGGTTGTCAGCGCATTGATCAAAATTGTGCCCATACATAGAGAAATCAGTCAATGTGGTGAAATTGTTCTTTACTTCTTGACAGAGATGCTTCGAACACACTGAAAGTGACATACTCATCATTATGACACATAATCATCTCGCCTTTAAAAACATCGATAAGTGTACATCTTTTAGCTAAAAATGAGTGTTCCAAGATAATGGGCACCCCATTATCTGCTTCACAATCAAGAATGATAAAATCAGCTGGGAAGACAAGCTTATCAACTTGGACGAGGACATCCTTAATTTGTCCTTCAGGTTGTGCCAAGGATCTATCTGCAAGTTGTAATGTCACCGTAGTGGGCTTCATAGATCCAATTCCTAATTTCCTAAAAGTGCATAATGGCATGAGGTTATTACTAGCTCCTAAATCACATAAAGCTTTACCTAGGTAGTGGTTTCCAATGGAGCATGGAATCATGAAACTGCCAGGGTCTTTCATCTTTCGTGGCAACTTGTTTGTTAGCACAGTGCTGCACCCCTTTGTGAGCGCAATCATTTCGATGTCAGAAAGCTTTTTCTTCTTCGATAGTAGCTCTTTCATAAATTTCCCATAACTAAGGATTTGCATAAGAGCACCAACTAGAGGTATATTAATGTGTAATTGCTTCAAGGTAGAGACAAACTTCTGATAATCTTTGTCATGATCCTTCTCCTTGAATC
Source organism: Kokia cookei (assembly GCA_039519145.1). Taxonomy (NCBI): domain Eukaryota; kingdom Viridiplantae; phylum Streptophyta; class Magnoliopsida; order Malvales; family Malvaceae; genus Kokia; species Kokia cookei. Next base: position 18,925,639 of record CM076899.1, on the reverse strand, counting down.
TATTTGGAAATGGTAAAGGTATATTATCAGTGGGTTGTTGTAAAGTATTCAACTACATCGACATGGGCAGTTGCGTCAACATCTTTGTTGGTCAAATTGCGGGCATATGAGTGACTACAGGTGGCTCCTCTTCATTTATTTATACTACATCAAATGTACTTGATTGAAACTGTTGCTTAGCTTAGTAGTTTGCTTTCCACTTCTCATGTGATAACCTTACAATGCTCCTTCCCCTTCTGAGTCAGATTTTCAATGTCCCTAGGCAAACACTTGGTGACCTTGTGCTCATGTTAGAAGCCAATTGTCCTAGTTGAGCTTCCAACACACGAATAAAAGAAGAGTTACCTTGAACGATTGCTTCCGTTCTCGTGATATGCTCTCGCATCAATGCTTCAGGAGTAGCCAGCGGGTCTGCTCTTGGTTGAGAATATTGTTGTTGTCGTTGTTAATGTTGTCCTTGCATATTTGGCATCGCATTCTATTATGGAGGCATTCAAGCTTATGGCTACATCTGGTTATATGAATGCATCTGATTTTGTGATCGCATCAGGTCTGGTTGCACATGCATTTTCAAAGTCTAATTATAATTCTACTGTTGTTAGTTGTTGTTGTAACTCCCTTGTCTAAAATTCCCTTAAGTTGAGGCATTTCGTATCTGAATGTGGGCGCATTCTAGTTCCCCCAAGGTTGTTGTGTACGATTAGGATTATTGTATGAGTTACCATAGAAATTTCCTCTAATGTTGTTGACGTAGAATTTGTTCTCAACATGTTGTGGACAATCCTCATAACTGTGGTTGTCACCACAAATTTCATAGGAAAATATCGGGACATCCATCTGTTGGGCTTCTTGTATAGGGGCAACTTCACTTGTTCCCATCATGTTTTTTATCATGTTTGCCAATAAGGATACCTGTGCACTCAAAGCTGATATAGCATCTAATTCCATTACTCCAGGATTAGTTTTTACTTGAGCAGAATGAGAAATTGGATATTGATAGTCATTTTGCGCAATTCTCTCTAATATTCATATGACTTCATTATAGGTACAATCCAACAATGGTCCATTGGTAGATGCGTCGACAAGATTTCTTGTCTGCACATTCAACCCATTGTAGAATATCTCAATTTGAGTTTCTTGTTGGATTCCATGCATGGGACAACATCTCAACAAAGTCTTGTAATGTTCCCATGTAGTGTGTAAATTTTCATCATCCAATTAATGATATGTCGTGATATCATTCCGCAATCTAGCATTCATTGTTGGTAGATTAAACCTCAAAACGAATTGTGTTGCTAGCGCATTCCAGGAAGTAATGGATCCAACTGGTAAACCAAGGAACCATGTTCTTGCCCTCCCTTGCAAAGAATAAGGGAACAACTGCATCTTCAAGGCATCATCAGGAACACCATGATACGAGACGCGGGCGGAAGAGGATCGTAAAGTTGTCAAGTCGCAGATCTACCCTAAAGCTCTAGACAAATGTAATCTGAAACGAAAACAAAGAAAGATAGATTAATTGACAAGAAGAATAATCAAACGAAATTAAAATAAAAGAAAGATGAATGGCTGGTAACGGATCCAATAGAGAATGAAATTAGGGTTTCTTGAATGAAAGAAACCATCCTTGGACCTCAAGAAAACGTCCCAACCAGATCTGAAAAATAAAAACACAAACAGATTCGTTAAAAGTGATTTAAAAGATAAAAGCAAACTGTTTAGGCAAGAATGATTGAAACAGCAAGAAAAGATTGGATCTCCTAATTTTTGATGTGTTTATTGATGGATCAAGGTAGGAGAATGTCCCTCGTGAAGCAATTTCAACCAAGAATGAAAATAAACTAAATCGATAACCCTAAATAGTAAGAAATAAACTAGATCAAACTAGAACAATAGATTAAAGATTGAAAAGAGAAGATAACATCCTAAGAAGCCTTGGAAACAATAAGAATCAACAACTCCCTTCAATGGCTCTAATTTCCCCTCCAAGAAAGAGATCTTGGCAAGAAAAAGCTTGAAGATGATTCCTACAACCTAAAAGATTGTTAAAACAACTTCTAAAAAAAACTCAAGAGCAATTCTTGAAGAAAAACTTAAAGAGAATTATTATTAACTCAAAATAATCAAAATCAAGTGTTCTTTGTTTTCAATTCTAAGGCCTATATATAGACAAGCTAAATAAATATAAATAAAACACTTAATTAAACTAGAACTCGAACTAATCTAAACAAGAAGTAGTTTTAAACTAAACTTTCTTGTTGACATAAAACTCCTAAAAACTTAAACTACTTAATAATTATTCAAAATTCGGAATAAAAATAACAATAAAATAATAAGAGCTAATAATACAATATTGGGCTCATATATAATAAAAATTAAACCTAAAACCCGAACCCAATAAGATTTAAACTCAAATTAAAAGCCCGAAACTTGTAATTCCCGTCATAATCACGCCTAGAAATTTTGACCGCGCAGTTTTATTAAAGCGATCATAACTTGAGCTCCCGAACTTGAAATCAAGAGATTCAAAGTGTGTTTCGAAGATAAGAGATAGATCTTCAAAATCCACACAGACATCTCAACCCATAAATCCCATACAAAAAGTCATTGCAAGTCTGTTGATTTCCCCAACTTGAAAATTGGCAGCTTCGATTTCTTGGACCAAGATTTCCAAGATTTTAAATCTTGATTTTCTTGATTCTTGAAATTGTTTGGAATGGAAAAATTGGACCAAGATTTTCTTTCTTTATTTTCTTAAAAACAAGAAAGTGAATCTTGATTTTCTTTTTCGACCGTGTGCGCATCTAGGGCCTTGGTAACGAAGTCTTGAATGGTCTTGTTCAATCTTGCTCGAATTTGCTTAGCCTTCGACCTCATTATTAGGCCTTGAGAGACTTTGATCCCATCACATTCATAAGATTGAATTTGGGCCTTGCGACTCGTATCACACCATGTTGACTAAAAGAAGCACATATGAGCATAAACGATTTGAGATGCTCTCTAGCATCTTCATGAGGTAAACCTGCATATTGCCCATGAGAATTTGGCATTTGAAACATAACCGGTTTCAATTCAAAATAACAGCTTGTACTATCGGTCTAACAACCCCTGGTTGTAAATCATCAAGCACAGGAACAACAAAATCTCTGATTGTCCTGTTTGGGATTTGCTCCACTTGTGGCAGCGATTGTGGTATATTATTAACTCTTTGTGGTTGTATTGGAGGAACTACAACTTGTGCAGCAATGGTGGTAGATCATTGTTGCTTCCAGCCATTTTCTTTTGCTCTTGCTTCCTCCTTCGAATAGTCTGTTCGAGTTCTAGATCAAAGCTCACAATATCCTTAGGATTTCTCCTTGTGAACATGCAACTTCTAAAGAATTTGAGAAGGAATAAAAAGTTAAATAGATTAGTAAAAATAAAAGTTAAGTCAAAAAGAGTAATTGCAACTACAAAAATGAACATCAAACAAATGCCATCCCCGACAACGGCGCCAAAACTTGACCGGCCTGTAAACATCACAACATTTAAGTGCAAGCGGACACTTGTTGATGCAAGTATAGTTGATAGATTTTCTCTATAGGATATTGATCCCACAAGTATAGAGTTCTTGATGTTTAATTGTCGAAGTAACTAAAGTTAAAATTAGATAAATTGTTACTAAGAATGTCAGCGTAACTAAGTTAGACCTGCATAGCTAAAAGTGTTAATTTGTCAACGCAAATATGAAATAAATTGTCTGAGGAAATTAAGAATAAATGAGTAGTTGTTGGGATGTTTGTAAAGGTAAATTTAGAATTCAAAATAAATGGAACAAGTGTAGAGAAGTGGAGAGGATCACTGATTTCATAGGTTGCAATGATAAATTTGGCTGTAAGGTAACAAATAGATGAATTGTCACTGCAATTATACTTCAATGAAATCTTAAAGCAATCAATTCCTCTGTTTAACAAAGACCCAAATGCTAGTAATTACCATACCTTCCAATGTTGGTAATGCCTTGCACTTAAGAACAAGTGCCAGAATTCCTTCTTAGCCTCAAGCAATTTCCATTGTCTTGCTTGTTGATTTAACTTGTCACCGCACCTTCTAGTGACTGTGACTGCAACTACACTTTCGTGGTCAAAATGATTAAATCCAAAGATAAACAAATAAATATTATAGAGTAAAAATCAAATTAGATCTAACTTCAAATGGTATTTCCATACTCAATTGATAATCAATAGTATTCATCAACAATTAAGAGGCATCAAAGAAAAAAAGTCGAAGCATCCTATTCTTAGTTTATTACAACTATTCCATGATAGCTCCTCTTGCGCTGTATGTAGGCACTTCTTGTCAGAAGTCTCGCTCCTTTGCTCGTCAGATCACCTTCCTCCAAAACTCAAGCTTCTATGGCAGCTTGTTTAGAGAACTGAGAAATTTTTTAGAGTTTAATTCTTCACCACTTGATGTCCATCTTCTTTCTTTCCCTCCTATTTATAAGCTCTGGGAATTTCAGATCTCCTTCCTTCTCAAATCTAACCATTTTGGCAATTGTACAAGTTGGTTAATTGCAGCTGATCTGGTGTGTTTCTCAAACATCTGTAGGTTGTCACCGCATCTCTGGGCGTAATCTATGATTTTTACTTGCGGCGACATCTTAGCTTTCCCTTGCACTAGAGCTTTCAGGTATATTTGTAGCATGAAATCACTTGTACGAGGTTAAGGTATATTTGCGGTGACATCTGTGGCCGTAATTTCATGTTAAATTTGTGGCTGCTTTTTTACATACTTTCCAGCACTGGTCTTCAAAGGTGAATCTCTGCGCTGACAATTTCAGACGTAAAACTTATGTTGCATACGGCAACATTAGTAGTATAAAAAAGGCTAAAATGAAAAGAATTAAAGCCATTCAACACTAAGTTAGAAAATGCAAATACTAAATATGATACAAAAGGAACAATTAATACACAAATTTTAGGGAGAAAATAGGTGTCATTTCTAATGCTATGAAAGGGTTTGATCCATTAATAAGAAATTGTAGAGGAATTTGGGAAAAAGCAGTCAATCACGAATGAACTCAACATTTTTTAGCAGGTAAAGATCCGATAAAAATCCCAATGGTTCAAGAGTTTTATTTGCAATGAAGAAACGAGAAGCAGGTCGAAAATTCTATCAGGTACATTATAAGGTAAAAGTCCGAGGGGTAGAGGTGTTGATGAATGAGGTCCAAATTTGTAAGTTTTACAATGCCCCATATTATTATCAACATTATTTATACAGGACTAATTTAAAAGAATTCAAGAATATAGATACAAAAGAAATTCTGCAATTTCTGACAACTGGCAAAGAATTATGGACATATCAAAAGGTACTATAATCCCAGAAACTTTTAATCAAGAGTTAATGACACCCAAAGCCAAAATGTGGATGAAGTTTGTTTGCTCCAGAATTTTATCCTACTGCAGATATATCTGAGATAAGCCTAACCCATGCTATTATCACTTTTGGGATTCTCACGAGGAAAAGAATTTGCATTGGTTAATGAATTTACCAAAATATGATGGAATGTGCAAAGAATTTGGGAACAAGTGTATCTTTCCTTCATTTAGTAACGGCTATGTGTAAGAAAGCAGAGGTACCTACAGAACAACTAGATCATACAATGAATCCTCCCAGCAAGTTATTAGGTGACAATTTGTTTGCCCAATTTACTCTTTTGCATCAAAGGCAAAGTGAAGAACGGAGGAGGAGAGGGTTAAACAATGATAATGAGTAGGATGTAGGAATTTATGTTTTATTTTTCTTTAGGAGTAGGCAATTTAGTTTTAGGTTTTTTTATTTAATCACAAACTAAGATTTAGGGTTATGTATTTATTTTTGGTTTATTATTTATTTATATTATGAATATTATTTTATATATATATATATACATAGAAAAAAAATATTTTTACAAACCATGTAGGAACCCCATACAAAGAAGACACAACATTTTGGAGTTATTCTAGCCAAAAGAAGGAGGAACCCACCATTAGTTGAAGAGTCATTCACGATCAATCGAGTAATTACTTTCCTTATATTTTAGGGTTTACACATTGAGGACAATGTGTTTTCTAAAGTGTGGGGGTAATATAGGAATTTTGACTTTTTATTTTTTTATTTTTATTTTGTTTTGTTTTTGTCGTGTGCTTGAGCTGTTAGAAATACAAATGATTGGTTAGGAGCATGTAAATCAATTGATTGTATTTTGGAATAAATTTGGCATTATGATGAGTAATTTTTAAATTTTTGAGCATGAGACTACTAAGTTCTATATGTTATACTAAATATAGGTTATAATATGTTATTAGTACCAAATGATATGAATAATATGAGGAAACAAGCATGCTAATGTATATGATAAATTGTACTTTGGGATTGTGTGGTTGAATTGAAGTTTATGTGTATTGGGATATTTAGGGATGACCTAAGGCATTATTTGGAAACACTTAGAGCCAAAAAGCAACCTTATTCTGATTTTTACCTATTTAGTACCAATATTTTAGCCTATTGACCCTTCTTGATGAACCTCATTACAAACCATAAAACCTGAAATTAAAGTCAATTTGTGTTTATCCTTTTTATTTGGTCCTAAAATTGCATGATTATAGACGTATAGCCATATGTATTGAGGGTAAATAGACACATCGTGGAGTTCGTAAAATAAGAGCGAAATAAGAAAATCAATGTGGCATATGAACTTTAGAATAGTCAAAATTGCGAGATAAGGGAAAAATCCAAAAAAGATGAAAAAGACGAGTCAAAATAAATGAAAAAAATGAAAAAAAAAACATTCTTGAGTGAGAAAAACATGAAAAGTGACAAAGTTACAAAAAGTTAAAAGAAAAACTCGTTAAAAAATGTATGAATGTTCGTAGGCTAGCTAAAGGGATTATACCATGTTGAGATTTCCCAATTGGAGAGATAAGGAAGGTAAGAGAAGAAGAAATAAGGCGGTGAGTAGGAAAATGGATACTAAAGGGGAAGAATAGGGAACAATGGAATGTGCCAAACTATTTTCGTGTTTGTAACCTCTTGATGCTTACCATTCTTTTGAAATCCATACCTGGCATAAGCCTCAGAATGTTACAAGTCGAAAAGACCTATGTGGCTTAAATGAATCTATGTGTGAATGGATATGAAATTAAATAATCTCATTACAACTATTTCTATTGTACTAGGATAATTAAAGTACTTATATTAGTCATGGATGGAATTATACATATAAAATCTTTACATTTGTATCTTTTGTAACTTACTAAACTTAGATGTTTTAATCAAAAGTGGTAAGATTATTTATTTATCATGCTGAAATTATTAAAAGATATAAAGTGCCTAAGGTAGATGCTTCGAACCTAGTCCTTGTATGATATGTGCTCAACCTTCTATGTTCTTTTCTTTGTTTTTGTTTTGTTTGCTTGAGGACAAGCAATGAATTAAGTGTGGGGGAGTCTGATCTTTCATAATTCGACTTAGTAGATTAAACTACTTTTCACACTTTAGGAGCTTGAAATTAGGTATTTTCGTTAGAATTAGTTAGGATTTACTTTAGTTTTAGTATATTGAACAAAATGTGTAAAAAGTGTAAAAAGGCTTCTTTTACTGACTTTAAGGTTGAGTGCGACCTAAAGGTTGGCTAATGAACTTTATGAGTGTGCAGGAGACCCATAGAAGAGAACTACATCAAAACTGATCACTATATCATGATAGGGACATAACACGTCGCGACAATGCCTGAAAATCACACCAAAGGACTAAACTGCTTGCTATGTCGCAACACGGCTCCTACGTGTCGTGACATCGACTCTTGAATGTGGAAATACACTGAGTGAGGGATGTTTTGGTCCTCATAACATAACCTAAACCCAAAGAACGACAACTGACCTAGAGCTAAGGAAAACGACCATCCAAATGCTATAAATAGACCCCTTTAGCACTTAGTTTTACATACTCTTTCTTTAGTTTAATTCCCTCTTGTAATTTAGGTTTTAATTATTCTCTTTAAGTTTTATTTATTTTCATTTTCGTGTTACGGAAACGAGATTTGTACATTCACATGAACGATTGTGGATTCGTCCTAACAGATTGTAATACAAATCCTTGAGTTTCTTTATTTATATTTTTAATCCTTATTTCATATGTTTCATCTTTTTATTTAATTTATAATGTTTCGACAAACTATGAGGAACTAATCTCATTGTGGGGAATTAGGGAGTGAAAGTATGATTATTTAATTATTGCCCTAGGCCTAACAACCTAAAGAAGTTATTTAGGTGGGAATTAATCAAAAATTGGTATTGCCCATTCGTGAACACCTTTACCTTAACCAATCTGAACTGTGAGGTCAAAAGATAAGTAGTTCTTGCTGACTCATTATATTAGTAGAAGATCAGAAGATTCTACTAGGGTAGCGACTAGTTGATTGATGAAAACCCCAAAAGCAACAGTCGAAGAAATCATACCAAATCGAGCTAATCCCCCATAAATCAGTTTATCAAATTCTCATCTCATATCTTCTGCTTTACTTTATTTTATTCTTTTTATTAGTAATCTAAAATCAAACCCTTTATTTTATTTTCGTACTATTATTCTAAGAAGAGTATTAATTAGATCTTTTTTTGTGCTGGAAAAATTAAAGTTATTAGTGCTTCGCCTCCCTTGGGTATGATCCTCGGAGTACTCGTTACTTCGTTGTAACTATATTACAACTCGACTCGTATACTTGCCGAAGCCAAAAATACACGCCGAACGGGAGTACGTTTGGAGTCAGTCAACATTCAAATAGGTTAGATACATTAACATATCAAGAATAACATCATTTTATACCAAAGTACTTACATACAACTTATCAAGTTACAAAAGTATACCATTACAATTTGAATCACAAATCATGATAAAATATCAATGTCACATTCTATTTTCAATCTACAAGATTACACCATTTATACAATATCCATTTCAATACATTTTCAAGCTTCCAATTTCAATTATAATGTTTTACCTGATAGAGCCCTAGTAAAATGGATTCGGATACACCAGGTTAATAATTGCTTGTCCAAGTTAGAAATTACACCAGGTTACTTGTTCGAGCTAAAGTTGCATCATAGAATACCCCAGGATCCGCAACAAATATTGGATATTGTTAAAATTGTAATAATCTCAATACAAGCGCGCATACGACCCTATTGGCATACCAATCGTATCCTAACTTTTTACTAAGTTCACATAGGCATCCAATACACATATTTTATCATTCCTGTAATTGATCATTTTCACATATTTATACCCTGTTCCAGTACATATACATCAACAAATCCTTGATTCATTTCAATTCCATTCAAGTTCAAATCATTTTCCAACCATATATGCCAATTCAACTAACATTCAAGGGCATGTTTAGACATGATTCTAATGAAATAAAACATAAAAACAAATATCATATAAAAACAAGATAGTAAGTTCCATATGAACTTACTGGTTCAAAATACAAAATGAGTGGATCCTTCATGAACTAATCCTCAATTTTAACTTTTCACCTATTAACTCCACTTCGATCTGAATCTTGATCTACACAGTTATTTTACATAACAAATCATTACCAAACATTATCACACAATGCCATGATATGCATGAACCTATATAAATCATTTTTTTTATTTCCAACATATTTTACATTTTATTTAATTTAGTCCCTAAACTCGAGATAAGCATAATTTTCAATTCCAAGCTTCGGATTAAAATATAATTTCATTTATTCTCATTATGGACCTTATAATTTTTATTTCTAACATAATTTTATGACAAGTTTTACATTTATCCAATTTGGTCCGTAAGGTAACAAAGTTGACAACAAGCTAAATTAACTTTATAATCTAGTCATTTTCATAATCTAAGCTTAAAATCTATCAATTTCAAGGCTAATTATTCAAGTAATCAACAATTGAAACTTTCTAAAACCTTAACATTTTCTCAATTTGGTATATGGGCTAGCTAAATCAAGCTCTCATGACCTCGAATCTATAAAAATTACAAGGAAATTACTTGGTTTACCTACCAATTTGATGGTCAAAATTTTCAAGGGTTTGAAAGCTTTTTCCATTGTTTTTCTTTCTTATTTGGACAGTAGAAATATTTCTCCACTATTTTATTATTTATACTTTGATTATTGCCTAATCAAACTAACTTAATTAACATAAACACAACTTCATTAACTTAAATCAACCATTAATCATTTTTAGTGGATTTTGTCATCATCATCAACTATCTCTTCTTTAAAAATGGTCTAATAATCATTTTGGCCCTTTGGTTAACTGTTATTTAAATCCTCAAGCCTTTGGTTAATTAAAACTCTATTGCGATTTAAGTTTTACAATTTAGTCCCTAGGCCTTAATTAACTATTAATTTGACAAAATTACTCAACCAATCTTCAATATATTTTTTATTTTCTTCGTAAATATTCATATTTAATATTTACAAACTCAACTTACGAAAATGGGGTTCCAAAACCAAACTTTTTAATACCACTAAAAATCGAGTTGTTACACCCATTCCCTATAATTAATTATTTGTTTAATCAGCTGAAAGGGGATATGATATTATCCAATACAATTTCCAATCTAGATATTACGATCTGAAGGTTAAGAAGTCCAACATCCCTAAAACTACATTTAGGACTCGTTACAAATATTACGAGTTCCTAGTTATGTCAATCAAGCTTATTAAAAGACTAATAACTTTCATGGATTTGATTAATCAGATCTTATATACCTATCTTGATTAGTTCACGGTACCCTTTATCAATGATATATTTTTTTTACTCCAAAATCGAGGATGGTCACGATAAACATCTCCAAATTGTGCTTTAGATTCTCAGAGATAAAAAGTTGTATGTGAAACTAAATGCGAGTTTTGGTTGATAGAGGTTTCTTTTCTAGATCACATAGTGTCTACCAAAGGGATCTAGGTCAATTCAAACAAGACTGAATTCATCTTGGAGTATAAACAACTTAAGAATGTCACTAGAGTTTGAAGTTTCTTAGGTTTGGCTAGTTACTACAACAAATTTGTTTAAAGTGTTTTATATGATTCCAACCCTGTTGGTGAAGCTTTTATAGAAAATAATGTTCCATTTGAATGGAATAAGAAGTGCTATAGAGTTTTGAATAATTGAATGTTGTTCTAACCGAGGCATCAATCCTAACCTAACCTGAATCAGGAAAAGACAATGTGGTCTTCAGTTATGCATCTTATATTGGCCTCAAATAAGAGAGAAAAGTGGTTATGTATCCCTCGAGATACTTAAAGACTCAAGAAAAAATTTAGTCGACTCATAATCTAGAGTTACCTATTGTGGTGTTTGCCTTGAAAACTTGGCAACACTACTTATACGGTGAGAGATGTTACATATATACGGATCATAAGAGTCTTAAACATCTCCTAACCAAGAAGAAGTTGAATTTGAGACAATGTCACTTGATAGAGCTCCTTATCGATTACCATCGTAATAAGGTAAATATAGTCATCGATGCACTAAGTTGGAAATCACTAATAGGTAATAACATAAAAAGCCCAACTTTTGAAAATCCATGTAGATTGACTAACGATGCATTCTTCATTGTGGTGGAAAAACACTTCTAACTCAAAAGTGTTTTTCCACCACAGAAGAAATGAAGAACACTTAGCTTTTGCAATAAAAAATGCGATCAAAAAGTGCTTTACCACACAAATGCAAAGGTTTCAAATTAGGTGCTTTGGCTTTTGCATTTGGAAGTTAAAATATCAAAATACCATTATTTATATTAACTATTTAAAAGTTATAAAATAATTAGATTAATTTATATTTTATATGTTTTTATATTAAATTATTTAAATATAACTTATCATTATATTAAATCATTTAAATCTCATTTGTTTATTATATTTAATTTTTTTAAAATATTTTATATATCTTCAATTTTACTAATATTTTATATTAATTACTTATAAAGGTACTTGAAATTTATATTTCATGTCTCATTATATTAAATTATTTAAATATTATATAACTTAATTAATTTTAGACTTTCTAATATTTGTCTAAAAAGAATATTTCAACTTTCAACCATAATTTTTGGCAGCAATAGAGAACACTAAGAACTAACAAACACTTTTTAACAATAGTTTTCTATTACACTTTTCAAAAGCACTATTTTCTAAAAGCACATTGGAAAAGCAGTTTTCAATTGCAACAACAATGGAGAACTACCCCTAATTGTAAAATCATAACCAAAACTTTTGAAATTGTAGCTTTGAAAGTAGTGGATACTTAGTTGGAATTGGTGAAAGATAGAGATGTTTTGGTCGAGCTATAGATTAAACCAACATTAGCCTAGTAGATAAAGGAAAAGTAGGTTTCAAACAATAATTTGTTAGCCAAACGTAGATAGGTGGAGCAAGACATATAAATTTATTTTAGAGTTAATATTGATGGTGGTTTTTGTTATACATGGATACTTTGTGTGTTAAGTGATGACGATCTAAAGCACGCAATTTTACAAGAAACTAATACCAGTTCATATGTTACATGCCTTTTTAGTAACAAAATGTAAAGAGAACTAAGTGAGTCATATTAGTATCCTGGAAAGAATATAGATGTTTGTGAATATGTGGCTAAGTGTTTGACTCGTTAACAAGTCAAAGTGGGACATTAGGTTCTATCGAGATTGCTTTTACTTTTCAAAGTCACTATGGATTTTGTGATTGGTTTATTGCTTATTACGAGGAAGAAAGATGCAGTTTGGGTAATACTCGACAAGTTATTGAAATTTTTATATTGTAACGCATAGGTTTGTGCAAGTGTACACAGTCATTATCAATTAATAAGTAAAAGAGTTATCGTCTCCATACGAACTGTGTATGTTAATCAATTAGTTTTAAAATTAAATATTTACAAGTCGGTGAGACAAACAAAATATTTTTGGGGGTGATTTATGATTAAATTTAATTAAATGATCTAAATGCAAATTAACCTAAATGCAATGTATGAATAAAATGTATGAGATGGAAGTCACAAGCTTCAACAATAATAACATGAATAGGCTAAAATAATCACATCATTTGACTTAATTTATTTTCATCATGTTTAACATTGTTCCGAAAAATATTCCATGGCAACTCGATCTTTCATTAACTTGAAACCAGTATTAATTCCTTTCGAAATCTTTTACTTAGAAAAACATGCATACTACCGTGATCATATTTAACTAAAGGATTTCTTAGAATTTATCTGAAGTAACAGGAACTGGATCGGTTTGAAATAATTTAATCACATAAACCTAAAAGTTATGCAAGGTAATAGAGCACTCTCGAGTTATTACGAACGTTTAACTTATTCTGGGTTAGATATAAATTAAGCATGCACTTTCCAATTATTGTGTCCATTAATCACCATCTGGTTCGGATTAAGAAACTAGTTATAATGCATTCAATAACATTTTAATGAATGAAATACATGCATGATTTTAATTGAAAGCATGAACGATTGAGGCATAGATCACCTTAAACATGAATCAAAAGAACTTCATCAAATTAATGTAATCATTCTAGCAAAACAAAATTAAGCTACCATTGTTAATGAAAAAACAATAAAACAAATTACAAACATGATTAATATCAAAAGCAAAATAAAGATAAAGAATAAGAAACTCTAAATGATTTCAGCAGTCCTCCGAAAATTGATTACGGTGGCTTCCTCGAATCCTTGTGTTTGATTTTTCGCAAAGTGCTCCTCAAGGTGGCTGACCAAGAGAGATTTTCTTAAGGAATTTCTAGCTAAGGGAAGGGGAAATATGGATGGCTGTGCGTGAAAGGGAGAGGAAATGAAATGAGAGAAAAGAGAATGTGAAGTAAAAAATAAGGGATGAGGGATGGGGGATGATTTTGGTGAGGGGTGAAGAATAGTATTTATAGCGGATTGATGACATGAAGGTTTGCTAAAAATAGCTTGAATATCCCTTAAGGTTCTCCTTTGCTTGGTCAACCATGAATTGTAGAGAGGGGAGGTTGTTTATTACTTGATTCATGCTTGATTTCATGCATGAATCATGTAAGGAGGTGGACGGTTTCATAGGTGATTGTTAAGAGCTAATTTTTAATTGTTTTGCAAGTGTAAAGGCCTTTGAATAAATCCCCCTAGAAGCTTATTTTGGGCTACTCAATTGCTCTTGTCGAATTAGGCTTCTTTTCCCCTACTTGGACGATTTTGTGACCCAATTAATTTTTAGACTTGTTCTTCAATTAAACCAACTTTAATTGGATCAAATTGATTTCCTCATGACCCAATTTTGGTTGCCTTTTCCGTCCATCTAAGGTGAAATAGGCTCATGTCCATGTAGATTTAATAAATAAGCTTCTCAAATTAATAATTTCTTGGTCCCACCACAACAATTAAATCAAAAATAATATGTAACATGAAGTAATTAAATTATGCACAAATTTAATGCAAAATAGCATAAAATTGCATACTTTATTAAATCATGCTCATTATCTCAATATAAACAAAATTAACCTAATTAACTATCAAATACTCTGGATTAACATAAATTTTAAGTAAAAAGGTGTCATAAACTACTAAAAAAACTATATAATTTAAAGTTTACACATATTTCCTACTAGTACGTATTAAATCCTTAGAGAAGTATGTAGAGTTTTTTTGAGATTGTTTAGCTTCATGGTGTACCAATCTCTGTCATTTTTTTATTGAGATCCTTGATTTACATCCTGATTTTTGAGGGTTTAGGGTTATTAAGACTTGATAAGGTTTACATGATTATTTGAGAAATCAATTGAATTTCAATACGGCTTTTCATCCACAAACTGATGGATAGTCTAAGAGGATTATTAAGATTTTGGAGGATATGCTCCAAATCTATGTTATAGACTTTACAGGAAGTTAGAAGAGATATCTTCCATTGGTAGACTATGAATATAACAACAATTACCAAAATAAAAATCAAGATGGATCTGTATGAGGCATTATATGCTCGTAAGTGTCATATACCTTTATGTTAGACAAAGCTCAATGAAAGTAAGTTATATTGATCCTGATTTGATTAAGAAAACTAAAGAGAAAGTCAGTTTGATTTGAGATAGGTTAAAGGTAGCCTTAGACAAACAAAAATCATATGTCGGTCTAAAAAGTAGGGACATAATGTACATTGCGACTATCAAGGTATTCTTGAAAGTATCACCATGGAAGAAGGTGTTCAGATTCAGAAAAGGAAACTTAGTCCTCATTTCATTAAATCATCTGGAATTCTTGAAAGGATTGGCCATGTGGACCAACACCCTATACCCGGCCCGATCGCAGAGCCCGAATACTAGGACACTACACCACCGTCTTACATCACTTTTATCACAAATCGTCACATTATACGTATGCATCTATTTTATTTCTTTATTCATATAACATTTATGCAAATTGTATGTCATACATACTCTAAGGAGGTTAACACATGTTGAGCAATCATTGATTAGACATAAAATAACACTAAACATGCATTATTCATCTAATCAAATAAGCATCAAAATATACGAAATAGTAGTTCAAACCTCACATTTTAAGTCCACAAATTTCCAAGCATAATAGATATGCAAATAACTAAAAAAAAGTCACATGTCAAAACCAATATAAAATCTACCACATTGCCTTTTATTCCCAAAAATATATAAGCAAATAACACCTACAAATAGTAACTAAAATGTTTGGCTTGGATCACCCCTCGAGACCACACCACTTACACCGACACTACGTATCTGCAATGGTTAAAAAGGAGTGGGTGAGCTTAAAAAGCTTAGTGAATGCCCAAAATAACCACTACGCAAATGAGTCATCATGCATCAATAAGGCAATCATATAACATACTCAAATTGTCTCTATATTTTTTATTCGATTTTACATGTTTAATCGTCTTTCATGCATTCTTTTACACATTAATCGCATTAATCACATGAGTACTTAAGCATTTAACACAACACATATTAATCACATTTAATAACATAAAATAACATTTAATCACATTAGTCACATGAATATTTCAACATTGATCACATCACATATTAATCAAATTTAGTCACATTTAATCACATGAATAATTCAGCATTTATCACGTTAATATTTAAACACAAATCACATTAATATTTAAGCATAAATCATATTAATATTTAAACACAAATCACATTAATATTTAAGCATAAATCACATCAATATTTAATTATAAATATATTAATATTTAAGTACAAATCATATTTAAGGATAAATCACATTAATATTTAAGCACAAATCACATTAATATTTAAGCACGAATCACATTAATATTTAAGCATAAATCATATTAATATTTTAACACATTTAATGATAATTTGGCTCTTGAGGTTATGAAACATAAAGTGGGCACTATCACCATACATCGGATACACGAATCTCCAAACACACCAAATGACTCATAGAGTCGAACATGTCTCATAAGTGAAGCATATAGCTAACACTCTCCAAACACACCAAAAGACTCATAGAGTCAAACATGCCCCAAAAGTGCGATAAGAATTATACATTTAATATTTGACAATCATGTTCTTAGTAGCAATAAAATCCAAGGGAATTCTTCTTATTGCTTGTTATGTGTCTAGACTTGGTTTGCTTGAGGACAAGCAAAAGGTTATGTGTGGGGGAGTTTAGGTGTAAGGTTCATTTTTACATCCATCTTCACTAACTCTAGCTTGTTTAAAGAAAGAATCCAAGTAATTTTTTTAACTATGATTTTGCCTTTCTGCTTATTTATTTATTTATGTTTTGTCATTCGGATTACTTTTATTTACAACTAAATCTTTTCTTTTTTGTTTTTATACCTTCTTTTTCATTTGTTTTAATTATATGTTTACGTTGCTTGAAGACAAACAATGACTTAAGTGTGAGGGAGTTTGATTTGACATAATTTGACGTAGAATATTGAACTAGTTTTCACACTTTAGGAGCTTAAAATTAAGCATTGTAACAACTTATTTTTCAGTGATGTCGGAAACAATAATTTTGGGACCACAAATTCGACGAGTAAATTTGTATAATTAGTATTTAAATTATATAAGTCAATAATGATTTTTATATTGAATTTTAATTTGAGAAATTTTAACTAATTAAAATAAAAGTTGGTATAAGTGGTTTAGTTCAAAAGTCGAGTGGTTTATGAAGAAGCGGTATTGGGACCTTGTTTCAATAATTTAAGATTGTAAATATTTTTATTAAATATTTATAGAGTTGTATTATAAGTGTAGTGAAGTCTGATCTGAAAATTTTAATGATTTATAGTAAACTAAGGTAAAAAGATTAAATTGTAAAAGAGGTAAAAGTGAGTTGCTATAGACGTAAAATACTAATGGACCAAAATGGTGATTAAACCATGGTCAAAAAGTCTAAGCAGTGGTCACATGATTAAATGCACTCACTTTTGGGTTATTTATTCATTTAGTTCTAATTAGTTTAAGGCTAAATTGTAAAGAAGTCTGTTTAATTGAAATTTAATATAATTGAAAGAACAATTGTGTAATTAGACCCTCTTTAAATGACCTAATAATAGAAATGATGTGGAATTCTCTAGGTTGTGGTAAATTGTAATTAAATCCTAATTAAATAAAGATTTACTAATTAGTATGTTTTCCAATATGATCAAACATGGTGGTTTCGGGGCCACATATCTGATGTCTCAGGCTATAAATATTAATTATTTAATATTTATGAGGTCATTAGTGTTGTATTAAAATTTGATTAGGAAATTTAACGTTAGGATGGTTAATTAAGTAAAAAAGACTAAATTGTAAATATGAAAAAAGATGAACTTTTTAGTTAAAAGGTAAATTAAAGGGGTTTGGATGGTAAATAAACCACCATGACCCATAGTCGACGGTAATGAATTAGAGAATGATGAAATCTAAATGTTATAATGAAGGGTATAATAGTAAATTAGTAAAAAGGTAAAATTTATAACAAATTAGTGGGTAAAATCACTTCATCTTCTTTATTTTCTTTCTTTCTAAACCGAAAACTCTAGATAACCGTAGAAGGAGACAAAGTTGTGTTCTTCAATTTAGGAGGTAAATTTCACTCGTTTTTAGTAATTTTTATGTTTTTGAGTTCATCTTAGCTTAAGCTAGCTAACTCGTGGACTAATTTGTAAAACTATCAAATATTTTGGATTATACCATTATTGAGTTTGAGTTGTTTTTGAAATTTAATAATAAATTTATTAAGCTTGGTTTTTAAATAAGACTATTTTATAAAGTAATTGTTAGTAAAGTACAAGGACTTGATGTTAAATAACATCAAATGTGGGCTGTAGAGAGACCCAAAACAATTCGGCTGAGCTTACACCACGTTTGGTTGGGGGGAATGGAATAAAGCTGGAATGGAATAGGGTTGTAATTGAATAGAGTTATAATGAAACATAGCTATAATAATAATTCAATTGTTTGGTTGAATGGAATAGAATAGAGTTGTAATAGTATTCTTGTGTTTGGTTGAAATGAATATCTATTGTAATAGCATAAGGAAAAAGACTTAAATGACCAAAGTACCCTTAGCATAATTTTTTTTAAGTATGATTATTGTTATCGTTATTAAATTTTAATAGTATTATTATTAAATACAATTTAATAATAAATAATAAATAATGTAATCATATTTTATTATAATTATTAATAAATGCAATTTAATAAAAACAAAAATATATGATTTAATAACATTCTTAATATAATTATTATTAAAATATGAATCAATAAAAATATATAATATTAGAAAAATAATATACAACTTACTTTCTTATTTTTAAATTGCAATGCATATTTAATGTGCTAGAATATTATTAGAGAAACAAATAATTTCATTATCCTCTAAACTAAAAAACAAAATATTAAAAGTAATAAATAGCTTGAGAATTATATTTTACATCCAAACATAATATTCATACGTTAATAAAAAGTTACGTGACATCAAAAAGTTACATGAGATACCGGCTAGTGAAGATAAGTGATACTTCAAAAGCTAGATTGCCTCCCTTCTGCCATGATCGTGCAACTCGAGTAACATTTCATATTTTGTCTCGGTGTTCCTGAAAAATACAATCTAGAAAACGATAATAGAGAGTTAGAGTGAAAGAAAGAATCCACAGGGTTCTTCTGCAAACATGGTTGAAGAACAAGAAGCTAACCGAGTTTCAAAAATCTTTTAATTGGATTCTTCATCTACTTGGTGAGCCTTTTCTTGAATAAATTATTCCTGCCACACAAAAATCCTTCATTTGAGTCATTTAACTTTTATATTAACACCCAATTACCTAACACCGAATACTTATCAGAACTCATATTTTTAAGTTTAAATTAAAAAAAGCAACTACAGCCAAATACACATTGCTAACAAAGTTG
Source organism: Kokia cookei (assembly GCA_039519145.1). Lineage (NCBI taxonomy): Eukaryota > Viridiplantae > Streptophyta > Magnoliopsida > Malvales > Malvaceae > Kokia > Kokia cookei. The sequence goes on along the minus strand of CM076899.1, from coordinate 18,906,168 downwards.
AACACCTGACACCAAAGTTGAACATCCCTTTCCAATCGAAATTCCTCTCCTAGAATCTTAAAAAGAACGTCTTCCATATCCTTGTACATATTGTCCTCGTTCCAACTACTGGATTTAAGTTCTTCACCCCAAAACAAAGACATTGGCATCTCCTTTAAGTCCACTTTCATAGGTTTGGTTCCCGAATACGAACTATTAGCCAAAGGGACAGATTTCATATACCTCTTTCCTAGCATGCTCATAATAGTGCCTCTTGAAACCGATCTCGCTTTTTGCTTTGGAGATCTTAAATCCCCATTTTCTTGACAAGAACTCTGAAAACTATTACAACAAGATGATTCCATGGGTTCATCCATTTTTCCATTGCCACTACATTCATCAGTAGCGGTTGAAACTGGTTGACCCGCTGTAAATGTAACAGTTTGGTTTTTAGTGGTGTTACAAACAGTGGTTTTGAGACCACAACTTCGATGAGTCGAGAAATAAATATCATTTATTTGATATTCATGATGTCAATATCATTGTGTCAAATTTTTCTTGAGAAATCTTATCGTTTAGATTGTTAATTGAGTAGAAAGGATTAAATTGTAATAGGTGCAAAAGTAGATATGGTTAATTAGAAAGACCAAATGAGTAAATTAACCAAAGGCATGTTAGTAGGTGGATTAGCATGAGTTAAGCTAAGTATAAATAGGTTTAATTAAGATTAAAAAGGGTTAATTAAAGCTTAATGATGAAAGTCTAAATATTTACAAAATTATCATTAGTATTTATATTAAATTAAAGAAATTACGGTGGAAAATATCATCATTTTCAATTCATCTTCCTCCTTACTCATGGCTAAAAGAGAAAAAGTTAGAGTTCACTTATTCAATCTTTGAGTCTTGATTTGGGTAAGCAAACCTTGCTCGTTTTTAGTAATTTTTATGTTTTTGAGTTCGTATTAGCTTGATCTAGTTGATACAAGGACTAATTTGTGATTCAGTCAAATTATATAACTTTTTCCATTGATGAATGAGCTTGTCTTTGAATGTTTATGGAAGATATGAAAACTTGAAGATTAGGTTTAACATATTTGAAAAGTGATTTTTGATGAATTTAGGGTTTAAGGATTAGATTGTGAAAATGGTAAAAGTATATGCTTTGATGTGAAATAAATGTATGAATGAGTTGAGATTTTTGCCTTAGAATATTTGGTTGGCAATGGGTAAATTTAGAAATGGTTATTTTACATTTTTTGGCTCTAAGAACTAAATTGAATAGAAATGTAAAGTTTAGGGGTAATTTCATAATTTTTTTGAAAAGGACTTATATGTGTAAATTGATTAAATTATATGATTTAATGGAAAATTTGATTTATTTTGTGATAGATCAAGATCGGGTCACAGATTGCGAAAAGGGGAAAATCATTGAATAGCCTCTGAAGTTTCACCTGAACTGTAATTTCATTCGGTAAGTTCGTTTGTTAGATTTCCTATTTGAACTATTGATCATTACCTAATGAGGATGTACTTGAAACATTTGATGTATAAAAAGGAATACTCATGTCTTGGGTTGAGCATGAGAATTTGTATAAATGGAAGACTCGTGACTCAGAATAAGCAAGAAAAATTATTAAAGGAAGACTCATGTCTCGAGATGAGAATTATATTATGATTAAAGGAAGACTCTTTTCTCGATATGAGAATGAGGTTATGATTAAAGGAAGACTCATGTCTCGGGATGAGAATGAGAATATGATTAAAGGAAGACTTATGATTCGATAGAGCATAAGATTGATTGAAGAGGAAATTCTTCATTCTGATGTTAATTGTTGTTACAATGCTTAATGTTGAGTAATGATTCACTGTGTACGAACTTACTAAGCTAGAAAGCTTACCTGTGTATTATGATTGTTTTGTAGATTTCATTTTGGCCGGTTGAAGATCGGATTACCTCGAAGACATCAACTACCCAGGAGCTGGTTCGGTAGTTCATACATCACTTGGTTATATGGCATGTACTAGGATGATGTTATATTTTGTATATGCTTATTTTGAGACTATGATACTTGTAGAACCTTGGTTAAATGATGAATTTTGAATGCTTGATCAATGTTGTATGTGACATCTAGTACTTAAATGGTATGCTAAGTGTTGTATTTAAACACAAAGAAGTTATTCATTGCACCTTATGTCTATGAATGAAGTTTTGTAGATGAACTTGTATAAATTTGAGAATTTTGCATATTTGTTTCGGTAGTTCTGTACACATTTGTATCAGTAGTTAGAGTACATGTATCGGTAGAAGTTACAAGGTAGGACTTCTTAACTCTCTAGAGTTTTTAGTATATGTAGAAGCATAACTAGTTTCGGTAGATGTTACACTTATATTTGTAAAACTATCACAAGTATCGGTAGAAGTCTACACTATTTCCAAATTGCTTACTGACTTGACTATTACCGATACCTGTTGGACAGGTATCGGTAGAAGTCTCCAAAAATCTGGCAAATGACCTTTTTACCCTTGTTGAATTGTATTTATAAATAAATGATAACTTACAACGTGTTGGGTGTATTTCTTTAATAATGTAAGAACAGATGGCATGATTTTTAAAAGAAGTTCAGTGATAGATGCTTTGAGTGACACCGAGACCTTAGCCGACACGATTTCGGGTTTTGGGTGTCACATTTAGTGGTATTAGAGCATGGTTTAGCCGATTTTTGGATTGCATAGTGTGAAATTTAAAATTTAGAAATATATGCCAAATAAACCTATGATAGTGTGATATTGGTGAATCCAATCTAACCTTAGTTTTTGCAGATAATTGAAAATGTCAGACTCGGAGTGAGATGAGACAAATGAGGTAAACAGTAATGTTCCGACAAATGATTCTAGAGCAAGTCATGGAGTACCAATATTACCGATGACAAAAAATGAAGCCAAAAATATATTCATTGGTTCAATGGGGCAATGGTTCTCGAAATTCATGAGAAATAACTTGATAGCACCGCAACCTCCACCTCTTGTGGCACAGCCTACTGTAAGATCTATAGTACCACCTGTCAAGCCTTCACTACCCCCAATGGTTGAATAAAGGCAACGAGTTCAAACATATAAGGTGAGGGAGTATTGTGCAAAGGAATTTAGAGGTAGTATTGAGGATGATCCTTCTAGAGCTAAATATTGGTTAAAGAACACACTGAGAGTTCTCAAATAAAATGGCTTGTCTTCTCGAAGACTATCCGAGATGTGATGCGTCATTGTTGGGATGAAGCTTATTACTGGTGGACGACTTTGTTAGCCGTAGTTCCTAAAAATATAATTACCTGGGAATTCTTTCAGGCTGAATTCAAAAAGAAATACATCAGCAAAAGGTACTTAGATTGGAAGAAGAAATAGTTTTTAGATTTGAAACAGGGAAACAGGTCAGTCGCAAAATATGAGCGAGAATTTGTGCAACTCAGTAAATACACTCGGGAGATTGTGTCAACGGATGAGGATATGTGCATTCGGTTTGAAGATGGGTTGAATGATGAGATTAAAATGATGGTGGGTGGTTAGGAGCTACGACCGTTTGCTGTTTTAACTGACCGTACTCAAGAGATGGAAGAAATATATAACCATAAAAGATAGAGAGAAAAGAGGTTCCGATAATTCGGTAAGAAGATTTCTCCTAGACCATTCTCAATGCCACCACCAAAGAAATTCAAAAAGAATGAGAACCGACCAACTGCAATGTCTGGATTTCAAAGTAAGAGTACATCGATGCAGCCTGATTCAAGATTTCAAAATCGGCTGACGAACAGAGTTACCAATGTCCGTAATGTACCGAAACCTGCTTGTGAACACTGTGGAAAGTTTCATCTTGTAGAGTGCGCACTGAGGAAAAACTCGTGTTTTAGATGTGGAGCTACAAATCATTTCATTCGATTTTGTCTAATGGTATCTACAGTAAATGAAAATAGAAGTGTGAAACCCCTGGTTACACTACAAAAGGGTAGACGATCGAGTCAGAATAGTAGTATGGTCGAGAGTCAAAGTGAAGAAAAAGAAGGTGCAAGCAGGTCTGAGGGTCAAGCACCTGCACGCACATATGCTATCCGTGCCAAAGAGGAAGCTGTCGTGCCTAATGTTGTTACTGGTATATTTTATCTTTTTAATTATATTATATGTGCACTGATTGATCCAAGGTCAACTCATTCTAATATTTGTACTGTGTTAGCAAAAGATAAAAAGTTGTCTGTTGAGGTGACTAAAATTAATGTGCAAGTTATCAACCCTTTGGGTTATAGTGTAGTAGTTAATCAGGTGTGTCGTAAATGTCCACTGAAAATCCAGGGTTGTGAATTTCCTGCTGATTTGATGTTAATTCCTTTTTATGAGTTATATGTAATCTTGGGTATGGACTGGTTAACCGAGCATGATGCAGTAGTTAATTACAAACAGAGACAAATTGGGTTGAAATGTCTGACAGGTTATATAATTACAGTTGAGTCTAGTAGGCTGAACAGTGATGTGAATGTGATTTCAGCTATGTCTGCTCACAAAATGGTTTGTAAAGGTTGTGAAGCATTCTTAGCATATTTCCTAGATACTTGGGAGTCAAGGAAAGAGCTGAATCAAGTTCTAGTCGTTAATGAATTCACAGATGTGTTTCCAGAAGAGTTACCGGGTTTGCCTCCGATCAAAGAAGTAGAGTTTGGTATTGATTTGGTATCGGGTACTGCTTCGATATCTATTCCACCGTACAGAATGGCACCAATTGAGTTGAAAGAGTTAAAGGCGTAGCTACAAGAGTTGTTAGACAGAGGCTTTATCTGACTAAGTGTATCACCTTGGGGTGCACCAGTGTTGTTTGTGAAGAAAAAAGATGGTTCAATGAGAATATGCATTGACTATCGACAGCTAAATAAAGTCACAGTTAAAAATAAATACCCGTTGCCTCGTATTGATGAGTTGCTTGATCAGATAAGAGCTTCGACGGTTTTCTCTAAAATAGACCTCAGATCGGGATATTATCAGATGCGAGTAAAGGACTATGATATATCAAAAATAGCATTCAGAACTCGATATGGACACTATGAGTTTCTAGTAATGCCATTTGGGTTGACTAACGCTCCTGCAACATTTATGGATTTGATGAATAGAGTATTTCAGCCTCAGTTGGACAGGTTTGTGGTTATGTTTATTAATGACATATTGATCTACTCCAAGACTGAATCAGAGCATACTTATCATTTGAGAGAGGTGTTACGGATTTTACGACAAAAGCAGCTGTATGCAAAATTTAGTAAATGTGAACTCTGGCTTCGTGAGGTTGGATTCTTAGGACATGTAGTATCTTCAGAGGGAATACAAGTCGATCCGAACAAAGTCTTAGCTATTCTCAATTGGAAGGTACCAAAGAATGTCTCTGAGGTACGAAGCTTCTAGGGACTAGCAGGTTATTATCATCTGTTCATGAAAGATTTCTTTATTATCGTCTGGTCAGAAAAGTGTCAACAGAGTTTTGATTGATTGAAGAAAATGCTAACAAAGGCTCAAGTTTTAATGCAGCCTGAGATGGGAAGGAATTTGTGGTGTACAGTGATGCGTCATTGAATGGGTTGGATTGTGTGTTGATACAAACTGGGAAAGTGGTAGTTTATGTCTCCCGACAGCTGAAACCACATGAGAAGAACTACTCGACTCACGATTTGTAGTTAGCAGACATTGTCTTTGCATTGAAAATCTGGCGACATTATCTATATAGTGAGAAATGTCATATCTTTACAAATTATCAGAGTTTGAAGTATTTGATGAAGCAAAAAGAGCTTAATTTAATACAGCAACGATGGTTAAAGTTGTTGAAAGATTATAACCTTGTGATTGATTATCACCTAGAAAAGGCTAATGTTGTTGCTGATGCCCTAATTCGGAAGTTGTTGTTTGCGTTGAGAGCCATGAATGCTCTTTTATCATTGAAGAGTGATGGTGTTGTCATAGCTGAACTTTGGACGAAACCACTATTCCTACAATGAATTCAAGAGTTACAAAGAAAGGATTCCAAGCTCATAGTTAAGAGAGAATAGATGCAAAGTGGCATCACTACTGGATTTAATGTTGATAAGGATGATATGTTTTTTTTTCGATAAAGAGTATGTGTTCCTAATGATTCCGATTTAAGGCATGATATTTTGTCAAAGGCTCATAGTAGCACTTACTCCATTCATTCGGGCGGTGTGATAATGTATAACGATATAAAGAAGATGAATTGGTGGCCAAGTATGAAACGAGATATCTCAGAGTTTGTAACTAGATGTTTGGTGTGTTAGCAAGTAAAAGCCGAGCACCAGGTACCTTTTGGATTGCTATAGCCGATTACCATTCCAATATGGAAATGGGATTTATCACCATGGATTTTGTTACAAGATTACCGTTTAAACCAAGGAAGAAAGACTCCATCTGGGTTATAGTTGACAGATTGACCAATGCTCGTATTGAAGAAGAATTTCCTTGCACTATCGCTTCGGTTCGGGTAATATGCTCGCGCATCATTGCTTCAAGAGCAGTCATAGGATCTACCTTAGATTGATTAAACTGCTACTATTGATGATGATGATGCTTTCCTTGCATTTGTAGCAAAACAGATGGTTATGGTTGTAGTCGTGATTGTGGTTGCATTTGAATATGTGACTGCATTGGTTCAGTACGAGAATTTACTTGTGAATTCTTATTATAATTCTACGATTGGTTGTTATTGTAACCTCCTTACCTATAACTTCCTTGGTTCGAAGAATTTCCATATCGAAATGTGGATGTATTCTGATTTCCCCAAGGTTGTTGCAAACAATGGTTATAGGAGTTACCAAACGAACCCCCTCGGATGTTATTGGCAAAATATGCATTTTCTGCATGCTATGGGCAACCTTCATGCTGCAGTTGTCGCCGCAGATCTCGCATGAAAATATCGGCATATCTGTTTGTTGGGCCATTTGAATCGGAGCAATGGTGCTTGTTTCATTCATGTTCTTAATAATCTTGGCCAAAGAAGATACCTGCACTAACAATGCAGAAATAGCATCTAATTCAAGAACTCTAAGGTTAGTTTTCACCTGTGCAGAATGAGAAATCGAATATTGGTAATCATTTTGAGCTATCCTCTCTAGAATTCGAACAACTTCATCATATGTGCAATCCAACAATGGACCGTTTGCAGATGCGTCGACAAGATTCCTTGTCTGAGCATTCAAACCATTATAAAAAATTTCAATCTGAGTTTTTTGTTGAATCCCATTCATTAGGCAGCATCGAAGCAATGCTTTATAACGCTCTCATGTTGTGTGTAAATTCTCATTATCGAGTTGATGATATGCAGTGATGTCATTTCACAACCTTGAATTCATTGTCGACAGATTAAATCGTAAGACAAACTGCATTGCTAAAGCATTCCATGATGTAATAGATCCAGTAGGCAATCCTAAAAACCATGTTCGAGCTTTTCCCTTCAATGAATAAGGAAATAATTGCATTTTCAAAGCATCATCAGGGACACCATGTTGACTAAAGGATGCACAAATAAGTAAAAATGATTTCAGATGTTCCTGTGCATCCTCATGTTAAATCCAAAAGTGTTGAGTGTGAGTAATGGAAATTTAAATGCAGGAAATATAAAAGTGATCAAGTGTAAAGGGTAGAAATGGTTCACTGATTCTACAGGTTGCAACGCTGGACGTGTCAACAAGGTAAAATGTAGACGAATTCTTGCAACAATGAAGTCCTTTCGAGTTCTTACTCACAATAACTCCCTACTTAATCCTGACTCAGATACACTACTCCACCTCTCGATGTGAGCAATGATATGTAACCAAGAACAAGTAATTGTAGTCTGTCCCAGTGCCGAGCAGCTCTCGTCTAACCCACTTGTTAATCTAACCTGTCATCGTATCTCTCGATGTCGATGTACTGTAATTTCACTTTTATGTTTAGAGCGGTTAAATCCAAGAATAAGCGGACAAGTAATGTAAAATAAGAATCAAAATGATATAATATTAAAAAATATTCTCGTATTGATTTAACATCAACAGAATCCATCATCGTTTTAGAAGAAATAAAGAGTACAACGAAGCTTACTACTCTAGACTACTAGGCCTACTCTTTGCTTGATCCTCTTTCTCGACAACAAGCACCTCTTGTCAGAAGCAGTTGCAAACGTGGTTCATCAGCTCCCCGATTCCAGCTCAAATTTTTTATTCACGATGAATTTTCAGAATTTAATCCCCTTGTTCTTTATGATGTTTTTCCTCATTTTAATCTATTCATAACCCCTAAATATTTGCAGATTTTCTCCTTCATTCTCAAATTCAGATATGGATTTTTGCAGCTGTCAAAGTTAGTTAGAGTATAGCTGTACACTCACGCAGATTATATGTTTTCTTTAAAGATCTTCAGATTGTCGCTGTCCTATTAGATGCATTCTGATGTTGTAATTACAGCGACATCTGTGATATTCCTGCTCTGGTGCTTCTAGTGTAAACTCAGCTTAACTCTACTCATTTGAGGTTCAACTTCAATGCAGCGACATCTCTGGTCACAATTCCAAGCTAGTTTTGTGGCTGCATTCTGTCAATGTTGATCTTCTGAACTGAGTTCCTGTGCTAGCAATCTTAATATGCAATATACCAACTGCTTACGTCGACATTAGTACAAAATATATAGAAATAACGATAGTTTAAACTAACTAGAAATGTATTAGAAAATATAAAAACTAATTTTAAAATGCTTATGATGCATGCTAAATGAGATACAAAATAGATAATAAAAGAACTAAATTAGGGAGAAAATATATGTCATTTGTAATACCATCACACCCCCAAACTTAAGTTTTTACTTGTCCTCCAGTAAACAAAAATTAACTAAGTCACAAGCAAAAAATGTTACCACAATTATTATTCATACAACTTGAACTCTCTAAATTCCTAATGTACAAATTGTATTCATATGAAAGAATAATGTACCGACAATTTATAGAAATGAACATTCAAAAATTGAAACTTCATAAATGTTAGTGATATGCATTGAATCCTAATTTTTCTTAAACCAATACAGCATTTATTTTTTTTATTAATGACCGAGAGATGTCATTGCATTAGTCTACCTTTGTTCTTGGGCAGTAATGATGGGGTGCAACAAACCCATAGGAGGTATGTAATTGCACCGACATACACTCTTGCAGTGATAGCCTTTTGCTAGATGATTTTTTCTAATCCTACAGTGGAGTGTTCTCCCTTGAAAAGTCATAATGCACTCACATTGGAGTGTCTTTTATAAAATGTAGCTGTAGCAAGTCAATTAGTTCAAGATTCAAACATATACACTAATCATCCATTGTTGAAACAATTCCAATCATTCATTCAAAAATAGTAGATTCATCATTCATTCACATTCATCCAATGTATACATCAGCATCCAAATAATTTAAGAATTACGCATTAAGATAAAAATTGTAAGCACATTCAACTTGAAATTTTGTGAATTTTCATTGACCAAAGAAACAAATAGAATTTAAATATGTGGGTGTAATTGCATTTCCATTTCACATTATCTCCCCCCAAACTTAATGTCTGCATGTCCCCAATGCACTGACAATATTATATAGAAATAATGGAAATGCAACTACAATGCAACTAAGTTAACAAAATGATGCGATGACAAAATAAAATGCAATGATGATAAAAATGCATTAAAACTAAAAATTTTGTACCAAGTTATTCATCAGCAGTTGATGTAGCGGCTGCCTTTGCTTTTTTTTCTTTTTCTTCTTTGGGAGCTCCCCATCATCATGGTTCTTCTTCAATTTCTTTCCCTTGCGCCTCTTCTTTACTTGTCCCTCGAACTAACCGGCTCTGTAGATTGCTCTCCCTCGGTAAGTTGGGTGACGGCCGCATCAATTGTCACATCAAATGGATGGATTTTGGCGAGTGGTGTTATGTATGGTATAATAGCTAGAGGATTCAGTTCCTCTTCTTCGCCTGTGATAATTTCAACCTAACTCACAACAGGTCGAGTCACTTATGGGCTGGATGCTATCACATCATCCTCCACGATCAATGCTGGAGCATCATTAGATTCCTTCTTTTCCTGCATTTTCGCAGGCTCTGTTTCCTCCTTCATAGTCTCATTTTCTTCCTCCTTTGCTTGCTCATCTACTTGATTGGCTTCCTCTTCCACATGATCTTCATCCTCAATTGGTCCCCTATCATTGTTGTTGACTGTATCAACATCTTCTCCTGCAATATCTGCTCTTTCAGTCATATTTGCACCTAAATTGTTTGAGAATTCTTCCTCAAACAAATCACTATATTACGACAACAGTCTTCCTTAGTGTTTGACTGCCCTTCATTATTGTGATCATCATAGATGTGAACTCCTGTTGGCATTTGATTGGGCCTACCATCAGTAGTAGGCTTATCAGATAAAGATTATTGCATGTAAAAAAAGATATCAGGAAATTTTGGAAATTTTAGCAGTGGTCTGGTGTTGATAAGATGCAGTGCAACGACAATGGCCTCATTCCAGGCCTTTGTATAGGCATAAAATATATGTTGCCTGTAATTCAAATCTTCTAACACACTTAAAAGACGGATTGTTCGCACATCAACACGGTTAAGAAGAATTTCCAAACTAGCCAATCGTCGTAATACTTTTGGATCAAAGGATGCATGAGTCTGTTCTTCTTTCCCTTTCCCTTTTTCTTTGTCTTTTTTTGTCGAAGCTTTTTTAGCCACAGGTGTATCTTGACCTCTGGTCATTCTTTTAATAGATATATCATTGATCGGACCCTTATTTTTCATAACCTCTTCATCCTCTTCTGGCATAATGCCCTTATGTTTACACATTAACATAATAAGAGATGGAAAAGGGAGAATACCATTTTGTCTGCCAGCAACTTCCACAATCTGAGCATGTATGATTTCCTTAATGTCGATGTGATGATGTTGTGATATTGAATGCAACAAGCACATATGGTCTAAAGTGGGTGCAGTACTATGTGTAAAAGGCATCACACGATGGTTAATAAAGTGAAACCATACCTTACAGAAAGTCATTAGATAACATCGATGCATTGTAAAATTATGAAAATCGTTGTCTGTCCATGCAGCATTGTCAATGCAAAGATCTTTAATCATCGCAGCCAAAGGATCTTCAGTCATGCTGTGAATGAAGGGTGAGTGACTGTCTACCCTTTCTGGTATACGCAACAAAACATTGATATGCACCGCACTCCATGGTATCAGCCCTTCTTGAACAAAAACAAACTCTTGTTCATTGTTTACCAAGTTAGCATAAAACTCCCGAACCAAAGTAAGGGAATAACCAGATGGATGGTCGCAAAGAAATTCCCACCCCATGCGACTGATGGTGCGGTGGACCTGTTTTCTTAGGGTTAAGTTTGGTGAAAGTTGGATGCCCTGCTCAGGATGTATATTGCGTTTCATCATTATGTTGTGATATCTGTCTTTGGCAACAGTCGTTAAAAATAAAATCGAGCCTGTGGAGGAGGATGGTGGTGTTGTTGGAGGAATCTTAACAGGGTTGTTTGGGGTATTTCGAGATAAAGGTTTTGGAGTGTTTTGAGGAGTGTTTTTGGATGCACAAGTTTTCGCCATGGTGCAACTATCAGAGAATAAAGAAAAATAAAAATATTGCTTTGAAGTGAGAAAAGAAAATCGGTAGAGAAGGTTGATTCTTAGAAACAATGACGATTATGAAGAAAAAGAAAATTGCAGCGAGGGTTTTATAACCTAGGTGTAATGAGTGAAAACGTATGGGGAAACGATGCGCCTGCAGCCATTAATTGCCAGGATGCAAATCATACCAAGTTTGTTTTGATCCAACGGTTGGGATAAGAAAGAATCAATCAACGCAATTTTTACGGAAAAGGTAATGCTGACTCATCGTTAAATGCGCTAATAATATATGCTCTAATGCGTCGACAAAAATACAACCTTTATTTTTGCTAAGAATATGAAACAACACGACGAAAAGTGAAATAACTGAAAAGTAAATAAAAAATTAAAATAAATGAGTCGACATTAATTAAATTTTACCAAGTTGATGAATTCGTCTAGTTCTCGAATGTTTGGGCTCACATAGTGTCTAAGACTTTGGCCGTTCACTTTAAATTGTTATCCATCTTGTACATTTTCAATTGTTACCATACCGCTTTGAAATGCTTCGACAACCTTAAAAGGACCTGACCACCTTGATTGAAATTTCCCTGAATGTAGTTTTAAACATGAATTAAATAAAAGTACCAACTGACCAGGATAAAATTGTCGATGCAAAATGATGTTGTCATCTCATCTCTTTGTCTTTTCCTTGTATGTCGTTGCATTCTCATAAGCATGGAGTCAAATTTCTTCTAATTTGGTGATGTCCAACATTCTTTTCTTACCAGCTGCATCAAAATCCAAGTTTACCTGTTTAATCGCCCACATAGCTTTATGTTCAAGTTCAATAGGTAGGAGACAGGATTTTCCAAATACCAGCTGATACACTGACATTCTCAAAGCTGTTTTGTAGGTATTGCAAAGCACCCACAATGCATCATGTAACCGCATTGACCTGTCCTTTCCAGATGGATTAACCACCTTTTCCAGTATACCTTTAATTTGACTATTGGATACTTCTGCTTGACCATTAGTTTGCGGGTGATACGTGGTAGCCATACGATGCTGTACACCATATCGTTTCAATGCAGTCGCCACTTGATTGTTTTAGAAATGAGTGCCTTGATCGCTTATTAACGCTCTTGGGGTTCCAAACCTTGTGAGGATGTATGTATGAAAGAATTTCAACACTGTCTGAGCGTCATCTTTTGGTACCGCAACAGCTTCGATCCACTTGGATACGTAATCAACAGCTACTAGGATATACATATTTCCAAAAGAGTTTGGAAATGGTCCCATAAAATTAATACCCCAAACATCGAAGAGTTCCACCTCCATGATAGGTTGTTGGAGCATCTCATTATGTCTAGAAATAGAACCAATACGTTGACAACGATCATACTGTTGTGCAAAATCTCGAAACAAATTGGGCCAATAGAATCTGGATTGCAGGACCTTTACAGTAGTCCTTGTTCCACCAAAATGACCTCCAAAAGGAGCGTCGTGGCAATGTTATAGTATTGACATAATTTCTTCTTCAGGAACACATCGACGAATTATATTATCAGCGCATACCTTGAATAAGTATGGCTTATTCCAATAATATTTAGTAGCATCGCGTATGAACCTGATTTTTTTATGACCAGTTGCACTCATGGGTAGCTTTCCACATACAAGATAATTGACTATATCAGCATACCATGGTGATGTGTCAACGGTGAATAATTGTTCGTCAGGAAATGCTTCAACAATTTGAGTCTTTTGTCCATCTTTGCTTCCACTTTCCAACCGAGATAAATGGCCAGCTACCTGATTCTCATATCCTTTCCTATCCTTGATTTCAACATCAAATTCTTGAAGGAGTAAGATTCATCGAATAAGTCTAGGCTTAACGTCTTTTTTATTGAAAAGGTGTCTCAAAGCTGAGTGATCGATATATACTGTAGTCTTTGCACCGACAGGATAAGAACGAAACTTGTCAAATGTGAAGACCACTACTAGTAACTCTTTCAGTTATAGTGTAATGAACCTGTGTTTCAGTTAGTGTTTTCTAGCATAATAAATAGCATGAAATACATTTTCTTTCCTTTGTCCGATAACAGCTCCTATAGCTAAGTCGCTAGCATCACACATTAATTCGAATGGTTGAGTCCAGTCCGGTGCTACGACAATCGGAGCTTGCACCAACTTTGTCTTTATTATTGTGAATGCATCCAGACAGATTTCATCGAATACAAACTTTTTATTTTGCTCTAATAAAGAACATAAAGGTTTAGCTATCTTGGAGAAATCTTTGATAAATCTCCTATAAAAACCTGCGTGTCCAAGAAAGCTTCTTATTGCTTTGACAGTAGTAGGTGGTGGTAGTTTTTCAATGATTTTTACCTTTGCTTTATCGACCTCAATGCCTTGACACGAGATTCAATGGTCAAGGACAATTCCCTCTGTTGCCATGAAGTGGATTTTTCCCAATTTAGAACCAAGTTTGTTTCCTCGCATTCTCAAAACATTCGCCAAGTTGTCAGCGCATTGGTCGAAACTCTATCCATAGATTGAAAAATCATCCATAAATACCTCAAGTGAGTCTTCAATCATATTCGAGAATATCGCCATCATACATCTTTGGAATGTTGCTGGCACATTACACAAACCAAACGGCATCCGTCGAAAAGAAAAAGTTCCAAAAGGACATGTAAATGTGTTTTTCGCTTGATCTTCCTGTGCAATAGCTAATTGGTTGTATCCAGAGTAGCCATCCAAGAAGCACTAATAGGCTTTACCAACTAGCCTATCTAACATTTGATCGATGAAAGGGAGTGGAAAATGGTCCTTCTTTGTGGCTGCATTCAATCATTGATAATCCATGAACACACGTCATCCAGTTGCGATGCGAGTAGGGATTAACTTATTTTTATCACTGGTTACAACAGTAAAACCACTTTTTTTTGGAACACATTGAACGGGTCTTACCCAATTACTGTAAAAAATATGATATTTTATGCCCGCATCCAACCATTTGATGATTTCCTTCTTTACCACTTCTTTCATTTTCTCATTCAGTCGTCTTTGTTGCCCAATTGATTGCTTCCCTTCTTCTTCTAACCTTATCTTATGCATGCAGAAAGAAGGACTGATGCCTTTGATGTCTGCTATGCTCCAAGCTATGGCTTTCTTGTGCTCTTTCAAGATTATGATAAGCTTCTCTTCTTGTGTAGCGTTGAGGGTTGCGTTGACAATGACAGGTAGTGTCTCATTGTCACCAAGGAATACATATTTCAAATGTGTTGGAAATTGTTTTAACTCCAAGGTAGGAGCTTTCTCTATAGATGATTTAAAAACTAGAATTGTCCTGTTGGATAAATCCAACAATTACAATTGTCAATATCTTTGCAACTCATAGTTGTTCACTTCCTCTTTGTCAATACAATCCCCTAAGATATCATCAGTAGATGTCACTGCATCAATTTAGCCAATGTTGAATTCTTGATACGAAACTCTTCAGAAATAATTTCATCCAAAATATCAACATGGTGACATTGTTCTTTGGGCCCTGTCGGTGCTGCTTTAAACACATTGAAGGTTACTTGGTCATTATTATGACGCATCACTAATTCTCCCTTAAACATGTCGATAAGTGTTCATCCCGTTGCCAAAAATGGCCTTCCCAAAATAATAGGTACTTCCTTATCAGCTTCGCAATCTAGCATGATTAAATCAGCAGGAAACACCAACTTATCAACTTGAACAAGAACGTCTTTGATTTGTCCCTCCGGTTGTGCTAAAGATCTATCCGCTAATTGCAATGTCACCGCAGTGGGCTTCATTGATCCGATTCCTAGTTTCTTGAAAGTAGACAAAGGCATTAAGTTAATCCTAGCTCCTAAATCACATAATTCTTTACCTAAGTAATGGTCTCCAATGGAGCATGGAATTGTGAAACAGCCAGGATCTTTCATCTTTAATGGCAATTTGTTTGTGAGTACAACGCTACACCCCTCTGTGAGTGCAGTCGTCTCAATGTCAAATAATTTCTTTTTCTTTGATAATAGCTCCTTCATGTATTTCTCATAACTAGGTATCTGTACAAGAGCATCTATTAGAGGTAGACTAATATGCAATTGTTTCAAAGTAGAAACAAACTTATGGCATTCTTCATCATGGACTTTTTCTTTGAAATGTTATGGAAATGGCGAAGGTATGGTTGCAGTAGGGTGGTGTGGATGGTTATGTTGCTTAAATAGTGATGGTTGTGTCGACAGCTTATCTGGACAAACTGTAGGCAGAGATGGTACTACCGTTGGTTTTTTCACATTCTTTTGTGCTTGACTTTTTTCAATTATAACCTCTTCTTGCTGTTATGAAGTGAATGCTTTAACATGGTCTTGATCAGAATTACTTATTTCTACCATCTGTTTTCCACTTCTTAATGTGATTGCTTTGCAATGCTCATTCCCTTGTTGCGTTGGATCTTCAATATCACTAAGTAAAGTACCTGGTGATCTAGTGTTGAGATTAGAGGCTAACTGTCCAAGTTGTGCTTCCAATGCTTGTATTAAAGAAGAATTTCCTTGCACTGTCACTTTGGTTCGGGTAATATGCTCGCGCATTATTGCTTCAAGAGCAACCATAAGATCTACCTTAAATTGATTAAATTGCTGCTGTTGATGTTGATGATGTTTTCCTTTCATTTGTGGCAAAATAGATGGTTGTGGTTGTAGTTGTGATTGTGGTTGCATTTGAATATGTGACTGCATTGGTTCAGTACGAGAATTTACTTGTGAATTCTGATTATACTTCTACAATTGGTTGTTGTTGTAACCTCCTTGCCTATAACTTCCTTGGTTCGAAGAATTTCCATATCGAATGTGGATGTATTTTGATTTCCCCAAGGTTGTTGCGAATGATTGTTATAGGAGTTACCAAACGAACCCCTCGGATGTTATTGACATAATATGCATTTTCTGCATGCTGTGGGCAATCTTCATAGTTGCGATTGTCGCCGCAAATCTCACATGAAAATAACGCATATCTGTTTGCTAGGCCATTTGAATCAAAGCAATGGTGTTTGTTCCATTCATGTTCTTAATGATGTTGGCCAAAGAAGATACCTGCGCTGACATTGCAAAAATAGCATCTAATTTAAGAACTCCAGGGTTAGTTTTCACCTGTGAAGAACGAGAAATCAGATATTGGTAATCATTTTGAGCTATCCTCTCCAGAATTCGAACCGTTTCATCATATGTGCAATCTAACAATGGACCGTTTACAGATGAGTCGACAAGATTCCCTATCTGATCATTCAAACCATTATAAAAAATTTCAATCTGAGTTTCTTGTTGAATCTCATTCGTTGGGCAGCATCAAAGCAATGCTTTGTAGTTCTCCCATGTTGTGTGTAAATTCTCATCATCGAGTTGATGATATACAGTGATGTCATTTTCCAACCTTGCATACATTATCGACAGATTAAATCGTAAGACAAACTGCGTTGCTAAAGCATTCCATGATGTAATAGATCCAGCCGGTAATCCTAAAAACCATGTTCGAGCTTTTCCCTGCAATGAATAAGGAAATAATTGCATTTTCAAAGCATCATCAAGGACACCATGTTGACTAAAGGAGGCACAAATAAGTAAAAATGATTTCAAATGTTCCCGTGCATCCTCATGTGGAAAACCTGAATACTGTCCATTAGAATTAAGCATTTGAAACATCACCAGTTTCAATTCAAAGTTACCAGCTTGAATTGCTGGTCGCACAACCCCTGGTTGTAAATCATCGAGTATAGGCACAACAAAATCTCTTATTGGCCTATTCTGTATTTGCTCTTCTTATGGACGTGGTAGCGGTAAATCTTGTTGTAGCATTGGAGGATTGTTATCCTGTGGCGGCAATGGTGGTAGATTATTATTGTTGTTGTTACCAACCATCTTCCTTTGTTCTTGCCTTCTCCTCTTAAGTGTTCTCTCTAGCTTTGGATCAAAAATTACAATGTCCCTAGTATTTCTCCTTGTGGGCATACAATACCTTCAAAATCAAAAAAGAACGATAAACAAATTAATCAAAAGTTAAAAATTAAGTAAGTAAAATTATTTGCAATAACAAAAATAAACATCGAACAAACGCCAAGATCCCCAACAACGGCGCCAAAACTTGATCGGTATTTTTACGACACACGATTGTGCAAGCGTACACACGTCGATGCAAGTATAGTTGATAGACAAAGCTATCGGATATTGATCCTACGAGGAAATGGTTTTCGATGTCTTAATGTTAAAGCAATTAATAGATAAAAAATCAATATAATGCGAATAGGGTTTTAGCGTAATTATGTCAGTTATGCATATTAAATTAATCATTACTGTCATTATATTAAAGTTAAATCTCAGAAGTTAGATGTCAATCTACTGAAAATAAATCCAAAAGTGTTGAGTGTGAGTAATGGAAATTTAAATGCAAGAAATATAAAAGTGATCAAGTGTAAAGGGTGGAAATGGTTCACTGATTCTACAAGTTGCAACACTGGATGCGTTAACGAGGTAAAATGTAGACGAATTGTTGCAACAATGAAGTCCTTTCGAGTTCTTACTCACAATAACTCCCTACTTAATCCTGACTCAGATACACTACTCCACCTCTCGATGTGAGCAATGACGTGTATCCAAGAACAAGTAATTGAAGTCTATCCTAGTCCCGAGCAGCTCTCGCCTAACCCACTTGTTAATCTAATTTGTCATCGCATCTCTCGATGTCGATGTACTGCAATTTCACTTTTGTGTTCAGAGTGGTTAAATCCAATAATAAGCGGACAAGTAATGTAAAATAAGAATCAAAATGATATAATATTAAAAGATACTCTCATATTCATTTAACATCAACAAAATCCATCATCATTTTAGAAGAAATAAAGAGTACAACGAAGCTTATTATCTCTAGATTACTAGGCCTACTCTTTACTTGTTCCTCTTGCTTGACATCAAGCACCTCTCGTCAGAAGCAGTTACAGACGTGGTTCATCAGCTCCCCGATTCTAGCTCAAATCTTTGATTCACGAAGAATTTTCAGAATTTAATTCCCTTGTTCTTGATGGTGTTTTTCTCATTTTTTCGTCTATTTATAACCCCTAAATATTTGTAAATTTCATCCTTCATTCTTAGATTCAAATCTGGATTTTTACAGCTGTCAAAGTTAGTTAGAGTACAGCTGTGCACTCACATAGATGACATGTTTTCTTTAAAGATCTACAGATTGTCGTTGTACTATTAGACGCATTCTGATGTTGTAATTATAGCGACATATGTGATATTCTTACGCTGGTGCTTCTAGTGTAAACTCAGCTTAACTCTACTCATTTGAGGTTCAACTTCAATGCAGCGACATCTCTGGTCGTAATTCTAAGCTAGTTTTGTGGCTGCATTTTGTCAATGTTGATCTTTTGAACTGAGTTCCTGTGCTAGCAATCCTAGTATGCAATATACCAACTTCTTACGTCGACATTAGTACAAAATATATAAAAATAACGAGAGTTTAAACTAACTAGAAATGTATTAGAAAATATAAAAACTAATTATAAAATGCTTATAATGCATGCTAAATAAGATACAAAAGAGACAATGAAAGCACTAAATTAGGGAGAAAATATATGTCATTTGTAATACCATCAATAACGTATTTCATGTTTCGATGTTGAGACGGTATAGATCAGACCCTACTCATGTGATTATACCTTGTAAGGTTGAGTTACAGTTGGATTTGTCGTATTCTGAAAAACCGATTAAAATTTTGGCCCATGAAGTAAAAGAGCTGCAAAACAAATAGGTACCATTAGTAAAAGTTCTGTGGAATCGTCATGGATTAGAGGAAGCAACATGAGAGATATAAGCTTCAATAAGAACATAATACCCTAATCTGTTCACTAGTAAGAAATTTCGGGACGAAATTTCCCAAAGGGGGAGAGTTGTAACAGCCCGATTTTTAGTGGTGTCAAAAATAGTGGTTTCAAGACCACAACTTCGATGAGTCGAGAAGTAAATATCATTTATTTGATATTCATGATGTCAATATCATTGTGTCAAATTTTGCTTGAGAAATCTTATCGTTTAGACAGTTAATTGAGTAGAAAGGATTAAATTGTAATAGGTGAAAAAGTAGATATGGTTAATTTGAAGGACCAAAAGAGTAAATTAACCAAAGTCATGTTAGTGGGTGGATTAGCATGAGTTAAATAAATTATAAATAGATTTAATTAAGATTAAAAAGGGTTAATTAAAGTTTAATGATGAAAGTCTAAATATTTACAAAATTGTCATTAGTATATGTATTAAATTAAAGAAATTAAGGTGGAAATATCATCATTTTCACTTCATCTTCCTCCTTCTCACGGCTAAAAGAGAGAAAGTTAGGGTTTGCACATTCAATCTTTGAGCCTTGATTTGGGTAAGCAAATCTTGCTCGTTTTTAGTAATTTTTATGTTTTTGAGTTTATATTAGCTTGATCTAGTTGATACAAGGACTAATTTGTGATTTTTTCAGATGATATAACTTTTTTCATTGATGAATGAGCTTGTCTTTGAATGTTTATGGAAGATTTGAAAGCTTGAAGATTAGGTCTAACATATTTGAAAAGTGATTTTTGATGAATTTAGGGTTTAAGGATTAGATTATGAAAATGGTAAAAGTATATGCTTTGATGTGAAATAAATGTATGAATGAGTTGAGATTTTTGCCTTAAAATATTCGATTGGCAATGGGTAAATTTAGAAATGGTTATTTTACATGTTTTGGCTCTAAGGACTAAATTGAATAGACATGCAAAGTTTATGGGTAATTTCATATTTTTTCGAAAAATGACTTATATGTGTAAATTGATTAAATTAAATGATTTAATGGAAAATTTCATTTATTCTGTGATAGATCAAGATCGGGTCACAGATCGTAGAAATGGGAAAATCATTAAATAGTCCCTGAAGTTTCACCTGAACTGCAATTTCATCCGGTAAGTTCGTTTGTTAGATTTCCTATTTGAACTGCTGATCATTACCTGATGAGGATGTACTTGAAATATTTGATGTATAAAAAGGAAGACTCATGTCTCGGGTTGAGCATGAGAATTTGTATAAATGGAAGACTCATGACTCAAAATGAGCATGAAAAGTTAATAAAGGAAGACTCGTGTCTCGAGATGAAAATGAGATTATGATTAACGAAGACTCATGTCTCGAGATGAGAATGAGGTTATGATTAAAGGAATACTCATGTCTCGGGATGAGAATAAGAATATGATTAAAGGAAGACTTATGACTCGATAGAGCATAAGATTGATTGAAGAGGAAATTCTACATTCTGAGTTAATTGTTGGTACAATGCTTAATGTTGAGTAATGATTCACTGTGTACGAACTTACTAAGCTAGAAAGCTTACTTGTGTATTATGATTGTTTTGTAGATTTCATTTTGGTTGGTTGAAGATCGAATTACCTCGAAGACATCAACTATCCAAGAGTTGGTTCGGTAGTTCTTGCATCACTTGGTTATATGGCATGTACTAGGATGATGTTATATTTTGTATATGCTTATTTTGAGACTATGATACGTGTAGAACATTGGTTAAATAATGAATTTTGAATGCTTGATCAATGTTGTATGTGACATCTAGTACTTAACTGGTGTGCTAAGTGTTGTATTTAAACACAATGGTGTTATTCATTGCACCTTATGTCTATGAATGAAGTTTTGTAGATGAACTTGTATAAAATTGAGAATTTTGCATATTTGTTGGTAGTTCTGTGCATGTTTGTATCAGTAGTTAGAATACTTGTATCGGTAGAAGTTGCAGGGTAGGACTTCTTAGCTCTCTGGAGTTTTTAGTATCGGTAGAAGCATAACTAATTTTGGTAGATGTTACACTTGTCTTTGTAGAACAATCACAAGTATCGGTAGAAGTCTGCACTGTTTCCAAATTGCTTACTGACATGACTACTACCGATACTTGACTAACAAGTATCGGTAGAAGTCTCCAAAAATTTAGGAAATGACCTTTTTGCCCTTATTGAGTTGTATTTATAAATAACTGATAACTTACGACGTGTTGGGTGCATTTCTTTAATAATGTAATAACGGATGACATGATTTTCTAAAAGAAGTTTAGTGATAGATGATTTGAGTAACATCGAGACCCTAGTCGGCGACGATTTCGGGTTTTGGGTGTTACAGTAAAAACCTCACTTGCTTGTGAATAATTTTTGAACTTTTAACATAACTTGATCTTGAAGTTTCATCGTTTTTCACCTCGTTGTTAGATTGATCAGTGGCAACTAAAGGAGAGATCCCCTGCATTTCACATAGAATTAAACCAGCCAAATCCAGATTCTGACCGGCGTCATAGTAAGCAAAAGCGATGTCATTAAGAGAAAAAATAGATGTGAAAGCATAGAGCAAATTGTTCAATGCCTTATCCTCATCATTTTGCAATCCCTTCAAGCTAGAAATGTAACACCCTATACCCAATCTGGTTGCCTAGCCTGAATGCTAGGATGTCATACCATCTTCTCACATCATGCTTATCTCATTTTAGCGTTTTATTACACATGCAACTTTTTTTTCTTTTATTATTTTACTATAGTGCTTATATTTTTACAAAATTCATACATATTATAGTCATACATAATCAAATTAACAATATAACATGTTATCATACATCAAATAGACATCAATCATTCACTAATCATACATTAGGACCCATTTAGCAAATCTTTGGAAAACTATTATGTAGGTATCAATAATTTTAAGGAGGTGCCGATAGTTTCTCATGGAGTTATCGATACTATTTGGAAAATAGGTACCAAACTAGCTTACTATTTTTCAAATTAAAAACCCAACTTTCGAAAATATCGGTACTTCAATACAGGTATCGATAATTCCCACTCAAGTATCGATCCTCGTATTAAAATATCGATACCGACAAGTAGAACTGACTCCTTGCACTTCAAAAAATTAAGAGGTATCATTTTTAAAACCCAATTATCAATACCTCTGTTCTAGGCCTTAAGAATACATCATATATCATCACATAAATCACTCTAAACAAGTCCTAAACAACATGCAACATTTATCTCATAAAAGAAACCACAAAACATCTCAAATAACAATTCAAACAACATATTATAAGTCCATAAATTACCAAACTTAATAGGCATGCAAACAACTAAAAAGAACATAGCAAAAACCAATATAAAAATCTACCACATTACCTATCACATTGCCTTATTTTCCCTAAATAAAAATAGCATATAACACCTACTAATTAAAGCTAAATGAATTGACTTAGCTTGGATCACCCTCGAGACCACACCACTCACACCAGTACTAAGTATCCGCAATGGTTAAAAAGGAGTGGGTGAGCTTAACAAGCTCAATGAATGCTCAGAATAACCACTACATAAACAAATCATCATGCATCAATCAAACAAACATACATAAAACTCTTTGGCATCATTAACTCTACTATTGTATCTCATTCTTTTACTCATCTTTTCATGAATTATTCCACAATAATCACATGGATACTTGTGCATAACTTACAACACATAATGGACACACATACTCCCATACAATCATATTATAGTCACATTTAATTACAATTTATGATAATTTGGCTATTGAGATTATGAAACATAAAGTGAGCTCTATCATCAAACAATGGATACATGGATCTCCAAACACACCAAATATGACTCATAGAGTCTAAACATATCCCATAAGTGAAGCATATAGCTAACTTTCGCCAAACACACCACACATACATATCCCGTTGAATGGAGCATAGCTCACATTCCCTTATCTCTCCAAAAACTGTCCATGGGCCTCCGTGCCCCACATATATCACAACACAAAGGAGGGTACTCACAATCTTATGGCATGCCAACTATAGCCAACAGTGTCATAAGGTCACAAAGCCAAAATATTCACATTATTCTTAAATATTTTCTTACCGATTTTCCGCACATATTCACTGCATATTCACGCTTAATAGCACAATATAATCAGTCACATGGCATGAAAAACATACTCACATATTTACTATCACATGGCATGAATAACATACCCTTATTTCACTTTCATAACAATCATCATAAGCTTATAGCATATATCATAACATTCCCTGTATATTTACAATATCATAATTTCACAAGCAAACATATTTCACATTTAATCATAGGTGTGAGAAAACTTACACTTGAAATTTAGAGTAGGGATTTAGGCTACCTCTAAATTCTCAAATACACAATGAATCATCTACGAGCAGCTATTCAAAACAATCAACAAAATTTATGCTTTTCATTGAAAACCAAAAGCTTAGACAAGCTTTTCTTTGCCTTTATCTCTACTTGTTGAAGGTCCTATTGACTCTGACGCTTCAACAAGACATACTACACAAATATACAAGCAATAATCAGTCATCAACTCATCTCAAACAGTCATAAACAATAGCCTAAACTACGTTCTCTTTTAACTGAAACCTTTAACATAAAAAATTTTAAATTCTAATATCTCGGTCTACACTTAATCTTTTCGCACAAAAATAATTTCATTCATCTACGGCTAATTCCCAACCTTTAAACTACCCAAAACTACACGTTTTAAGGTATCAAAAGTTTTTGAAATACAATAGTTATAATAACGAAAATTCATTAAAACGCTATAAACTTTAATGAAACTTCAAAGTATGTTTAAAAACCTTCTAACCATGTTAAAACTAATTGAAAAAAAAACTTTAATATCAAGTTTTATCCACAAACCCAAAATTCATCATTAAAGACCCGATTTTTTACTTTTATTTAAAACATGTGTTTTAATGGTTAAAAATTTAGTTTAAGAGACTAGATATCATTTAAAACTCGTTAGGAATTGAATCATTACCTTAGTTAATGAAAATCCAAGCGTTTGATCAAAAACTCGAAAAACCCACAAGCTTGACAATGGAGAAAACTATGACGTTTTTTGTGTTTTTCTTGATTTCAATAGAGATTTAATGCTTAAGGAATGATAGAAATAAAAAAAATGAAGTTTGGGAATCAAAATTGGAGGCGCCAAGG
Organism: Kokia cookei; assembly: GCA_039519145.1. Lineage (NCBI taxonomy): Eukaryota > Viridiplantae > Streptophyta > Magnoliopsida > Malvales > Malvaceae > Kokia > Kokia cookei. The sequence goes on along the minus strand of CM076899.1, from coordinate 18,881,442 downwards.
AAACTCAAGGGACGATAGCACTAAAATATGGGGCAGAACTAACGTGAAATAGAACTATAAATGGTGCGTTTTTATGTTGAATTTTAAAATTTGGTCTAATTGCCTTTTTAAAACCCCAAGTTTTGATTCTTTTACAAATCAATTCTATTTTAAAAATTAAAGATATTTAAAACTCATTTTTAGAAATTGATTTAATTTCCTAATATCCATTGTCGAAAACATTATCGATTACCATTCTTACAAAATTTTGAGCACATATGGCCTAAAATTCCTAAAATACCCTCGAAATTCTTAGGCCCAATTTTGGAGTGTGACAAGAAACCTCCATTTACTGGAAATAATAAAGGATTCAATGTACAATTTAGGGTACAAATGATAAGATTTAAATATTTAAACAAAGAATTTGTCATTCATGATTAGCATTATAACATTATTGAAAAGAACATGGATTCGCTATAGACATGAATTACCGAAATCACCAGAAAAGTAAAATCAAAACATAGAAAAGAAATAAATAAATAAATAAGAACAAATTATCCTTTTGTTTAAGTTAAAAGTAAAAGAAAGTTGAAATTTCAATTGAGAAAGAAATTTCAGAAATCCAAATAAAACCCAAGCATCAAAGATTCATATTTTTCAATTTTCAAGTTCTTGAACAGTTTAAGAAAAAGACAACTCAAAAACTCAAATCAAACTCAAGTATCAAAGACTCATATTGTTCAATTTTCAAGAAGCTTGAATTTTACCTATGGAAATTGATGCTTATCTGTAGATGAATTCAACGTTCTGAGCTTTCCTTTCCCTCAATTTGATAGAAAGATGAAAAGTGAAAGTTTGGAAGAAAATGGTAAATGAAAGTCGTCCCAGGTTTTTGCCAAATAAACTTGTAAATTTATGGTTTTTGATGGGTACGTTGGAAAGAAAAAAATTTTAAGTGATTCCTTGAATTTTTGAATAACCATAACATGGATTTATTGCTGAATAACCATTCAGCATTTTCAACAAATAGAGAGGGAATAAAAATTACATATTCTGTTGGATGATTTGAACCAAACAATGGAATGGTGGTCTCTTGAGAATTTTGACGTAATTGCATAGCAATTCCTTTGAACCAAAGATATCGTTAGTTTTAAAGAAAAAAATGGCTAAGTTGAATGTTTGGGGCTTAGGGACTAAATTGAATAAAAGTGAAAAGTCAAGGGCAATTTTGTAAAATATCAAAAATGACTTAATTGCATAAAATGACTTAATATTCCTATTGATTTAGTTAATTGAATGAAAATTACTATTTTAGATCAAGAACTTGTTGACAATTGCGAAAAAGAAAAGGTTGCGAAGTAGTCCCTATACTTGAGTCGTTACTGTAAATTAGTCTTGTAAGTTTGTTTATATAAGTATGTTATAGATAATTTGCTAAATATTTGTTCGCTTATGTAATTGTAGTGATTGGTGATTATTGAACATTTGATTTAACTGAGATCAATAGTGAAACTGAAGTGTACTAAGCGTAATGACTTGAGCCTTGTGCCTAATAGGCTTTATGTCGGTGTACTGTATCGAGCCTTGAGCCTAGTAGGCTTTATGCCTGTGTACTGTATCGGGCCTTGTGCCTAGCAAGCTTTGTGCCATTGTATTTATTAGGCTTAATGCTTAGCAGGCCTCGTGCCGATGTAACATTTCATAATGATTACTGGTGACTTGAAGTCTTACTAGATGATGACTTGAAATATGAATTGAACTAATGTACTGTACAATCCTCACTTGTTGTAAGTTGTGTGTGACAGAAACTTAGTTACTTAATCGTATCATTTGATTTATTGTGTTTAGATTTGGTAAGATTATCGTTTGAATTAATGAACTTACTAAGCTTCATGTAGACATGTTCATGGGTAAGGCCACCCGCCTAGACCCGAAGGCCCACCCAAAATTTGGGAGGATTTGGACAAAAAAATTAGGCCCAAAAATAGGCTTGGGTAAAAAAATTAAGCCTATTTAAAATATGAGTCAAGCTCGAGTTCGACCTGGCCTGACCCGTTTAACATTTATAATACTTTATATTATGTTTTTTTATATATTATTTAATTTAGAACACTCTAAAAAAATAAACATATACAAAATATATAATACTACTCTAATTTAAACATTAAAATAATGTTAAGTTGACTATATAAAAAATTTAATAAATAAAAAAAGTATAGAATTATTAAATATTAAAATAAAATAAAATAAATATTTAAAAAAATTAAAAAATAATAATATGCCCGCGTAAAATGGGCTTGGGTTAGTCTTTTGCAAATATAGGCGGATTTTGGTAAAATTTTAGGCTCAGATTTCGGGTTGGTCTTGGACAAGCATAAAGTATTTTAATATTATGCTTAGACCCGACCCGACTCGGCTAATGAACATCTCTAGCTTCATGTAAGCTTACTCATGTTTTGTCTTCTATTTTGTAGATTATGTTTTGTGGTTAGGAGATCAGATCAAACTTGAAGAATCACACTATCTCGAGGACTATTGATAGATTTTGTCAACATGTTATCTTATATGGAATGTAATAGGGCAATGGTTATTATGTTATATTTCTTGGCTATGTATGATTGTTGGGAATGTGGTGATAGAATGGTAGTCTTTGAGGTATGGTATTTGGGTTGATGTTTTGAATGTGAATTTTAGTTGGTATGCTTGCTAGGAATTAAGCTAAACTTGCGAGAATGATCATGGAATGGTATGTGTCATCCTAACTTGGTATGAAAGGTTGAAATGGCTTGTTATGCTCATGTTGGGACTTGTCAATGATAGTTTGGTTGAAGACTTGGTTTGAGCATTACAAGGTGTCTTTATATAGGTACTTGAATGTGATCTTAAGTGGTTAAATGTGATATGTTTTGGATGCTTTTGATGTCTTTTAAGGTATTGTAAAGTTGTGGTATGGATTGGTCTTGGTACTTAAGCAATTAGGTGAAGGTTGGGCATGATTTTGGTCACTTTTGGGCACACAAAGCTTGGGACACAGGATGTCACATGACCGTGTGATGTGCATGGGCAGGCCACACGGGCGTGTGCCTTGGGCATGTTAGGTGCAGGGTTCACACGGGTTGAGGCACGAGCATGTGAGCCAAGTTAGTAAGTTACACAGGTAGACACACAGTTGGACTCATAGGCATGTGGGAGAGCCACACGGTCGTGTGAACCTTATAGGCGAAATTTTCAATTTTGTTTAAAATGTTCTGATTTGTTTTGGTTTGATCCCTGATTGTTCGTAAGCCAATTCTATGGCCTCGAAGGCTTGATATAAAGCCTGTACATGTATGTTTCATTTCATTACGAGTTACATCTATATTCATGAAATCTAGTTGATATTTAAATGCCAAATGTTATGGAAATGTCCTGATGTGTAATTCTTTGTAATCCTATTCTGGCGATGGAAACAGAATATGGGTGTTACAAGCATTGTGGTTAAAGTTCACTTATGTTTTAGTAAGTTCCAATAAAGTCAATAAAATGTGTAAAAGGTGCAAAATAAAATCTTTTATTGACCTCGGGGCCGAATGAAACCTAAAGGTTCTCTAACGTACCTCGTGAGTGTGCAGGAGACCATTAGAAGACGTATCATATCAAGGCTGATCACTATGTCATGACACGAGACTAAAAATGTCGCAACATAGAGACCAAAATGAAGAAATCCTGAAGCTACCTTCTGTGTCGCGACACAGAATGTGAGTGTCATGACATACCCTGAAGATGTCCAACAGAGGAGTGTACTGACTGCTATGTCGCGACACCCAGGTCTCGTGTCGCAACATCAATTGTGGACGGGAAATAAACATGAAACAAGGGCGTTTTGGTCTGTACAATCAAACTTAAAGCTCGGAATGTCAGCTAACCTAGGGTTAAGGACGTTAACCACCTGAAATCTACAAATAGGCTCTTTTGTCACATGTTTTGGACACCATTCACTTAACCTAGAATTAGTCTTTTTAATTTAGTTTAGTTTTCTTTCTTTCTTAGGTTTTTAGAATTTATTTTCAATTATTTTTTTTTCAAGAGATTTGATTTATGGAGATCATCAAACTTTGGGGATTCACAATCAAGTCTTAATACAATCAGGCTCTTTTTGTCACATCCCGAAAATTGGGTTAGAAGAAATTGGGTTCATGAAACCCAGTGTGGTCATGTTCAGATTTTTCAGTTAAGATTGTGAAATTATGTCAAGTAATTTGATTTGGTTCATTGGTTAAGTGTTATATTTGTGTGTATGTCTGTGTGAAGTTTCGGGTTTGAATCTTTCCATTGAATTTTTTCTATTCTTGTCTAAATCCCTATCTTTGAACATCTGATTTATAAATTATTTTTGCTCAACTAATGACAAGGATGAGCCTAGTGGTTCAGTGGTAAGGTCTCAACTTACCCTTTGGTCTTGTGTTTGAATCACTATGTGTGCAAAGTGAAAATTATTTTTGTTTTGAACTTTGAGGGAATCTAATAGTTGGTTAGTTAGTGGATTTAGTAGGCTAATGGGTAGGTTTTAATTAGTTAAAAACAAATATATTTTCCCAAATTTCTTCCCAAGACAATTATCCATTACTCTTTCCTTTTCGTCATGTTCTATTTTTCTTCTCCCTTCCTTTTTGTGTCTTTTCTTTTTCTTCTTGATTTCATTGGTTCTTGTTAGTCCAACTTGTTACCGATTATGTGTTCTTCATCCATACGAGCGGGTTGTGGTATTGTTAAGTCAGTTCAGTGTAAGTGTTAACGTTTCCTTTTACTCTCTCTCGGTGGTAAGGTTTTTCGTTTTGATGGTATTGAGTTTGTGTTCTAATGCGTTAAAGACTTAGTGTTTAACGAATTTTTGTATTCTGATAGGAAAAGGTGTGAGACCTTAGACGAACTTCCAGCGAATTAAGAGCTTTGATCAACGACTTTTGAGGGGTTATTTCTTGTAAGGGAAAGTTATCATTTTGAGTGACGAATTTTTTATCTTTTGGTTGTTAATTGTTATAATTTGATGTCGAATGTAGGATTTCGGGAGTGCTCTATTGTGTGATTGTTTGGAAATAACATTAGGTGTGTGAAACTAACCCGATTCATCAATTGAAACTTGAGAAAAATATGGAATAAAGGTTATTTTCGAAACTACCCAACACACACGACCATGTACTAGGCCGTGTGGTAGACCGTGTGTGCCACATGGCCGTGTAAGTAGGTCATGTAGGTAGGCCATGTTCGCCACATGACCGTGTGAAATCATGTGGACCACACTAGCTGGGTTTTTTGGGCCCTATGGGCCTTTTGAGCCAATTTTAGAGCCCAATTAAAGGAAGATTAAGGGAGTCGAAAATTGGGCCCATGGGCATTATATAAGCCTAAAAAAGCATAAGTTTTCGTAAACAAACATGGGTAAGTGTAAGAGGTATGTTAAATAAGTTTTGATAAGCAAAATAATGCGTTATGATTTGCTATAAGTAGGTACGTGAGTTAAGTATGACTATTCTATAAATCATGTGTGTTATACGTATTTTGTCATTTGTTTTGATAAGTTATCCGATTCGATTATGTAATATGATATGCTATGATCTGTATAAGGTATGTGTTATGTTACACTCCATATAATGTTTGTTTATGTATACACACCATACAACCTTTGTGATATGTATAAATGTTAATGTGATTTTACATATGCATTGGGGTGGGTTATGATATGATGGAGGAAATGTTATATGACAGTTTGCACTGCAATTATGGCGAGTAGATCGAAAATTTATATATGGCAGCACAACTGTAGTTATATGAGTGGCACACCGCCACATATTGGTGTGATTAGATGGATGGACTCTCGTAGTCTATTTGATGTGATTGGCTGGTCGAAGATGGTGTGTAGTGGATGGAGGTAGGACATTATATGATATGATATGATCCGATATGCTATAATGTGATATGATATGATATGATCCGATATGCTATGATATGATAAGATATGTTCTGGTATGAAATATTAAAGATAAGCTCTAATTTGAATTCTAATATGTTTTGACATGTCCTGATATATGATGAGTTTTCTTTTGATATATGATATGCTATGATATGTAGTATGATATGACGAGTTGCTTATTGTTTATGCAAAACCCATAGTAAAATTCTTTTTGTGGGTCGAATCACACATTAGGCTTCTAGCCCACTTCTTTATGTATACGTTTCAGGTCAACCTCTGACTTAGGACCGGACGGCGTGCGGGAGCTCGGATTATTTTTTCGGCCAATTAAATATGGTGATTTACATTAGCAAATTTATTCTTGAATTTTTGGGATTGTATTTTGTTTTTGGACTATGTTTTGGTTTTTGTTTTGTTCGTCGACTTTTGATATTTTTATCATAAAACTGCAAAATCAACACAGGCTAACAAATTGGTTTCCGGTTCTCAAAACTAAAACTCTAAAAATTTTCTGCTGCAAATTAAGTAAACTCTTAAGTGTTTTTCCATAAGTGAGTAAATAGTTTTTAACAAATATTAGCTTTAACTAGAAAAGATTTGTTCAAACATCGGTATTTTTTAAGTAAACGAATTTGAATTTTGAGATTTGAAATAAGTGTTTTCGGACTTAAGTTTTGCTGAACGTTTGTGAGAGTTCTACCAAGTTTTATGTTTTTGAAACACTTAACTAAGTTTGATTAAAATAAAAGTTTTTAAACAAATTAATGTAATGCCTCTGGATTCGGTCATAACGTCTAGGTCAGGTTAGGGTGTTTCATTTTCGTAAATTTTATACTAGCAATTTATTTTGCATGTTTTCCCTTTATATTGATCTTATCTTTTCTATTGAAGGGATTAGTTCGTGGAGGGAAATAAACTTTAGGCCTAACAACCCCGGGAAGTCATCAAGGAGGGAATTAACCCAAAATTGGTATGGTCCATCCATGAACACCTCACCCCAAGCCAGTTTGGATTGAGGTAGGAACATAAGTAGTCATTGTTGACTCGTTATGTTAGTGGAAGATTGGAAGATCCTATTAGGGTAGCGACTAGTTGATTGACGAGGAACCCGAAGTAATAGTTGATGGGGATTACCTAAGCGAGCTAATCACCCATATCAGATTTGATTTATCCTATTCTTTGATCTCTTGAATTTTATCTATTTATGTTATTTTTAGTTCTTTAATTATAAAATCCCAAAAACAATTTATTTATGTTTATTCATAATATAGTTTATTTAAAGTACTAATTAGATCTATTGGCCTTTAGGTTAGAGTTAATTTAGTACTAGCCTCACTTGAGTACGATCTTCGAAATACTTATGGACATCGCCTCAAGTTCCATATATTTTGTAGCAGTATCCACACTCTGGACGTTAGTACGTCCGGAGGCGATCACAAACCAGATGGGGGACAAATTATTATGATACATGCTATTGCCAACCCACAAATCGAATAGGTTTGGGTCAAATCCAAAATGAGCTCACATAATGAGCTCGCATATGGAGCTCGCAGGTTGAGCTAGTATGATGCTAAGTGTTCACAAGAGGGGTATCACATTCTCCTACAAAGTCACACGTGGGATCGCGCAAGGGATTGAGACCGCAAAAATCCGTGTTAAATCTATATTAAGATATGCGTTGACATGCATGAAACTTAGTATATCACATCAATGAACAATACTCATATCATATAAATATATAACATTATCATCTAAGAAATATAGAGGAAAACACTCAACACTCCTCTAAAATTTAATTTAATTTATCCTTTGTAATAAACCCAAGTGTTATTATCCTAAATAGAATCCTAATTAACTAAATTATTCATTTAATATTTGAATTAACAAAAAATTCAATTTTAATGAATCCATTTAAAAAAAAAGAAAACGGATTAAAATATACGACTCAATTATAACAAATTTGAATAACAAATTTTTAATAATTAAATATCTACCTTCACTTTAAATTTTTTACATATATTAATTAAAATAATTGAAATCAGATATGGTTGGAATTGGTAATATCCATAGAAAACAAATAAGGTCTGGACCGTAGACCTAATATAAAAAATATTTTTGAAGAAAAGAAAAATAATAATTGGATGGTGACAGTTGAAAATGATGAAATAAATAATGAAGGGGAAAGGCAGTCTGGCAGGGCATGCGTAAAGACTTAGACATTAGAAGATGGGGCAATTTGAGACAACTGAACAGAAAAATCTGACACCTTCCTGTGAGAGAGATAGACAAACGATGGTCAGTGCCTCAGATCTGATAATCAATTTGCTTTTCTATTTGCAGAACGTTCCATCCATGCACATGCATGCATGCATATTATCACTCATATATATATATATATTTTTATGAATTATAATAATAAGATAAAATCCGAGCAATTAATGTGATTATCGCGATTTGAATTTAGATCACATTTGAGATAATAAACACTTTTAATTATCAGGTCATTACATGAGGTTTATCACTCATATTTTTATATATCTATTTTCTTTTACTTTTCACACACTATAATATATATATTTGAATTTAAGGTAAATTATACTATTAATCACTAAATTATGTATACGTTTTTATTTTGATCACTTAATTTAATAAGTTATAATTTAGTAACAGAGCTATTCAAAAGTTTTCATTTAAATTTTTGAACTATTTAAAAGTTTTTATTTAAGTCACTGATGGCTTGTATAGTGGATCAGTATCTCTTGGAAAGTATAAGAGCATACCTTAGATCTAAGTCGATCTGACGATTAATACTGGATATAAAAAAAAGAAGTTGTTTTTAATTGCAAATTCATGACATTCAAAGCTATTTTATAAAAAAAAATTGAATTGTAGAAGAGAAGGGAAAAGAGAACTTTCTATTGGTGCAGACAGTGTAAACATAGAAAGCCATATATATACCGATTGTAATAGCCCGATGACTTAAATGAAAACTTTTAAATAGTTCAGTGACCAACTTGTAACTTTTTTCAATTAAATGATCAAAATGAAAACTTACCAATAGTTTAGTAACTAATGGTGTAGTTTACTCTAGAATTTATTATGTTGAAGATACCATTGTGATTTAATTTGGCAGGTATCATGATTTAATTAATTATCTGTTTAATGACATTATATTTTAGGTTAAAATATAATTAGGAGTGCTTTTGATTAAAAAAATATTTTAGTCTCGACTCGTATATATTGGTGGTTAAAGTTCTTATCAGATACACATTTGGCACAGGTTTTAGTTGTGTTACCCCTATTCCCTACTCTCAATATTGTATAAAAAACCTTTAAGGCTTAATTTGAAATGGAATTATGGTTTTAGTGTGATTTTACTATTATGTTACGTTTGGTAGGAGTATTATTTTTTACACATTTTTTAGTATATAAATTAGTAATAAATTAATTCATTTGATAATATTTAGTCACTCTCATAACTTATTTTTAGCAAAAAGTAGAAAAAGTTTTCCCGATTTGAAGAAAATCTTAATTTTTACAAGAATTTTTACTGATATTTCTATGTTTAAATTTAAAATTGTACTAAGTATTTGTTATTACACTAGTAACAAATTGAGGCATTAATGTCTAAAAATAATAGTGTAGTTTAATTTTTTAACCAAAATAGTAACAGGTTGTTAAATTAAAATTTTAAAATTTTGAATCCATCGAATGGTTTCAGTGAAAAAGAAGATGTTTATCTCCGGGAACTCGGGTTTGAGCACTTGTGTGTACAAGATGTGTGTTGTCAAAAGGTTAAGAAAATTATGAACAAATACTACCATATAATCACACCAAAATATTTAAAAAAATTGTTTTTTTAAGTAAATAATTTTTTTTTGTATAACGATAATTTGTACCTAGATTATTCTTAAAGAAAGACAAACACCCAATCAGTAGGCGACAACTAATTTTTTAAATATAAACATTTTAGATTTTGCTGCAAAGATTGTTTATGAGTCTAAAAAGAATTTTTTTGTTAACTAAAAGCCTAAAGAATTACCTGATAAGTCTTAGATTTATTTATTTGCATTTATTATTTATATTTTTCATGTAATGCTGAAATTTATAGATAAAAGCAATTGTTTAAATAAAGTACTTGTGATTGATTGTTTCACACAAATTCTTTTTACCCAAAGTGAAACTTATATCTACTACTATTTTTTTTTTTTTGAATTATAAAAGATGGGTAAAGTTTTATCAATATCGTGATTGACGCGATTTGAATTTAGATGATACTTGAGGTCGGGGACGAAGTTAGAAAAAATTTTCAAGGGGTCGAAATTAAATTTTATATAATTTTTTATAATTTTTAAAAGATTAAATTAAATTATTTTTTTTTATTTATTTAATTTTAACAAAGTTTATCAATTAATCCGTGTATCGCATGAAAATACCTACTAATTATGATTTATTTATGTTATTTATTATATGTTTTAGTTCAAATCATTAACATGTTAAAAAATTCGATAATCAATTTATGTAGAAGTAAAACAAATTTGAATAACGGTCTTATAAAATTAATAAAAAAATTTATATTTATAACGATATTTTATTCTGATGATTATAAATTCATCTTTCGAATGATGCAAAGAATTTTAAAAGAAAATTACACTTTATTAAAGCATAAATATTAATAAAATTTAAAATGAAAAATTAGTAAAAATATTTTGATAATTATAATTTCACTTTAATGACATAAAATTTCATATTTCTATTTTTAAAAAATTATAGTTTAATAGTAGTGATTTGTACTAAAGCATAATAATAACAAAAATAATAATAAAATGATAGTATTATGATAAACTAAAATACATGAATTAAATACTCAAAAAACTAATTTCATTTTTCCTTGTGATGGGATTTGTGTTGACAAAAATGGTAATGTGGGGCATCTCTTCTTAGCCGGTGATTGTCAATCTCTCCCATGGAATGGAAACTGGATGTTAACCAATTTTTTGAAAAAGGATTTTCAAATAAATCACGATTTCTTAAAAACGTTCATAATAATAGTAGAATGATCGCAAATTAATAAGAAAAAAATAAAAATATATAGATTTTATGTGGAAAATTTTTATTGAGAAAAACTACTGGTAAAAAAAGAGAAATTCACTATGTTAAAAAACACAAAATACAAAAAAATTTCGACTATATCTATTTAAAGATTAAATAATCATATTTTTTAATATAGTAAATTTTTCCTCTTCTATTCATAATTTTCCTAATAAAATATTTTCAAGTCAAATATATGTGTTTTTTTTTCTTTCTCATTGTTTTTCTATCATTCTACTTTCATTATTGATGTCATTATTGATGTGTAATGCTGAAGTAGAAAATAAAAAAACGCTGTCACAAATGGAAGGAACACAGTTGTGGCAGCAGTGCAGGTGAACCTCTTATAATAGTACTTTCAACGACGGTTCAATAAACCGTCGCCAAACTGTGGTCACTAAAAACCATATTTATGATTTGCTCCATATGGGTCATCAATCAATCAATATGCTTGAGTCAACTGTCCTTTTCGTTGGTTAATCCTAGCAGTGTTAATTTTATTACCCACACCTAACCAAAAGTTAATTTTTACCCCCCTCCAAGGAAAAAATGTATATAAAATTTTCTAAATAGAAATTAAGGATATAAATTTAAATTCAACAACGATTCATACATTTGTGGCATTTATGGTTAAATTCTGTTATTAGTTCAAGTATTTTTGTAAAAGTTATGGATTTAATATCTATAATTTGATTAATTTTAATTTTTATATTTTTTGAAATGGTCAGTTTTAATATTATATTTTTTAAAATTTAAAATTTTAGTATTAATCAAAACAATAATAATTAAATTTGTTTGGTTAAATTCAATTACTAGTGATGTACTATATGTACATTTGTATATTTAGTCCATATTCTCAAAATAGATAATTCTAAGTTTCTATACTTTTTGAATTTTAAAATTTTAATCTTGATGTAAATGATAGTTGTTAAACTATTAAATGAATTCTTAATGACTAATACGTGAAAAAAAATAAAGTGATATAACATTACACATATGATAATACGTTTGCCACAACAAATTTTGAAAATAACAAAAGTTATTGAAGTTAATAATTTATTTGATGAGAACTAAAATTTTATAATTCCAAAAGTACAGAAATTAAAAAAGACCAAATTAAAAAATTTAGATGACTTCTAAAACCCCTAAATTTTTTTTCTCCAACTTGTTTGTTTCTTATCTTTTTGTTTTGTCTAGCATGCTAGCCTCCGTGCTAGTTACTTCTTGTCTTTTTATCATGTCCATCAACCCTCTCTTCTTTTCTTTTTCTCATTCACACTATGTGCCTTCTCCCTTGTCAATTTGTAAATCTTTTTTTTTTGTATTTTTGTTGTCTTCACAAGTTGTGATAGATAAAAGACAATGCCTATCATCACTGAAATACCATCGACCACCGATAATTTCTTTTAGAAAGTAGATAATTCTTCGTTAGCTCCTTAATCTGTTTATGTTTTGATAGTATTTCAAAATAATAAATGATTTCTTGAGTCGGTTTGGACTTGTGTTGTCTTAATATTTATATGTTTTATTGTTTATTTTTCCATTGTTTAATAATTCTTCACTTTTAAAAGTTTTTGTCTACTCTTGTAGTACTTTTTTAGTCTTGCTTATGCATGCAGTCTTGTTTTTGCAAGTGATTTAAGGATGTTTTGTCGTCGTCCTCTCTAGTTTGATGGATGATCAATTTTTTTGCCAATTTATGCCCACCTCTTTGTTGTGTTGGTGGAGTTTATCCTTCACCGCCTACAACAAGTGTTTGTTATTTTTGCCTCTCGAATTGTATGGTCTCATTCATTGAATGAATTAATGAATTTCTCTTTAAAAAAAAAATCAAATTAAAGTACAAAGACTAAATACAAAATTTTCATAAAGCATACGGACTAATAACAAATCTAACCAAATTTTATCTATTTTAAAGCTTTTTTAAAATACTAGTTTAATCCTTCATACCCTAATATAAAAAAAAAATTTATTTTCATTTACTGTGTTCAACAAAGAAAGAATTGAATGCTTTTGTTTGACAAAAATGGCCAGGTGGGGCCTCTCTCCTTACCTGCTGCCTGTCAATCTCTCCTATGGTTAATATTTCAAAAGGATATTATAAATGAAATTACAAATAAACATTTTGCTATAATTATACCTTTAAGATGGTGGTTAGTGCTGAGAGAGGAAAAATGGTGCCGCAAATGGAAGGAACACAGTGGTGGCGGCAGCGCCGATGGAACATTCGACGAGGAGGTGGCCATCAATGATGTAGCGGTGGTGGTGACAGGCGATGACCGTCTTACAATAATAAACTTCTAACGAGATCTAGTGGTTTTATTACCCCTTTCGTTGAAAAGAGAAGAACATGATATATTGAGGGTGAACATGCACCGTCGCCAAAAGTCGTCTCTTGAAACCCTTTTTTTTTCATCAAACACTTGAAAGAAAAAAAAAAATCTTTTCGTGTCAACATATTTATGAGTTGTGTTGAGTAATTTTATCTTGTGTTTTATTCATGAGAGTATTCAAGTATTTATATATTTTATCATAGTTCACGATCTGGTTCCACTGTTTTGTCTCGATTTCACTATTCTTAGGACTAACGTTTTATATGGGCTTCAGGCCTGTTAGAATACGTGTTTCACTCTGGGGTGCATGCAGTGCACACGATCTTCTCTATACTTGGGACTAGCATTCTGTACGAGCTTCAGGTTTGTTGGACACGTATTCCACTTTAAGTTATCTGTAGAACATGCGATCTTCTTTTTGCGAGCAAAGACCCCGATGAGCTCTCTCTAGTATATGTGAGTAGACGCCGCGATCTCTCTTCGTTGTCTTCTGACATGTTCGGATCGCGAGCAAGCGATCCGGGTCTTATTTGGATTTCGGGTCGACGGTCACCCATGTATAACAAGTTGCATCCTAACTAAAATGAGAAATGATTCATAGAAAACTTGTCGATTTTATTTGACTGAGGTATGTAACATAGGGACGAGGAAGACCAAGGGAGGGGATGAGGTTAAACAATCGGGTGAATATGGAGCGAAGATAACGTCGGTGGCTCATTAACGGAGCTTCCAAGAAATGGTGAACAACCATCCATTGTTTCAGTGTCAATTTCACTTGTGTTTGTGCTTTTGGGTCAGTTTAAGCTTTAAAACTAGAAACCGCAGCTGCATGCAGTATGCTCTTAAGCTAGTAAATAAATTATAATCGGGCACTTAAACCGAGGACGAATGGAAGCCCTTCTGGGTTTTTATTTGTCTTGTTTGCTTCTCTAGTTCATTCTCTATGGACCTTAATATTATGGAAATGGATCCAAAAATATTGGTAATATAAAGAGTTGATGTTAGTGATCGTTGGATAAAATACGTTAACGAACATATATAAATATAAGTATTTATATTAAAAACAAGATTTCTACAAAATAATATAAATTAATATTTATATTTATGTAAAACAACATATCTAAACACAATCAATTTAAATAAATATTTATTTTTATATAAAACATCAAATTTGAAAAAAAAATTAATTAAAAGGATCTAAAAAACTAGAAATAAAAAAAAAGAATCGAGATTACTAGATGTTGAGGCTTGTTTCATAGTTTCTTTAAGACAAATTCGACCGCTCTTACTTTACTTGGAGAAACGTTGGTCGTCTGTTTCTCAGGATACAACAACATAATGATCTCAGCAGTAGTACTTCTACAGTGATCAACGAACAAACTTTGCCTTCTTCTATTATTGGAACATTGGAAAATTTAGAGAGAAAGAAAAAGAATTTTCGAGAGTGAAAAACAAAATAAAAACCATTGTGTCTCTAAAAAATTCTGTAATATTCTTTAGACTTTTATAGGCATTTAATGTGGAGGATTTCATGAAATTTCCATTCATAAGGATACAAATCTGATTTAAAGAAGTCTTTAAATCAATTTGAATAGAATCAAATCAAATCGAGATATTTGTCCTTTTAAAACAAATTTTGTAATAATATCTGTTGAGAAAAAATTAATTTCACAAGCCCTTTTTGGGCCTAATTAGTTTTTTGACATTTCAAGTCAAATTCACCCACGTCGTGCAAGTGCTCTCCAACCCCAATGGGTTTACTCATGAAAAAAAGCTTCAAGCTTAATCATTCAATATTTTTTTGGTGGATTTTCATATATAAATACATCCCACACTTAGTATTTAATCAATATAGGATTTAAGTTTTTCTTTTCTTCAACTTATTCATAAATGACTTATTTTGAGCATCAATTTTTCATTTATCACTCATTCATTTTGAGCATATGATATACTGTTGTAAAGGTCTCATGGAGTATAATATAAAATCATAATTTTATGATTCAAACCCTCCACTTTTACTTATAAAAAATATGTCTTAAAGTTATCAAAAAATATCATTTTTCCAACAAATGAATATATCTCATATTGATTAAGTACAAACTATTGAGAGAGTTTTTATATAGTTTTACTTCTTATTTTCATTGAATAACTGAGTCAGAGGCCTATCATATGTGTGTGTTGTTGCTTGTTTTGGTTTGTGTTTGTCTCAACATGTGTTTTAGACACATACCGCGTGTATATTTTTTTAGATAAAAATTTTATTATTTTTCTTACTGTTTTGAAAAATCAACTCTCATTGAAATCATTTTTCTCTTCTGCCTTCCTCCAATTTGCATATAAACTCTGTCCATTTTCCCTTAAAATTTTTTAGAGAAAATTTTGTTTAAAAATTTAGATTTTAAGCGAGATCGATTGTGAACTTTCTAAATTTTCTTGAAAATTAATTTTACTGTAATTTTCAATAAGTGCTAATAAATTTGTTTTGCAATAACTTATTATCCAACACAGAATATACATTTCGAAGTTGAAGGTTTGTTTAAGATTGGCACATGAAATAGCCATCAGTAATCTGTGGTTGAGGAACTTGAGTAAAGAGGTGTGTAGATCTCTCTTGGCTTTTGTTGGAGTCATGTTTTTATTTTTGCTTCTTAAAAGAGCTTTATGATTGAACAAAAAAGTGTAATTTCTACGGTACAATGTATATAACTATAATATTTATGAATGGTTTTGAAATTCATAATTGTAAAGATAGAATAGAAAAAATTCATTTTATCAAAGGATTTAAGTTTTTTTATTGGCCTCCTTCGTAATTTACTAACTATTTATGATATATATATTTTAATTATTCTATTTGAATTATTAATTATATTATTTAGGTTTATATTTTATTTAATATTGATTTAAGTGAATAATTAGATAACATGGACGAAGTTAGAAATTTTTTTTAGGAGGGTCAAAATTAAATTGTAATTTTTACGATAGTAAAAATGTAATTTCACCATTAGAATAGCCTATATTTTTATAATTTTTAAAGGATTAAATCCAGATTTTATCAATTTTAGGAGGACAAAGTGTAATTTTACTTTTATTAATTTAAATTTTAAAAATTTTTAAAAGGCTTAAATGAAAATTTTTCCATTTTAAGAGGGACTGAGGCCTCTGCCAACTCCCTTGGATACGCCACTGCTAGAGAAAAGAATTTTTTATAAGTTTTTGCTGATTGAACTTTTAACACAATAATGTTTCAATATTTTGGTCATAACTTAAGTTATAAAACTTCATTTTGAATCTATAATATATCGATTCAAAAGAAATTGAAAGATGTAACCAAAATTATCTAATGACTCAAGCTCAAAATTGTCACGAAGGTGTCCAAAATTGGCATGTAAGGTTGATGCAAAAATTCTCAAGAAATTTAGAAAATTTTGCTTTTTTTACTTAAGGAAAATTTTTAATTTTTTTCATTATATGATTTTTGCCCTTTTAATACTTGGGGAGCCACATTAGATATAGTCTCTTTAGTATTATTTTTATTTTTTCATTTTTTTCTCCTTGAATTTCTAAACCTCTCTTTTCTAGTCAAAAGAATTTCAACGTTTGATTCAAAAATTCGTGAGATCTAATTACTCTTCATTTTTTTTCTTTTTTTTTTTAGTATTTATATATTTTTTAATATAATTATAAATATTCAAGTTTGTTGAATATATAGTTCATATTCAATTACTTAGAATATTTGTCTTGCTAATTAGAATTGTTAATTCCGTAATTATTTAATTTATTTTAATACTTGTGACGAACAACATAAGTGGGTATGATGGAGATATTCATTTATGTAGTGTGGGTATGCGATCTAACTTAAATAAACCCCGCTTGTATGTATTTGTTAGTTAAACTTAGTTCTTTCTCAATCTTAATGCTATTAGTAAGTTATATACTAGGCGTGAAGTTATAAGATTGTTTATTGGTAAGAAAAATAATTTCAACAAGCTACCCCTTAATTATCGAAATAGTAAAGAGAGATTGGTTGCTAGGTGTGACGTTGGCAATTATAACTAGTTTTCAAATAACACTAAAAATTATCTTTAGATCACTATTCAAACTCTTGAACCAAATTAAAATTTTATCATTGACTAGAGTTTTATTTATTTTTATTTAAGAAATAAAATTATTATAAGTGTCTATGGATCTGACCCTATTCACTGTGGTCTATAAGTTTATTTTTAAGTAGCAATCTATTTATGGCGATCTCAACACCCATAGATGTGATATGCGTAAGGGTATAAACAAGACACGTGTAATGAAACGAATTTGGGTATGATAATGCTTGTAATTCGTAAGAAGTGTTAGAAACATCTCCCTTTGTATATTCTTTATCCTAATCTCTAAAATAAACATACCCTTACAATTTATCTTAAATAAATGAAATGAGTTTTCTCATAATTACTGGGAGTGGGCCCCCATCCCCAGCTAGTTGGGAAAAATCAACAAAAAAAGGTTTGGTGTAGGCAAGTGAAGCTTCTCGATGTTGGAGATTCGAAGATGGACCCATCATATAGAGATAAAATGTCTTTTAAGAAAACCTTACTCCATGCTATGAGGAATTCAATGAACCTATGGAACAATAATAGGTTGACGACTTTGAGTTATTAGAGAGCAATGTTATCACAAAGACAATGAGTGGCGTTCCCTCAATCAAGTTTTCATAGAGAATACATTTGCTACTGGTGGATAGTATAGCTAAGTCCGTTGTTATCAAATTACTCAAGAGAAGAATAAGCTTTAATGCTTTACAAAAACAATATTGTTTTCCACTAAGGAAGTCGTTGAAAATTTTCCAACTCAAGGATCTAGAAAATGAATCCTACCTGGTCAAATTTCAAGCAATAGAAGATTACACAATAGTTTGTTTTTTAGAAAGTCTATGGATGGTCATATTCAAGAGGGATGTTTTGAGATTATGAGTAATGAAGAAGTCAATATATCGGAAAAGAAAACATTGTCAATCTTGGATTTAAACATAAAAGTAAAATTAGAAAACTTTGGCTTATGGATGAACGCAGAACAAAAAATATGGAGACAACAAAGGAAAGGATCAAAATTAACTTCCGAGAATCATAAAGATGCATTGTGTGGGATGAGATTTGTGATTATCCTAGATTTACAAGAGAACAATGTTGATAATAGATCCAACCAATGTGCGAAGACAAGAGGAATATGTGAAAGGACCTTGTGTGTGAATATGCATGGTAACTAGGGTATTTCCTTCAGAGTATTTGCGACTAAGTATCTGCCATTAAGAGTATACCAGAGTTGACGAACAAGCCAACATGGGTGATGAGGAAACAAGATGGTTCTTTAGATCCTATTTCTAAGTAGTTATTGGCAATGAGATTGCCAGAAAAGGGAAGTCCACCACGGACTATCTTATGTGGAATGTTTGCCAAGGATTATTTTGAAGACGGGAATGCTCGCAAGGACCACCTATTTTGTAAAGTTCGTCAGGGACTAACGAATGAAGAAGTCCATTAAAACTAACTGATTAAGGGAATATCTTTTAAGACTCTCTTGATGGTGGAAAGTCTAATGGGACTATTGTACAAGTATAATTTCGTGAGAAAGGAGTGGCGCTTACACTATCCTCTAAGTCTTATATTCAAAGACCACATATAAGGATATAAGCAAATGGGCTTTCCTCTGGAAGGGTATATGCGCAAGCTAAGTTATAAGAAGGGAAATGTCAAGATAAACAATAAATTGATATTGATTTCAATGGGAATGAAAGGATTAGGGTAAGCATTTTCCATGTCGTGAAATATTTGTAAAGTCTGCCAAAGGTTGTTGACCATCCGTATATCTGCTTGCGTGGTTAATTATTAATAAGGCAATCCAACAATGTCGAATGAAAGTCTGAGATGAAGCTAGAAAAAGTCAAGTCTCAAATGGAGTGTCAAAAAGAGTACAATTACGTCAAAAATCTGCCCCAATATGTTCGCCAATGATTCATTCAAGAAGAACGCATGGGCATCGTCTTCACCAGTTAAACTACAGATGTAACACCCTATACCCACCTCAATCGTTGGGTTCGGGTACCAAGTGTCACAATTTACCCGAATCACTTAACAAAATTCTATTCGGTTACTCATAGACTTAATCAATATCAATTTGAATATCCATCACTACCCATCAACCCTTACTCGATTCCAAAGATAACAACAAATTCAAGATTTAAATTCCAAATATATTTTATATCATACAAGTATTCAAGTCCTACTATTGTCTTACCTATTTAAGCAAGAATAATTATGTACAATAACTTAAAACTTAAGACTTCATTACAAATATACTCAATTAATCCTTGAGGCGTGGCATTTAAAGGTGCCCTCTATATACATGAAATAACTACCACACCCTTCACGAAATTCTGACGGTGTCTAGCTTTGTCCCTCCACATGATCCCTGAGCCATACATTTACCCTGCATACAAGGTAGTAGATTTATAAGTTCAGATGAACTTAGTGAGATCCTATACATTGATATTCATAAAAAAATCTTAATATTAAGGAAAATAAGATTTTAAGCACAAAATTAAAATTCCTTATGGCGTAGTTGATGCCTTAGTTTCTTTAATCTAACCGTTGGCAGACATATCCAGTAATCTAGATATAACTATGCTTTTCTGATTTACATTTTCTTTTAGGACTTAACCCTATCCAAATTTATCTCAAACTCTTATTTTACCCTTTTTCGATTTGACCCCTTAAAGGTAACCACATACGCTTATATATGGTTAGAAGATTACTATTGCTACTGTCGGAGTTGCAATTGTCTTTGCCACATACGCGGATCCTTACCCTAATCAATTCATTCCATGTAGAACCAAGACATATGTTCACCATATTACCCCGACGATTAACTTCTTTTGACTTATGCCATGGCATAAACCTTTCCTCAAGTAAGACCCAATCCAACATCCTCCTTTGTGGTCTTTGAGTTTGAAATTTGGCTAATTGATACACACCTCTCTTTCTTTGCAAACTCGTACTTGCCTGATAGTCCCATAGGACTTTCCCATTTTAGACTCTTGTACTAAGACACACCTAATAACAGATAGCTCCCGACGGACTATCTCTTTTTCAAATTTTTCCTTGAAAGACTTTCTCCTCTAGTAGTCCCCATGGACTTTCATACAATACATAGTCCTGACGGACATCCTCGTCTTTAGTTAATTCCTGGAAGACTTTCTACCCAAGATAGTCCTCGACACACTTCCACCTTTCTAGTGACCTCCTTACCCTTAAATACTTAAAATTAAACTTGAAGAATCATTTCATTACTTCATAGTCCATCATGGTCTATATGCCAAGTCTAACGAACTCATATTGGCAAATACTTATTTTCCAATATTTTGAAGGAATTATCCCTCCCTTTCGCATATACTCGAATTAAGATGCTTCTATCAGTTCTATTTACCATCGCATTTTGGCAGATCCTTTTTTTGTCCCGTTTTCCCATGTTCTCAAACGCACCATGATCATCCTGTCATGTTATTCACCACGCGAGACATACAATGACTTCTCATTTTTATGCCTTAAAGGCTTCTTGGTTCACTATCTTGGCGGACTCTTTTTTTTACCATAACGTATACATACTCATCACTAAATCATGCCATGGCTAACCATGGATTTTTGGTTTTGAAGAATCATTAAATCTCTTTCGAGGTGTCGCCCCTAATGACTTATATATCGTTTACATGGTGTCGCCCCAAAAGAAAAGTTGATACCATCGCCATGGTGCCACTCCATAGAGTCGGTAGACTGTCATCACAGTGTTGCTCTAATGAGCTAGTAAATAATCATTCCACGATGCCCCCAAACTCCCTTGTATCCTTTTTAATCCCTCAATTTCTCCATTTCGCCAAATTCATATCTTCATCTGCCTTGTCAAGGCAATTCCCTCAGTACTCCATATTTTAAAACATACTTTTCAAACACACAATAATTTATTTATTACTATAACATATAGTACGTCTTATTTTCATTCGTCAATATATCAGTACATCGTGCTTTCAAAGATCAAACTAGCAATCATTCATAAATGTCCACAACCTTATGCATGCATAGTTTACCTAATTAGTGTAATCATAATCAACCATGGATTTCAGGCTAAAATCTGAACAAACACTCAAACTGACATTTCATTAGCATAACAACAAACAACATCCAAGGTGGAGTATAGAAACTTACCTGAATTATTTCATCCTTGACAACTTGACTTTTCCATTTTCTAGAACCTCTATCATCCTGATAACTAAGCACGACAACCATATATTGATTAAACTAAAAGTAATCAAACCTTAAAGGCCTATAATTCATAATTGAGAAGGATTTTCCATCTGCTGAATAAGGCTTCTCACCCAAATATATAACCCTTCTTGCACGGTCACCGAGCTCTAAACAACTATCCATCGACAATCATTTTGTCTCCCATTATGAAACTAGTCGAATCCAACCTAATCGAACCATAATCAAAACTTAACCAATTACCATTCATCCATTAAATTTTCCAAATCTCTCATGGAGCCTACCAACTTACAATTTTATTCAATTAACTCCCAACTCTCCTTTCAATTCAAGGCTATATTGAAATACGGGTGTGACAGTGGAATCTCCAATGATACTTAGAGAGTTTAATTATGTGCATTAGTTTTTTATTTCTCGAGACTTCAAAAGTCACTTATGAAAATTTTTGTATAGATTCTCACTAAGTTCATTCGAAATTATAAATGTTTTACCTTGAATGTAAGATTAAGGAATGACTAGAGGATTGTGTGGAGGGACCAAGCTAAACACTACCAAGTCCACATGTAACAACTTGTTTTTCAGTGATGTTAGAAACAGTGGTTTCAGGACCACAAATTCGATGAGTAAATTCATCTAATGAGTAATTAAATCATGTGAGTCAATAATAAATATTATATGAAATTTTGAGTGGGTGAATTTTAATTATTAAAATTAAAGGTTAGTATAAGTGATTTGGTTTAAAAGTCAAGTGGTGTTAGAAAATGAGGTATCAGGACCTTATTTCTGAAATTAAGGGTCGTAACTATTTTTATTAAATATTTACAGAGCCTTATTATATGTGAATTGAAGTCTGGTTGGGTAATTTTTATAATTAATTGCTTTATTAAGGAAAAAGGAGTAAATTGTAAAAGAGGTAAAAGTTAATTGTTATAGATTAAAAATAATAAAGGGACCAAAATGGTAATTAAAATATGGTCAAAAAGTTCAAGCGGTGGTGACATGATTACCATCCACTAACTTTTGAGTTATTTATTCATTTAGTCCTATTTAGTTTATGGCTAAATTGTAAATAAGTTTGTTTAATTGAAATTTAATGTAATTGAAGGACCAATTGTGTAATTGGACCTTCCTTAAATGTCCTGATAATATAAATGATGTGGAATTCTTTAGGTTTTGGTAAATAGCAAATAAATCCTAATTAAATAAGGATTTACTAATTAGTCTATTTTTCAGTTTGATCAGGAAAGGGTTTCGAGGCCACAACTTCTATGTGTCAAATCATAAATATGAATTATCTAATATTTACGAGGTCATTTGCATCGTTTTAAAATTTGATTAAGAAATTTTATTGTTTTGATAGTTAATTAAGTAAAAAGGAGTAAATTGTAAAGGGTGAAAAAGTTGAATTCTCTTAATTAAAGGTATTAGATGTTAATTGAAAGGGAGGTTAAGATACTTAAATGGTAATTATACCATTAAGGTGGTAAGTGGATGGTCATGGCCTTGAATTTGTTGAGTTTTGAATGAATTAATTAAGGGTAAAATGGTAATTTTCAAATAAAAATAAGTTAAAGTATAATTAAAGAGAAATGAAGCCAAAAATTCATTATCTTCTTCTCCAACAAGTCGAAACCTAAAAAGATTGGGGAGAAACATTTGGCCATCTTGAATCCTTTAATAGGTAGTTGTGTTTTCATTCGTCTTTAGTGATTTTATGTTTTTGAGTCCGTATTAGCTTAACTAGCTAAACCAAGGACTAATTTGTGATTTTTTAAAATGTTATAAATTTTTCTATTGATGAATAAACTTGTTCTTGAAAGTTTATGGAAGATTTATAAGCTTGGTTGTTAGAATTGATTATTTTGTAAAGTAGTTTTTGATGATTTTAATATTTAAGGACTAAAATGTTAAAGCTATAAATTTACAATGACTTAAGGTGAAATAATTGCAAAAGTGGGCTTTAGAAAGACACTTAAACATTCGAAAAAGCTGAAAATTGAAAAAAAGGTTAATTTGTATATTTTGAGCTAAGGGACTAAATTGAATAAAAGTGAAAAGTTAACCCTGAGATCCTTAACAGGTGATGATTACGGATTTTGGGTGTTACACCACATGAATGACATTGTAGCGATATCATGCATATAGATGGGTACCCTTGGAGGCTATGCCTCGAGGATCAAATATGTAACTAAGCAGAATCTAGATTGTTTGACTATGTGTGAAAGTAAATTCAATAGATGAGTATGTTTCTAAAGTACGCCCCAAATCATCTGTAAAGCCAAAAGACGTTCGAGCATATGATTCGTATAAAAAAGTGTAAGAAATCTAACTAAGTTGGATTCATGAAATAGTAGTAATTTTGGCAATTGGTTTAAACCCATAAGTGGGTGTTTAGGGTCTTAATAGGTGAATTGATTCAATTTATACTAAATTTTGATTTAAGTTCGTTTTAAGGTACTAAGAAAAATTGGAAGATTTGCTAGTGTGCTTCGAAAGAGTGAAAATTAAGGTGTGAGTCCTAAACTCATAAGTTTGTTTAAAATTGATAATTACCATGTTATATTTGATGAATTAGCTTGCTAATTGAATTTTCTTAATAGCCAAATAATTAGTTTTGTGAATGGCCAAACCAGGTACGTTTCGAGCCCCAAAAGATTAAGGTGTTAGTAAAGTTGCTAGTTTGACAGTGTGAATATGTGATTGAGAGTGTGATGCATGATTGTGTTATATGGTATGAGATTGATTGTTTGAATAGCATGATTTGCTGAAATATTGAGTTTATGCATGAGATATTTTCTATGATGTATATTGAAAAAGATGTTTTACATGCATAATGAAATTCGTAAAGTATGTGAAATTAAAGATATTGTTGGACACCATCATAATGGTAATTTGAAAGTTGGAACACTATTTCCATTTACCGAAAGTATTTGATTATTAAGGGCATGTTGAACATGTCATTTAAATGTGATATTGCTTGTATGAATGCTTAATGCTTGTTTGTTTAGTCTCACACTAAGCTTGTTAAGCTCACCCCATTAACTCAACTTCACAGGTAATGAACGAACTTAGAATCAGAATTTGCATGCGGATGTACGACAAACTTCAGACACAACTTCGTCTTTTTATTTTTAGGTTATTATTCCCGCTATATTTATTCGGTTTTTGGACTGTAAAATTATTTAGATTGTGGTTTGAGATTGTTTCATTTTGGGGATTTTCATGCATGCATGTAATTCATTCTTAAGGTCGATTTTACTGAATTATATACATTGAAATTGGACTATGCATGATATATGGTTAAGTTAATAATTTGGTTAGTAATTTTATTTTTTCGTTACAAAGAAGTTAAACGAAATGTTTTCTAAGGCAACATTGTGCATTGGGTTTTTATAAAAAACTATACCTAATTTGTTAAACTAACTTAAACATGGTTGGGTTAATTAAATGGACGTTTTCCAAAATTAACAAAAGAAACCACGGTTTTATGAAAAGAGAGTACTTGAAGGTTTTTTAACTATTGTTAGAGTAGGTTTGACACTTAAGTGTCCAATGTGACTTTCATGATTCGGTCATAACGTTTAGGCCGAGTTTGGGAGGTTACGGTAAGGGAATATTATTGGAATCGACTGAAAGGGATGGTTCATATACATCGACAAAGGAACAAACGTCGAATCAAAGTGTCGTTAACTAACTGGAAGTTCTTCTATGATGGCAACACGGATCATCCCAGTTTTTAAAGAACTTCTATTTCCTGCTTTAAATTTTGTTAGTTTTTTTATTAGTCATTTATTTATTCTTATTAATTTTAGTTGTGTTAGTTTTTTTCATAGCTAGTGTAGATATCATGGAGTGACAAAATCAAAAATAAATCTAAGAAATCAGAAACTGGGCTCGATGTCGCGACATCGCACACTAATGTTGTGACATCCTAGATAGAATGCACCTTGCAGCATTGAAGGCCCAAGTTCATTTGAATACTTGTAGACGATTTGTCATCCATTATCGACACTTCATCCTTTTTTTCTTATTTTTATTTGTATTTTCTTTATATTATATTTCATATTTCTTTTTGTAGAAAATTTTTAGGTACTCTTCATTCGCTTGGAGCACACAAACCCCAAGATTATCTTAACAAGGATTTGATCTATTTAGGGATGTTTTCTTGTTTGCATTTTAATTATTTTACACTAAAGGCAATGTATGTTCTAAAATGTGGGGGGAAGTATATAGGATTAATTTTTTTTGCATGTGTGTTTACTTTGATTTAGTTTATTATTTATTTACAAAAAGAAATTATTATTGTTTTTATAGCATGGTGCATGGATTATATTAACACTATGAATAGTGGTTGAAAAATAATAAAGCAAGTAATTTTTTTTGTCAAGCATGAATTTTTTTATTGAAATGAGATAAATTGATTATTTTCTAAGAGAAATTGATTAGGTTACTTAGTTAAATTGCATAATAGATTAGAGGTACCTAAGTAAGAATGTTTGATGATGCCATATGAGATTTAGTCTTATAGATAGTTGTAGAGACATGAATGCTTTAATTGAATATTATTCATTCGATTTAATTTGAAGCATAAAAGAAATTGTGTATGTTGGGATGCTTAGGGATGACCTGATGCATTGTTCTCAAATGACCATACATTAATTCTATTAATCCCTAGTTTCCTTATTTGAGCTTGGTAACTCCTTTTTTATTAATCGACAAAATTGAAACCCACAGACCACAAATAAAACTTGAACTCTTCCCTATCTTTGGTCCTTTAATACTTACGAAATAGACATTAGGCCATAGATATTGTGGATTTAGGTAGATACATTATGGTGGTTCAAAAAAAAAGAAAAAAAGCGAATAAGGAAGAAACAATATGATACAATGATTATAGGTCAGGCAAAAATGTGTCAAAAAAAGAAGAAAAAAATTAGAAAAAGTCAAAAGTAAGAACGAGAAGAAAAAGTACAAAACAAAGACAGAAGCATTATGATTGGAAAAAAAAAAGTAAAAAAGTTAAGTGACAAAAAAAAGTCACAAAAGTGAGAGAAAACTCAGTCATCAGTGCACCAAAACTCATTAAGCCAACCATAGTTGCTAGTATTAGATTGTATCTTCTTACATGGAGAAATAAGGTAGGTGAGAGAGGGAGACAAAAGGTGGTGAGCTTGGATGGGACATTAATGGGGAAGAGAGGGAACATTGTCATGTGCCTAACTATTTTTAGTGCTTGACCCATTTTGAGTCATATCTTTCTTTGAACTCATACCGTCCTAAGCCTTAAAACATTACAAGCCTAACAGACTAATGTAACTTAAGCGTTCTCTGCGCATAATCTTTCGAAATTGCTAACAATTATACTTAATGAATATTTTTTATTCACATGATTGTGTCTGTTACATATTTGTTTGATTTATGTTAATTGTGGTATTGTTAAATATTTGGTCATGGGAATTACTTCTAATTTGTTAGTAATGTAACTTTGTAAACTAATCCTAATTACTTTAAAAACTTTCAAGGCATCGAACTATCAAGATTAAGTTACATGTGCGATAAGAATTGTTATCCCTTTAACATTTGACAACCATGTTCATAGAAGTAATAAAATCCAGGGGACGTCTTCTTATTGCATGCTTTGTGTCTAGACTTGGTTTGCTTGAGGACAAGCAAAAAGGTTAACTATGGGGAAGTTAATAAAAAAAAGTATTTTATGTTCTTGTAATCGGAGGATCCTATTCTGAAGTGAGACTCTTGCGAGTGGAGATTGTAACACCCAAAACTGTAGCCATCACCAATCTAGGGTCTTAAGGTTTACAGAACTTTACGAGTTTTTTTTCATACATACAAATCAATCACAATCTATACAATTACAAACTAGCAACCCGGAATACTAACTCCATTTAATCTTATACATTCATTTACAACATTTCAACCAATCAGGGATTAAGTGTAATCATACAAGAACTTAGGATCGCATTTAGAAATTTTTTGTCAAGGATCATATAGCCTTGTGTCTCAAACACACAACTTTAATTACTAACTAGCCTAGAAAGAATCAATACTCATATCAAATATCATGACATCTATATTCCATACCAAACCATAATACCACCACTATCAACCGAGTTACATCAACCATTCTTACTATCACTATGTAATATCCAAAACCCGACACCGTCATCAGTTAGGGTCTTGAGGTCTTTCAGATCATTTACCATCGATTAAATCCTCGTATCTCAGCAATTCAGTATTTCAGGAATATACATGCAAAAAGTTTTGAGCTTTAATAACATTCCATTTCAATAAGGGTAAAAAATGTCATTTTACAAAATTTGAGGGACTTTTATCGGTACCTATTGGAAAAGTATCGATAGAAATGAAGTTAGTAAGCTTTGGAAAATAACAACAGTTTCCTACCGATAGAAGAGAAAGTTCTACTGATATAAGTGTGTAGATTTCAAATATACACATAAATTTCTAAGTTTGAAAAATAGTCTACATCATTTGCCAATTTTATCAAAATCATACCTACATAGACATTTTCATGTTGGTACTTAATTCTTCACATAAAAATGAAGATACATTCAAAACATTCATCAAGTTGTTACCATGCTATTTAACCATTTACACCAAACAACTCAAGTAACACAATCCTAATACATGCCATTTAAGCCAAGTGATATAAAGGACTACTGAACGAGTTCTCGGGATAGTGTGATTACTTCTTTGGGGATCCGATCTTCAACAGCAAAATGAATCTACAAAACAATAAACAGATACACAGGTAAGCTTATAAACCTTAGTAAGTTCGCGAGAACATTTAACTTACAATATAATTCATTTGATAACATAAAGAATGAGCAATCATCCTCGTTATCTCGTAACATTGGCATCCAGTAGATCTCTTCAAGTCTCCCAATAATTTTTAGCTCATACAAGCCTAGTTAGTAAATCGATCTTAAGAGCTAGTACAGTATGTTGCTCTTACGAGCCAGTGCAATATATTACTCTTACGAGCTAGTATCAGTAATTCTTAAAAATCTTCCATCTCATTCCAACATCAATATTGTAACCAAGACAATTGAAATTAAGATTATTAAATAGAAATATATTACACAAACTTATCGGACTGTTTTGCAATAATTGTCAAAGTACAAGGACTATTCCATACCTTTCTCCTTGCCTCGATTTTCAACCCATTCTTAATCTAAAATAATAATTTCATTAAATTAACTAATTCCAACAGTAAAATAAATTTATTTTATGCAATTAGGTCTTTTTTGGAATTTTTACAAATTATCCTTAACTTTTTACTTTTATTCAATTTAGTCCCTTAGCTCAAAAGTTGCAATTTAATCATTTTATTTCAATTTTCAGCTTTTCTGAATGTTTAAGTGTCTTTCTATAGCCCACTTTTGCAATTATTTCACCTTAAGTCCTTACAAATTTATCACTTTAACATTTTAGTTCTTAAACATTAAAATCATCAAAAACTACTTTACAAAATAATCAAATCCAACAGCCAAGCTTAATAAACTTCCATAAATTGTCAAGAAACCACTCATTCATTAATGACAAGTTTTATAATATTTTACAAATTTACAAATTAATCCTCGAGTTAGCTAGATTAAGCTAAAACGAACTCAAGAATATAAAAATTACTAAAACAAAGGGCGAGATTTCATTCAACAATCAAAGCTTAAAGCTTGGTCGAATATGATTCCTTGTTTCTCTTAGGGTTTCGGCTTTGGAAGATGAAGAAGAAGAAAAGTAATGATATTTTCACACTTTTGTTTAATTAAATTGGGTAAAATTATGTAATTACACATTTACCCTTTTACTTCCACTCAAAAATCAACAATTATATACCCTAAATCATCCATTACAATCCCTCATGGTCTAATTACTATTCCAATCCTTCAATTTTCCTTTTTAACTAATAAATCCATCTTTTTCCATATTTATGATTTAGTCCTTTTTACTTAATTGACTATCTAAACAATCAAATTTCATAACCAAATTTTAATACAATACTAATGACCTCATAAATATTAAATAATTAATATTTACGATCTTACACATTGAAGTTGTGGCCCCAAAACCACAAATTTTGATCACATTAAAAAATAGTCTAATTAGTAAATCCTCATTTAATTAGGATTTAATTGTAATTTACCAAAATCTAAAGAATTCCACATCATATATATTATTAAGTCATGTAAGGAGGGTCCAATTACATAATTTGTCCTTCAATTATATTAAACTCCAACTAAATAAACTTTATTTAAATTTAACCTTAAACTAATTAGGACTTAATGAATAAATATCCCAAAAGTTAGTGGATGGTAACCATATCCACCACCACTTGGACTTTTTTACCATGGTTTAATTACCATTTTGGCCCCTTTACTATTTTAATCAATAACAATTAACTTTTACCTCTTTTACAATTTACTCATTTTTCCTTAATTAAGAGATAAATAATCAAAATTACCTGACCAAACTTCAATTCACATATAATAAGACATTGTAAATATTTTTATTAAATATTTACAACCCTAAATTTCAAAAACGAGGTCCTGATACTTCATTTTCTAAAACCACTTAGCTTTTGAACCAAACCACTGTTTTAGACACCACCTAAAAATGGGTTGTTACAAAGATTGTTTTAGAGCCACACTTTCATCGATAAATCCATGAGCATCTCTTTATTTAACATTGTTTAATTGAATGTTTGTGTAAAGATTAAAATTAATTTATGCTTTATACATATCTCGCATGGTTTCAACTGTTCTAATCTTATTAATTGATTGAAGGTAAGGTTTTCTTACTGGATCAGTTGTTTGGGAGAGGAAGAACTTAAACCCTAGACTTGACGATCTTAAGAAGTCATTTAGGTGGGAATTAACCGAAAATTGGTATGTCCTACCCATGAACACTTTAGCCCCGAGTCGATCTTGACTGTGAGGTCAACTACGTCCTATTCGTTAACACCTTAACCTTAGGAACTAGTTCTTGCCTACTCGTTATTTTAGTGGACGTATTCGAAGGTCCTACTAGGGTAACAACTAGTTTATTAGAATCCTACATTAATAATTTATTAGGTGAAACAATTGGATCTAGGCTAAAGAAATTTGCGTAGTCAAAACAAGGGATAGGATAAGCCGATACATGAACTTAGGAGTAGATTTAGGTTTCATTCAATTTGTTTAGCTTATTAATATTATCATCATCTTGCTTCCATATTAACACTACTAATTCGTGACTCAACTGGATTTGTATTTATTTATGGTAATTGGTTTGATAGCAGTTTTCTCCAAAGTGCAATCCCTTGGGTATGACCATCGGAATACTCTCCAAGTGTTTCATTGTAAACAAAACTATATTAAAACGTAATCTGTATACTTGAAGACATCGCCTCAATTCCATATATTTTGTAGTAGTATTTACACTTTATACATTAGTACGTTTGGATACGATCAAAAAGCCAAATAAACAAATAAAAAGGTTGAACATAGAATTGTCTAGTTTACGATTTTGATTTTAGGGTTGTAAGGTTCTTTAGTGTGAGAATATTGATATTTTCGTTTGATGTGTTGTCGGGAACACCAAATATAACCTATTCGAAAAATTAAATAAATAACAGTAAAGGGAATTAGGGTCTAATCCTTAGGGACTAGAGTGTAAACAATCTTGTCTGTAGAGATCGTGGGTGAAATCTTACCCAAGAAAAGCGACGGAATCTGGGGAAAAATAAAAAAAAACAGAAGTAAAAGAAGTAAAAAAAAATAGAGGTGTTGAAATAAAATAAATTGTATAAAATAAACAAAGTCAAAAGAAGAAAGGTTTTATCGATATTTAGAGATCCAGCCTCCGGTTATCTTGATTCTTCCTCGATTCAATCATAGACTTTGGATGGTTTTTCTCGTGCTCGAATAAGCCAGTTAAAGTGGAAGAGGACGCCTACGACCACCAGCTTCAGATATAGTTTTTTAGAGGAACCTGACTCTAGCCAACTGTTGCTCCAATAGGACCGTATTACACTAGATAACCTTTTCCCAACGATGAATGCCACGCCGTTTTGTCTCTTTTGCTTAGCAACTTCTGACGCAGTAAGTTAGTGAACCAGCTGTGCAACCTTTTCAAAACATCCAAAGTGGCCGACTTTGCACAAGATAAAAAGATTATTTTTGTAGGGATTTTGGGTGAAAGCGTCGATCTCGTAATATAGAGAATTGATGAATACTCGGGAGAGAGGAATTAAGCATGTGTTCTAAGCCTTATGAACCTTGAAGGAATATTTGATAACCTTCAGCTAGAAGGGTTTTTAGTTGCTTATGTTTTTTTGAGAATAACACAAGATAATAAAAAATAGAGCTTTTTATTGAACTAAGATTTTGGGGAGAAGAAGGATTGAGAAGCGAATAATTCAATCACTACATCCCCTATTTATAGTACATATAAATTCTTAGTTGAATCCAATCTAAATTCTAAAAGATAATTAGAATTAAATCTAAACATTAATTCTCTAATTGGATCCACTATAAACTCTAAAAGATAAATCTAGAAAGATAAATACAAATTAAATATAAATAATGTCCTAAAGATTAATCCTAATAAAAATAAGTTTAAAAATAAAATAAAATAAAATCTAGTCTTTTTGTCTTATAAAAACTCTCTTCAAGTCTTCCACCTTTTCACAACTTCTCTTTCTCTTCCAAAATCATGCTTTTCGACCAAATTTGTCCTTTGTCTTCAATTTAGTCCCTACAAAACAAAAGGATCACAAATAGACCAAATTAATAGGACCATCCTCACAAAAAATATATAATTAATGTTCAAAAGTATGTCATATTTCAGCATTATCATATTCCCCCCTACTTAGTCATGCTTGCCCTCAAGTATGATTCCTAATTCACTAAGAAATTTAAATTTTACCATGGAAAATAACACTCCAAAGTTCTACAAACAATTAGGCTTAATGCTTATGAAAATAAAGAGAACCTTTAGCTTGCTATAAGTAAAATTGAAAAAGTAACCTAATTAAAACACACAACAATTAAATCGTCTTGAATTATTTCATGAAAGTTAAGTAATTTACCAAACTTACCAAGACACCTATTTGTTCACCCTCGTTTCCAAATTTAGTTTTCTTTCTTTTATTTTGTCGATTTTCTCTTTTCTTTTGTTTAAGAATATATTGGACCTTTTGACGCGAAATGAAATGACACCTAAGCACTCCATCCCGGTTACTCAGCCCAACATGTTCTTAATAATTTTTTCTCTTTCTTTTTTTTTTTTTTAGAATGTGTTAGCCCTTTTGACGTGAAATGAAATGACAACCAAACACTCCATCCCAGTTACTGGGTCTAACACACTCCAAATTTATTATTAATTTTTTCTCTTTTTTTCCCTTTTTTTTGTTAGCGGAGTTTTACTTAACACGTCACACAACCTTTTTATACGAAGTAGGATGACAACCCAAGCACCATGCCCCGGTTACTAGTTAGTCACGTTTTAAGCTTGTACTCATAACCATGAAAAAGATTTTTTTTCATTTTACAGACAGAGAACTTTAATTTAAGAGGACTAGGAAAAACAAATAAGTATTAAAAATAAGTTTAGCAACTAACTAGCAATCACGAAAAAGAATTTAGCATGCATCAAAATTAACTATTCTCTTATACTTAGACTCAATCAATTTTATCATAAACAAAATAAGGTTATCTTCATTAATTATAATCATGTTCGCCTAATAGAATTAAAACAGTGGAGATGAAATCAATCATAGCAAAATCTAATTTAACTCAGCAGACAAGAAGCATACTCATGGGCAAAACAGTGGACAATTCATGGGCAAAATCTTGGGCATGAAAAGGGACAAGATATACTTAAAAAAATAAAAATAAATGTGGGCAAAATAGGTAGAAAATAGAAAGCACAACAACAGTAGATAAAAACAACAAAAAACAGTAAGGAACATTCCCCTTACTTAAAATGCATTGCCCTCAATGTGAAAAAAATACGAAAAGGAAAGGGTTTACAATACTCCCCACGTCATCATCGCTCTCGTAGTGCTGCAAGAATGGTAGTCATCTGCTGTCCAAGGTTCTCGAGGCTAGTTTCAATACATTTTAAAAGTTGCTCGACGGTCATCGATGGTTGTTAGTCGGGCATTACTTGCTAATTTTGCCATCGAAAAATCCATTCAGCTGGTGTCGCATGAATACCTGGAGAAACAAAATGGAAAGACAAAGGTTTGCCAAGAAGAAGTCTCATAGAAACGAGACAATGAGCATCCAATGGATCAGCTCGACAAACAATATGTAGATTAGAAACAAGAGTATTAGATCCATACAAAGAAAGTAACAATTGAGTTATCAAAGAACCCAAAATTAAGGGTCGTTTGGCCTTAATAATATGTTCGAATTGAAGTGCATACCAATACACCAAATTTACCGAATGACTCGTATACATACACCACAATAAAAACAATTTCGTCTTTGAGACGGATGCCGGAGCATCTTTCCTCCCTGAAAAATTATAGGCCAAATATCTATGAATATAGCACAAAGCAAGATCACACAACCACAAATCCTTAGATGTTTTAGGATTATATGTAGTCTCAGCATCATTAGTTAACAGTGCAAAAACAATGATAGGATTAAAATCTATAGGAAAAGTGCAATAAGTAGTCTCATAGGCAGTGGACTAAACATAGTCTTCATTAACAAATTGAAGCGCAAGATTAAAATCGGTAATAGACAGACTATGTTTAACCCCAAACAATTGAAAAGAAATAACACTTGGAGTGTCTAATGAAACATGTGCATGCCTTTGAAAACAAAAAGTGGCATAAAATTCTAAAACCAACTCATAATAGACAGAATGCAGCATATCGAAACCATTAAGCCAGCCAATGTTACGAAAATAAGCATATACAGCAGTGTCGGTATTCAAAGCAGTCAAAATAGATTACGAAAGGCATTTACAAGGTATTACTGGTTTGTGTCGCAGCTGATTATACCTGTCTCGATTGTTGCAATTGGGAAAATGCAAATTACCAAATAATTGGCACTCGGATGAAAGTATGTTTGCATGGGAGTGATAGGTTCGGCCTCAGGTTTAAAAGGGCGGCACAAAATTGTCACTTTCGATAGTTTAGTAATGGGTTGTGTCGTCGAGCAAGTCGGGTTCAAGCACGGGATGCTGAGTACCAGTGGAAGATGACTCGTCGGTCTCGCAATGAGGCTGGGTCGAATGGTGATGACATGGTGAGGGCGGTGGCGTTCGTGTTCTCGTCGTGGTTCGACTTGTCTAAGGAGGTCTGCATCGGTTTATGGTGGGAACAGAGACGAAGATGGAGATCGATGATGTCGGGTCATGCACCAATTCAAGCGTCGATGTTAGGCTTTGGACCGACGATTGCGTGGATGGTTGTGGTAAAAACAAGGTTGGGTTGAGTGGGGAAGGGGGAGGATTTAAAGGGGAAGAGGTACGGTTGACGGTGCGTGGGGGTGTGTTCGACATGAATTGGGGAGTATTGTGTGGTGGGGATGGTTGGGGAGTGTCGATCGACGGTGAGGAAGAGGGAAAAGAGGACGATGGAGGAGAAAGAGAAGGTGTGGGTGAGGGGGAATCGAGTATGTGTATGTGTTGGGGGTGACAAATCGATGGCGACGGGGGTTGACGGTGAAAGAGGGCTCAATAGCAGTGCAATTTTTAGTGCGTACCATGGTGCGACGATGAACAGTGGTGAACAAAAAAGAAAATGTGAACGATGGCTAAGGGAGAAGAATGGGAATAAAATTTAAGGTCTAAAAATAGGGTTATATGGGTTGGATGTGTTTGGGCGTAGGGTTAGCTAACCAGGATAAAGGGGCGCTATTCCTACGCGGGATAGGGAATATGGCAGCGACTGTTTGGGCATAGGGATAGGGTTTTTTACTGCAGTGTGCTTCTTAGGATAAAGTATTCGTTATCGTTTTTTTTTGTGAAATAAATTCCCTGAGTTTTCTGGACAAATAATAATAATAATAATAATAATAATAATAATAAATAATTAGGTTGCCTCCCAACAAGCGTTTTTTTAACGTCGTTAGTTTGACGACTCGAATCAGTATTGAGGCTATTCAAGATGAATTTTTTCTACTGTTTGATCTTGGAAATTTTCATAAAATGGTTTCAACCTTTGACCATTGACTGTGAGTCGCTTCCCTGTCTCCTCACTTTCTATTTTCGCTGCACCATGAGTAAATAATTTAATCACAATAAAGGGTCCTAACCATCGATATTGAAGCTTACCGGGAAACAATTTTAAAGCTGAGTTGTAAGGTAGCACTTTTTGCCCTATTGAGAGATGCTTCTGGGATATCATTTTATCATGAAACAATTTTGTTTTATCTATGTATATACGAGCATTCTCATTGGTATCATTTCGAATCTCTTCCAAGTCTTGGATGTCTAATTTCCTAGCTCTTCCTACGGGCTCTAAATCTATATTACACTGTCGTATAGCCCAATAAGCTTTATGTTCTAGTTCTACCGGAAAGTGGCTAGCCTTGCCAAAAACAAGCCGAAATGGAGACATACCTATTGGGCCTTTATATGCCGTCCGATAAGCCCAAAGAGTATCATTTAACTGAAGACTCTAATCCTTCTGGTTAGGTTGAACCGTTTTCTCCAAAATAATTTTGATTTCTCGATTCAAAACCTCTGCTTGGCCGTTTGTTTTGGGGTGATAGCCCATAGCTATACGATGATGAACCTCATATTTCTTCATGAGTGCTTCCATCACTTTATTGCAAAAATGGGTTCCATAGTCACTGATTAAGGCTCGAGGTGTACCAAACCTAAAAAAATACATTGTTTAAGTAACTCCACCACAATTTTAGCATTATCTTTTCGAGTAGGTATTGCCTCTATCTACTTAGAAACATAGTCTACTACTGGAAGTATATATATATATATATTTCCAAATGAAGATAAATGGGTCCATAAAATCAATACCCTACACATAAAAAATTTCACATACATGAATTGGGGATTGGGGCATTTGATTTCGCCTAGTAATGTTGCCTATCTGTTAACATCTATCACAAGATTTACAAAATTCATATGCATCACAAAAAATTGTGGGCCAATATAGTCCACATTCTAATACCTTATGCGCAGTCCATTTAGGTCCAAAGTGGCCTTCACATGCATGCGAATGACAAAAAGTAAGTATAGATGTTACCTCGATTTTTGGAACACATCGTTGTATCACCTAATCTAAGCAATGTTTCTACAAGTATGGATCATCCCAAATATAATATAGAGTCTCTCTTTTAAGTTTTTTCTTTCCTGGGACGAGATAACTCGATAGGTAAAGAACCTGTAGTAAGAAAGTTTACCATATCCGCATACCATGGAAAATACTCTTGGGCCGAAAATAGGCCTTCATCAGGGAACTCATATTTTATAGAAATGTCGTCACAAGGCATTTTTACCCTACCCAATTGATCAGCCACCAAGTTTTTCGCATCCTTTTTTATCTCAAGTCTTGATGTCGAATTCTTGTAGTAGTAAAATTCATCTCATAAACCTCGACTTTGCTTCCTTCTTCGCAATCAGATACCTAAGAGCTGCATGATCAAAAAAATAATTACTTTAGATCCCAATAAATAAAACCAAAATTTATCTAAAGCAGCTAGAAGTTCTTTTTCTATGGTAATGTAATTACTTTCCGCAGCATTTAGGGTTTTTTAAGCGTAGCAAATAACATGGGGTTCTCGATCTATCTTTTGCCCCAACACAGCCCCCACACTTCGGTCACTTGCATCACACATGATTTCAAAGGGATATTTTCAATTTGGGGCTTCGATTATAGGATCGGAGACCAACTTCTGTTTCAATGTGTCAAAAGCCTTTTTGCATTTTGGGCCGAACTCAAATTTTTTATCTTTTTGCAACAACTTGCATAATGGCTCAACTACTTTCGAGAAGTTTTTTATGAAGAGCCTGAAAAATCCTGCATGACCAAGGAAAGAACGGATTTCCCTCACAGTTGAAGGGCATGGTAAAGAATTTATAATATCAGTTTTAGCCTTATCAATCTCAATCCCTTTAGATGAAAGTATATGACCTAGAATTAAACCTTTATCTACCATAAAATTACATTTCTCATAATTCAAGACAAGATTAAACTCTATGCATATACTTAAAATTTTTGTGAGATTTTTAAGGCATTCATCAAAAGATTCCCCATCCACAGTAAAATCATCCATAAAAACTTCAATGATATTTTCTACGTATTCTAAGAATATACTCATCATGCATCTTTGAAAGGTGGCCGGTGCATTGCAAAGTCCGAATGACATCCTCTTATAATGTGCCAAATAGGCATGTAAAAGTGGTTTTTTCTTGATACTCGGGTGCGATTGGAATTTGAAAAAAACCTGAGTATCTATCAAGACAACAATATTGAGTTTTTCCAACTAAACGTTCAAGCATTTGATCTATAAAAAGAAGAGGAAAATGATATTTTCTAGTATAAGAGTTCAACTTCCTGTAATCAATGCAGATAAGCCACCCATTTTGCACTTTGACAAATACTAGATCGCCCTTGGCATTTTTCTTTATTGTCACACTCGTTTTCTTGGGCACGATTTGTATCGAACTTACCCAACTGCTGTCGAAAATAGGGTAAATCACGTCAACATCCAACAACTTTATTATCTCCTTGTTCACTACGTCTATCATATTTGGGTTCAACCATCTTTGCGCTTCTCGCCTCGGTTTTGTGTTTTTCTCCAATAAGATCTTATGAATGCATGTCAAAGGACTTATCCCTTTTAAGGCGGTGATGGTCTAACCGATGGCTTCCTTATGGCTCTTTAGTACCTAAATTAAATTTGCTTCCTCACACTCAAAGAGTTTATTCGAAATTATGATAGGTAAAGTCTCACCATCCCCCAAAAATGCGTACTTGATATGCTCGAGAAGTGGTTTTAACTCCAACTCTGGTGCCTGTATAATAGAAGGTAAAAATTTAGTATTCATAGGAGGCAATAATTCATTAACAAATTCACAATTTGGATAAGAATCAAAATCATCATCAAATAGTGTTTCGAGTTCAATCTCATGGAGTGACTTGGAAGTCTCTTCTAGTAAGGATTCCACTATATCGACATGGTTTACGTTCAAGACTTCATTAGGGTGACTGATGGCATCATAAACATTGAACTTTACGATCTCCCCTTCAAACTCCATCGTGAGGGTTCCACTTTGTACATCGATCTTAGTATTTACGGTACTAAGGAAAGGTCGCTCTAACAAGATATCGAAAAATCCAGGAGGATTATCCTCTTCCATCTTCACTACATAAAAATCTACAGTAAAAATTAGTTCGTTGAATTTTACTAACACGTCTTCAATGACTCCTTCGGGGTGCACAGTAGATCTATTCACTAATTGGATTATAACACCTATTTCCTTCAAAAAAACCACGTTAAGTGATTCATAAATAGAAAAAGGAATTACATTTATAGAAGACTCTAAATCACACATAGTTTTTTTAATTCCAAAGCGACCTATTTTGCATGGTATTGCAAACATGCCTCTATCTTTACATTTTGTTAGAATCCTTCTTTGCAAAACCGCAAACACATTCTCACCAACGTTTACCTTTTCGTTTCCAATCAATTTTCGTTTGTTGGTGAAAAGTTCCTTAAGAAATTTAGCATACCATGGAATCTATTTAATAGCATCTAACAACGATATATTTACCTCAACTTTTTTGAATGTTTCGAGGATCTCTTTTTCCTCATTACCTTTCTAGGTTTGCCTCAGCCATCCTGGAAATGGATGTTGAGTTCTGGGTAATGGAGGTTTGGATCGGACATGTTCATCATTTTTCTACTTTTCCTGGGTAGAATCTTGGGCATGATTTGTGCTAGGATTTGGTTCCAATACTTTCCCACTTTGCAGCGTCACTGAATTCATGTTTTGTCTTGGGTTAGGTTCTGTTTGTGACGGCAGCCTACCCTATGCGCTTAATTTCTCCATTGACGTGGTTAACTCTTTTATAGACACCTCGATTTTCTGTTGAAAATCAATCATATTAGTTGCTAATTTATTTACAATGACTTCTAAAGAAGTACCTGAATTTTGCGCTTGTTGTGGGGCTTGATTTTGGTATGGTTGGTTATAGCGTGGATTCGCCCTATATATCAAGTTAGGATGGTCTTTTCACTTGGGATTGTATGTATTTACGTAAGGATCATATCACCTTTGGGGTGGTCCAAGGAAGTTTCCCACAGCATCCAATTAGGCCATATAATTATCATACAAACTAGGGCATGCATAAGTTGTGTGTTCGGATTCTCCACAAATTCTACATTGACGGATCGACCCTATTTTTTTGCAATAAGAGAACTCACAACATTAGTAAGTGTTTCAACTTTATCTTCTAAGGAGGAATTACTTAGCTGGTGAACTCTTCTAGTGGGTTTAAGATTGGCTCAGAATTGTTTAGTGTTTACGGCCATTGTGGATATCAAGTCCCTTGCTCGTTAAGGAGTCATATTAACCAACGCTCCTCCACTGGCGGCATCTATCATATTAATCTCCATAAGTTTCAAGCCCTCATAGAAGTATTGGAGAAGAGATTGTTCAGTTATCCCATGTTGTGGGCAACTTGCACACAACTTTTTAAATCGCTCTCAATAGTCGTAAAGAGACTCCATATCCTTTTGCCTAATCCCCACTATTTCTCT
Organism: Kokia cookei; assembly: GCA_039519145.1. Lineage (NCBI taxonomy): Eukaryota > Viridiplantae > Streptophyta > Magnoliopsida > Malvales > Malvaceae > Kokia > Kokia cookei. Next base: position 18,841,028 of record CM076899.1, on the reverse strand, counting down.
TCTTAACTTAGCGGCATGTGAGGCTGGAAAAAACCTGTTAAGAAACAAACGAGAAAGATTAGCTCAAGTTGTAATAGACCTAAGAGGTAGATAAAATAACCATTCTCTAGTAGAGTCTGCTAAAGGAAAAGGGAAAGCTCATAATTTAATTGGTCCTCAGTTACCCCCTGAGGTTTTATACTCAAACAAAACATATGGAATTCCTTCAGATGTTTTTGTGGATTATCATTTTGCAGCCTACGGAAAATTGGAAATAATTGGATTAAACCTGATTTAAGCTCAAAGTTAGCATCTACAATAGGATACGCAATGCACAACGGTGGTTGATCATCAGGGGCCTCGACTAATTGTCAAATTATCTAATTTATAGGTGGCCGACAGTGCAACCTTCTAAAAACACACAAAGTGGTCGGCTTTGCACAAGATGAAAGGATTACTGTTGCAGTAATTTTGGACGGTATTATCGATCCTATAATACAGAGAATTGATGAATACTTGGGCGCGAGGAATTAAGCATGGGTTCTAAGCCTAATGAACTTTGAAGGAATATTTGATAACATTCGACTAGAAGGGTTTTTAGTTGCTCATGTTTTTTTGGGAAGAACACAAGATAATAAAAATAGAGTTTTTTATTAAAGTAGGATTTTTGAGAGATGGAGTATTTTTTCAATGAATGGAAAGTGAATAATTCAATCACTCCATCCCCTATTTATAGTACATATAAATTCCAAGTTGAATCCAATCTAAATTCAAAAAGATAATTAGAATTAAATCTAAACATTAATTCCCTAATTGAATTCACTTTAAACTCTAAAAGATAAATGTAAAAAAATAAATACAAATTAAATATAAATAATGTCCTAAAGATTAATGCTAATAAAAAAAAGTTTTAAAATAAAATAAAATAAAATCAAGTCTTTTTGTCCTATAAAAACTCTCTTCAAGTCTTCCACCTTTTCACAACTTCTCTTTCTCTTCCAAAATCATGATTTTTGCCCCAATTTATCCTTTGTCTTCAATTTAGTCCATACAAAATAAAAGGATCACAAATAGTCCAAATTAATAGGATCATACTCACAAAATATATATAATTAATATCCAAAAATATGTCATATTTAAGCATTATCATCCTTCCAAATATACATTCATTTATAAGTTAAGTTGCAATTGGACTAAGTCACTACTATAGATAAAATAGAGATGGACACCAAAGGTTTGTTCACATAGTTTTCACATTGTTTGAAAACTTCCTATGTTTACGAGGCCTTGCCTTGAAAGTTAATCCACTATGTTTCAATGAGTACAATTTGTGAGTTAAGTCCAACTCACTCATCAAATAGTAATTTCGCTCCTATACTCTAAACATGATCCCTCTCCTTTTAAGACTTTCCCCTTATGTCTAACCTAAACAAGCCATGTATATAAAGAGTTAAAAGGCTTGTTAAGTTACAATTAACCCCTTTCTCTATTTCCTTCCTACTTCCTACTTCATTTTTCCTTCTTTCTTCTTTATTTGCCCTCCTATTCCTTCACTCATATGATATTTTAATAAAAAAGCCATTTTAATATCAAATATCTACAGTCCACCATATATCTTAAATTTATATATATATCTATGTAGGATTGTGTGTGTTTGCTTTGAAAGAGATACTCAAACCATGGCATGCAAAGCAGCAAAATGTAAGAGCAAATTTTTTGCAACCATCATTATAAAAAGGGTCCACTTAAAGATATTGGAAAGCAAATGTAATCAAGGAAACTATGTCTCCTCCATATCTTCATTTCAATGTTACAGCCTATGATAGGAAATTTCTTTTCATCGAGATCCAAATGTGGGGGCAGTTTTCGAATGATGGGTATCGACCCCATGCATGATAGATGGGATTGCTCAATAATTACACTGAGAAACACATATTTCAATTTGTGACATTTAGATCAAGGATTTAAGTGTGATTGTGAGCGACAGAGATACTATCACAATTGGTGGTTATATAGTAATTGACGAAACTAAGATCACAACTGAGATCAAGTATATTTTTATTTATATACACTTAAATTAATGTTGTGTGAACTTTATTTAAGATTTTTTAATACTGTTTCTAGAATGGTTTTTTAATTCATACTGAAATTTTATATAATATTCTAAAAGATTTTTTATCCAAATAATATAAAAATAATAATCAATTACGAAAAATGTATGGAAAGCAAATTAATTACGAAAATAGACATTTGTTACAGTGTTCTTATGTTGCCGCTTGACAAATTAACGGCACCAAATTGAAATGTGATTATTTAAAATATCCAGGGATTTAATATGAAATTTTACTATTTTAATTGACAGCAACATTAAAGCTTTATGGTGCCTGACAGTGTGACGGTACCAAACATTAAAAAGAGTAAATTATTTTATAAACCTCCTCTTGTTTATTATTATTTTTTATTCCCCTTCAACATTAAAAATAGAGAAACTTCTTACCAATTAGTCCAAAAATATTTTTCTACCAAAAATATATTTTTTAAAAACCTGATAATTATAATTTTATATTGTGTCCATAAAAACTATAAATTTAACTAGTAATTATAATTTATAAATAATAAGACTTTTTTAAAGATTTTATAATTATAATTTTATATCGTGTTCGTAAATCAAACTGATAATAAAATTAAAATTATTTTTCTAAAAATAAATAAATTTTATTTCTAATTGAAATAGATTTCTTTTATAAAAATATTTTTTTGACTAATTGATAAGAGATCTCTCTATTTATTTAAAAGCGAATAAAAGAAAATAATAAATAAGAGGGATTTATGGATCAATTTACCTTTTATAATGTTTGGTGCCGTCACACTGTCAGACGGCAGCTTAAATCTTTTTTGCAGTTGTCAATTAAAACGGTAAATTTACATATTAGGTTCCTGAATATTTTAAGTCATCATATTTCAGTTTGGCACTGCCACTTTATCTGATGATCCCGTCAAAAAATTGTAACAAATGCCTATTTTCATAATTAATATATTTTTCATACTTTTTTTTATAATTAATTATTATTTTTATATTATTTAAATAAAAAACCATATTCTAAAAGTATATTAGTTTTTAAAAATTCAAGCCAAATATATTTATAAAATCGTATAATTACTAAACAATTATAATAAAAATATATAAATATTTTTAAAATCAATATATATGTTATATATTCTTATAAACTAAAAAATTATAATGAATCCCATATGATGGCTTGATGATTAAGGTGTTCATTGTTCTAGATATAACCTGAGTTTAAATCTCCTTAATCGCATTTATTGCTCGGACTTTACCTTAATATTATAATTCATCAAAAAAAAACTAAAAATTTATAATTAAAAATATAAAAATAATTATAAAATTTAAAAAGGACACATTAATCAATAAATAGGGGCGACGGATTTTATCAAAATCTTATCTGTAAAATTTTAGAGTGTTTTTGAAAAACATAAAAATTAAATTTGCGTATATTTGCAAAATATATATATATTGCATGTTTGAATAATTAATATAATTACACTCTTCAATTCTTTTAAATGGTTGAAAATCGAAGAATTACGTAAATAATTAATTATTATAACTTTAAATTTATATATATATATAAAATATGTGAAATTATAAAAAAAATATATGATAATAAGATACTTTAGACAGTGTCACTTCTGTTGGGCACTTTATGTGGGGAGGGAGTAGGGGCTGATTCCCTAGCCGGAAAACACCCAAGAAAGAAGAGTAGGGGTTGGCAACCCAATGCCAGTGTTTTTTGTTTTATAGGGGGTTGAATTGTAGTTAAAAGTTGTCTTATCGATTTGTGGGAGTGAGTTGTCACCTTTGGAAAGCTTAATCATGAAACATAAGAAAGTTTAAAGGCTTTGATTTAGGCATTAATTAATTATAGATATGGGAGTTTCTCTTTATTGGGCAAAGTATCTTGCTTTTAATTAAAAAAAGTTTATGGGTCGAGTAAAGTTCGAATCGGGTTTGAATATAATATTAATATATTTTATATTTTTTTAAATTTGATTCGAAATTTATATCTAAAATTTTATTTAAATTTATTAATATTTGTAAAAAATTAACTTAAATTTTGCTCATATTTGTTTTTATATTTTAAAAAGATTTATATTGTTTTATTTTAATATTTAATAATTTTATAAATTTTTTATTTATTGAAAATTTTTATATAATCATTTTAATATTTTTTTAATGTTTACATTAGAGTAGTATTATATATTTTGTATAAATTTATTTTTTAAATTACATAATATATAAAATGGGTCGGATCGGGACAAGTTTGGGTTTTAAATGTTCAAGCTCGAGTCTGATTCATATTTTAAATGGGTATTTTTTTTATCCAAACTTATTTTTTATGTATAATATTTTTATTCAGAATTTTCTCAAATTTTAAACGGACTTTTGAACTTGGATGATAACCAGACCATGAAAACTTCTACTTTCAATTCAGTTCCTTTTCAATTCAATGAGTTCCTTCAGGGTCTTCCCCAATTCTGGAACTTGCTACCTCAATTATGTCTTCAATGTCAGCCCACTTTAACCTAACTTGTGCTTTCTAAGTGAGTCCCTTCTTTCCAGGATGGGCTCTCGAGGCCATTATATTTCCTTCCCCTTTTTTTTTTCAAGAGTTCAATGGTTCAATTACTTTATGGAGTACGGAATTCGAATTTATTTTCACTTTGGGTATGAATTTTTTTTATCTAAATTAATCTTTAATGTTTACTTCAAAAATTTGAAGTTGAGATTTTCATGTGAGAATAATTGTCATTATCAAACTCCAATATGGATGCAATTCTCAAGTTTAGGAATTATTTTGGACCAAAAATAAAATTCAAATCTCAATGTGAGAGTAATTACCTAGAGGTGTTCATGAGTCAAGTCGAGTCAGGTTCGGGTCAAGTTTAAGCATGATATTAACATACTTTATGCTTGTCCAAGTTTGACGTAACCCGAAATTTGGGCTTAAAATTTTGTTCAAACCCTTCCATTTTTTTGCAAAAAGCTAATTCAAGCCTATTTTAAATCCGCTCATATTATTTTTTAATTTTTTAAAATATTTATATTATATTATTTTAATATTTAATAATTTTATACATTTTTTATTTATTAAAATTTTTTATATAATTATTTTAACATTATTTTAATGTTTACAATAGGGTAATGTTATATATTTAATATAGTTTTAATTTTTAAGGTGTTCTAAATTAAATAATATAAAATATTATAAACTTAAAACCGGTCGGACGGGGTCGGGTTGGGCTTGGGCCTTTCATATTCAAGCTCGAGCCCAACCCATATTTTAAACATGTCTAATTTTTTTGCCTAAGCTCATTTTTTGAGATTAATATTTTGTCCAAACCCTCTTAAATTTCAAGCAGACTTTCGGGCTTAGACGGATAACCCGACTCATGAACAGGTCTACAATTACTTAATTCATACTCCAATATGAAAAAAATTACCAAGTTTAATAACTAACTTAGATAAAAAAAAATTCACACTTCAACGTGGGAGTTGTTGCCAAGCTCAAGTCCCAAAACTTTCTAAATTTAATAGGGATGGCAATTCAAATTTTGAATTTATCCAATTCAAATTTTGTGGATTCAAAGCTGATACAAACAGATCCCTTCTAATAGAATTTGAATAAATATGTATCTAGTAGTTACAAAATATTTAAAATTTGCTTCTAACAAATTTGCACCCAATACCTTTTAAATATTTAATGTAATTTAAACAAATTAATAATTAATGTATAAAAAACATAATAAAAATATTTCAAAAAATAAATATAATAATTAATAATAAAATTAACATAATTATTTTAAATATATTTAGATTTTTTAATTAGAAAATATGTGTTTTTTATGTCTTCTTTTAAATCTCATGTAGCTTCTTCTAAATTTAAGGGTTTTTTTTATTTATTTGCATCCGTAAGTTTAAGTAAACAATGAGATGAGCCATCGTAATTCCTAAATTTGACATTATTTTTAATTATTTTATTAACTCAATTAATTAAATTACTTTAAATTAAAATTTAATTAATATTTATATAATTAAAATAAATATTATAATATAAATTAATTTTCTAATATCATATAATTATATTCTGTTATATTGTAAAAAAGTAATATATATATATATATATATATATATATATATATATATATATATAAATGTTTAAGGACATATAATATATCAATTGTTATATATATGTAACCTATGAATGTATAATAATATTATTATAACAATTATGATATTATAATGTGCATTATTTTATTAATGATATGTACCTAAACGTGAAACACGCAATTCCTTTTATGATAGATTATAATATATACAATTAACGTTATATAATTAAGATAGATTATTTAAGATTATTAACCTTATATACAATTACGTTATTATAATGTCCATTTATTATATTAATGATATTTAAGATTAAACCTTAAACATATAATTAATTTTATGGTAGAATATAATATATGCAATTATAATTTATTTAGAATTTTTATGTTTAAGTTGTTAGATATATTATCTTCAAAACAATAGTTGTCAGGTACATTTAAATTGTTGTGAAGTTGTTAAGTTTAATTTGTTTGGATGGTTATTTAACTACTTTTATTAATTTATTTTAAATTTATTTATTTTTAATTATGAATAAATTTTATTTTATTTTTTGTTTTATTTTATATATATTTTTAAAATTCTAATTTTAACATATTCAAATTTAAATTTTTGAGGATTCAAATATCCGATGAATAATGATATTTAATTGGATTTGGATTTGCACAATAGTACTCAATAAGCATGTTCTTGACATTTTTGGGCCCTAGGCGAAATAATAAATCAAACCCTTTTAAAAAAATTATAAAATGTAATATAATAAAATAAAATCATATATTAGCAATTTCATTAAAATAATACGTTTTATGACATTAAGCTAATAATATATTTTTTTAACAAAAATAAAAAAACATTTTTAATTCAATCTACTCCTATGTCATCAACTACAAAAACACAAAAAAATCATAAAAAATAGGTTCTACTAGCATTCTGAGATGCAAAATCATTAATGATAACATCAACATCAATGTTTTTCAAAAAATCCTTCTCGATTGATAAAATTGTCAGACCATTCAACCGTTCTTGTGACATTGACGACCTTAAGTAGTTTTTTATTAACTTTAGCTTTGAAAAACTTCTTTCAGTTGATGCCACAGTCACATGGACCGTTAAAAAAAAATTCTATAAGCAATCGAAACATTTGGATAGCAATCTGCAGATTTGACAAACTTTAGGATTTCAATGGCTGACGTTAACTCATTCGGTAAAGTAAATTGCAACACTTTCAATTCAGAGAAAAAAATCATTTAAATCAACATCTGATGAATCACCATGAAAAAAGCTAGAGTGAAAAGTAGCACAATATTCTCTCAATTTATTTTCATCCAATAACTTTAACTTGGTTAAAAAATAATTCTCTAGGTCAAGAGTTCCTCTCATGGTTTTCTCACAAAGTACGACGGCGGCTGATAGGTGGGATTGAGCGATAGGTGGTGGCTTTAGGAGAAATAATATGGAGGACGATGAGATTACGTTGTTAAGGGAAGAGTTGGGACAACTATCTGTTAAAAGTTCTCTGGTGAGCCCTCCAAATGATAAAACTCTTATTGGTTTGTTGTGGAAAAAAAAACCTTACAATCTGATAAGTTTTCGTGCCCAGATGAAAGCTATTTGGAAAGTTAGGAAAAAGTTTGATCTTCAACTAGCAGGTCAGAATTTACTTTTTGTTGTTTTTTATGAGGAAGATGATTTGAAGTTTGTTTTAGAAGGTAGGCCTTGGCTATTCCGTAAGAAATTGATAATTTTAGATCGTTTAAAAGAATCAATATCACGTCAAAATTGAAACTCTAGAAAACCCTATTTTGGATTAAGGCTGGTCCATGCCCTCCAGAATGTGATCGAAAGGATCTTATGCATGCAATTGGTTCGTCTTTTGATGGTTTAATTGATGCAGAATCTAAAGGAGAATACTGTCGTATTAAGGTTATGGTTGAAGTGCACAAACCTTTACGACGAGTTGTGTTTGTCCTTGACGAAGATCAAAATAATTCTTGGATTCCATTCAAGTATGAACGATCGTTGGGATATTGTTTTAGATGTGGTTGTATAGGACATGCAGTAAAGGATTGTGCTATGATTACTCCTGAGGTAAAAGAACTACCCGAAGATGATATGCCTTTCTCTTTAGCACTAAAAGTAGAGTTAAAATTTCCTAGTAAATTAAGCTTACGTTTGGGCGAAAAGATAAAAATTGTGTCTTCCCAATGTTCTTACTTGGGAGATGTAAAGGCGGTGAAAGAAAATAATAAGAGATCTGTAACAGCTTAGGATGATAAATTGGCATCTTTAAATTTTGAACAAAGGGGTGTTAGCTTGGTTGATAAATCAGAAGATTCTTTAGTAGAAAATATAGTTGGTTTCACTTCCTCTCTGATCAGGAGTGTTGAATCCTTTCATTCATCTAGTTTACCAACGGTTGAGGGTATCCCAGGTTTACTTGAAACAACTGAGGTTACTTCCCCAGAAAAAGACAAAACAGGGGAGAAAGGAGATTTTGGGAGATTAGAAATAATGCTGGATACGAATAGGATTTCTGGGAAATCACGTTGGAAGAGGCTAGCCAGGGAACGACTCATGGGGATGATTCAAGATTGACCACAACAGGGAAACATAAAGAACTATCTATTTTAGATAATGAAGTTGGTTTTGGGAAATCAAATAATAAGAGGTCAAAGTTGGAGGGCTTGCAAACAGATGTTTTTTTCTATGGTATCGATGAATGATGAAGTTGATATGACAAATAATCTTTCTCTTTTAGGATTGACAGTTGCCAATAGGCAAGTCGACCGAGCGCAATGAAAATCTTTAGCTGGAATGTTCGTGGATTGGGGAGCCCACAAGCAGTTAGGGGCCTTCGACATTTGTTGAGGCTTCATAAACCCTAAATAGCCTTCCTTATAAAGACTAAGATTGATTCAAAATGAATGGAGAAAGTTAGAAGATGTTGTGGTTTTCTAAATGGTATAGACGTTAGTGCAATGGGGAGTCGAGGCGGGCTATGCCTTACTTGGAATGATGAAGTACAAGTTACCCTTGAAGTTTATTCTTTAAACTCAATTACAATGGTTATTAAAGGCCCTACTAATGGGGTTGATTGGCAATTGATGGGATTTTATGGATCACCTTACGCTTCCCAAAGAGAAGATACTTGGGAGGAACTTAGAAGACTTAGAGATGGTGTTTCTATTCTATGGTGTGTTTGTGGTGATATTAATGAGGTACTATATGCAAGAGAAAAGAAAAGAGGAATCCCTAGATGTGAAAGACGTATGAAGAGCTTTTGAAGGGTGGTACAAGATTGCGAACTCACAGACCTGGGTTTTTCAGGCACATGGTACATGTGGGAGAGAGGTAATTTTACAAACAATAACATTCGTGAGAGGTTAGATCATGGTTTTGCAAATAATGCTTGGCTAGTATGATTTAAAGAATAGAGGGTGAGGTATCTAGCCCATTCTATATCTGACCATTGTCCACTTTTTATTACTTTGGAGGAGGATTCAATGCCTTCTAAACCAAAACAGTTTAGATTTAAAGCTTGGAACCATCTTTTGAGGCTGAAGTTAAGAGGTGCTGGGAATCTATGAACTATAATGTTATAAAAAAACTTAGCGCTCTTCAATATAATCTTACTCGATGGGCTAGCAGAATTCGTAGAGAGCATAAGGGTCTAAAATATGAGCTTACAAAGAAGTTAGAATCTCTAAAGCAAATGGATTGTGATGATGAAACTTTGTAAGAGATGATTGAAACGAAATTGCAATTCAACTGGGAAGTGAATAAAGATGAATTATAATTTGAGCTTAGAAGATATCAATCAGATAACTATAGTTCTTATTCCAAAAACCCAAGCCCCCACTAATCTAACCAACTTTCGTCCCATAAGTTTATGTAATGTCATATAAAAAATAGTTTTGAAGACAATTGCAAACAGATTTCAAAGAGTTCTTCAAGACTGTATAGATGGATCTCAAAGTGCTTTTATTCCCGATCGACTTATTTCCGATAATGTTCTACTTGCTTTTGAAATGTTACATTCTTTTGGACAAAGAAAAAGGGGGTCAAAATACTCAATGGCTTTTAAATTAGATATGAGTAAAGCATATGATCATGTTGAGTGGGGATTTATAAAAGCTATAATGGAAAAAAATTGTTTTACCAGTGAATGGATATCCATGATAATGAGAAGTGTTTCTACAGTACGATATTCAGTTAATATAAATGGACATCTGGGCTGATCTTTTACAACATCGAGAGATCTTAGGTAAGGGGACCCTCTTAGTCCTTTCTTGTTCCTTATATGTGGGGAAGGACTTTCTGCACTTATGAGATTAACTGTATGGGAGGGTTCTCTATCTGGTGCTATGGCAAGCAGGAATGAGCCTAAAATATCACACCTACTTTTCGTTGATGATAGTATCTTATTTTGAGAGGTAACGTCAAGGGGTGCACGGGTATTGCAGAATATCTTAAAAGAATACGAGGAAGTTTCTAGGCAGTGTGTTAATTTTGACAAGTTAATATTCTTTTTTAGCAAAAACACACCAGAAAGGACTAGGATTCAAATCTTGACAAAACTGGGTGTTCGTTATTCAAATAATCCTGAAAGGTATTTGGGGTTGCTTAACATGATATGTAGACAGAAAAGAGTCTCATTTCATAATTTAAAGGATCGTCTTAAAACAAAAGTTGATGGTTGATGGTTGGTTGAATTGTTTTCTCTCTCAAAGGGGAAAATAGCTTTTTATAAAATCTGTCCTACAGGTTATACTTGTAACAGTCCGATTTTTAGTGGTGTCGAAAACAGTGATTTCGAGATCACAACTCCGACAAGTCGAGTCATAAATATTATTTATTTAATATTTATGATGTTAATTTCATCATATTAAATTTTGGTTAAAATATTTTATCATTTACTTAGTTAATTAAGTAAAAAGGATTAAATTGAGAAAAGTGCAAAGGCAGAATTATTTAATTGAAGGATCTAATAAGAAAATTAGCCAATAGTAGTTGAGTGAGTGGATTGTTATGATATTTAAAGTGTTTAAAAGTGAGATTAATTAAGGGTAAAGTAGATTAATTGGATTAATTATAAAAGCTTATAAATTTACAAAAATGTCATTGTATATATAAGTAAATTAAAAGGAGGAAAAATGAGAGAATTCTCTTATTTTCATCTTCTTCCTCAAGGCTAACTTGGGAAAAACTTAGGGTTTCCATTGTTAGGCTTTGAGCTTCGATTGAGTAAGTAAAATTCATCTGTTTTTAGTAATTTTTATGTTTTTGAGTCCGTATTAGCTTAATCTAGTTTATGCAAGGACTAATTTGTGAATCTATCAAATGTTAGAAAACTTGACATTGTTGAAATTGTTTGTTCTTGAAAGCTTTTGATGTATTTTGAATGTTGATACTTGAATTAAATCCTTTTGTAAAGTGATTTTTTATGAAATTAGGGTTTAAGGACTAAAATGTTAAAATGGAAACATTGTTGTACTTTTTGTGAAATAAATGGATTTGCTTGGATGTATAAAGAGACTATGAATATTCAATTGGTATGGGTTTAAGAGGAAATGAGTATTTTGCATGTTTTGTGTTGAAGGGACTAAATTGAATAGAAAGAAAAGGTTAGGGGTAAAATTGTATATTTTTTCCAAAAAGGGGTTTGATTGGGTTAAATGGATTGTTTGTGTAATTCAATATGAGAAATTGAATGATTTGTGAATGTAGATTACGACAGTGCCACCAATCGTAGAAAGGGAAAATTAGTGGAATAGTCCCTAGGATCCATTCACAACTGTAATCCAGTCTAGTAAGTTCGTATGGTTAAATTCTAACTTAAATTGCTTATTCTTATAATATGACTATTGTAGTGGGATGAAATGATAATCGAAATTGTGGAAGACGAGTGTGAATGAAATACGGAAGATAAACGGGTTTGAGCTATAAACTAAAGGGCTCGATGGCTAAGTGTCATCGTGAGTAAATGAATCCTTTACGGATTAAAGGTCCGAAGACTAAGTGTCATCGTGAGTAAATGAATCCATGACGGATTAAGGGTCTGATGACTCAGAGTCATCGTGAGTATATGAATTCATATACGGAATAAGAGGTCTGATGACTATATGTCATCGTGAGTATTAAATGAAATGAGTTCCAATGCGGAACAAGGATCCGATGACTTTGTGTCATCGTGAGTAATAAATGCGAGTGAAACCTACCCCAGATGTAAACAATGTTCCATTCAGTTAATTAGATTTTTACAACTCTTGATGTTTGTTAAATCTATTTAACTTTATGTACTTACTAAGCCTTAAAATGCTTACCTGTGGTTTGCATTTGTTTTGTAGATTCACTTTTGCTGTTCGAAGATCGGATCATATTGAAGTATCACACTGTCCCAGAGTTGTTCAGTAGACTTTTACATCACTTGGTTAATATGGCATGTACTAGGATGATGTTACCTTTTCTTTATACAATAAGTGGTGAAAACTTTGTTATGTTTGATGAAATGTTGGGTGTAGTTTTAAGTATCTTGTATTGGCATAAATCTTGTATTTGTGTTGTCTTTGAATGCATAGTTAAAAGTTGTGCATATATGAAAACAATGAACTTGTGTTTGGTATAATTCTTGAGATTTAGCTTACTTGTTTTGATACAACCCATGTATGTTTCAGTAGAAGTGCAGGGTAGGAGAGAGGTTGAACACTGACTTGAGTTGTATTGGGAATTAAATTATGAGTATTGATAGTTGTATGTATAGAAGTATCGGTAGTTTGCATGCTTATATTGGTAGAAGTTACAGGATGGAAATTTAACTCTTTGGAGTTTTTAGTATCGGTAGGTGCATGACATGTATAGGTAGAAATTATACTTGTATCAGTAAAACTAGTACAGGTACCGATAGAAATATGCACTGTTTAGAATTGTTCATTGAATTGACTACTACCGATACTTGATCATCAGATATCGGTTGAAGTCCCCTAAAATGTTGGAAATTTCATTTTTTACCCTTGAAAAAATAATGTTATGTTTAGATATCGTTTTAAATTGTGAGAAATGATTTTTGAATTGAATAAAGATGTGAACAGTCGGATATGTGTAAAAGATGAATAGTATAAAATGAATAGAAGACACCAGAATCCTAACCGGTGTCAATACTCGGGATTTGGGTGTTACAATACCAACATACACTATGACTTGTTTCCTACTTCCAAAGTCTCTTTGTAATGAGTTGGATAGTATCCTTGCTAGTTTCTGGTGGCAAAAGGGTCAAGGTAAACGTGGGTTACATTGATACAAATGGAATCAACTATACGACCAAAAGGAAAATAGAGGTATGGGGTTTTGTAATCTTAAAAAATTTAGCATAGCTTTCCTTGCAAAACAGGGTTGGAGATTAATAGAAAATCCAGATTCGTTATTAGCTTGTGTTTTAAAAGCCAAGTATTATCCTCATGGTGATTTTCTCAATTCGATTTTAAAAACGAATACCTTCTTACACTTAGAAAAGCATTTGGGCAGCAAAAAAAGTAGTGCAACAAGGTGTGTGTTGGAGTGTAGTCACCGGTTCAAAAGTATCCATTTTAAATGATGCTTGGGTTATGGGTGCTCTAAATTACAGGTTGTCTTACTCGGTTATTAGTAGTGATTTGTTGACAGTAGATTAATTAATTGATAATAATAGCAGAAGGTGGAATAAGGAGTTAGTGAATTACACCTTTCATCTTGATGATGCTGATAAGATCTTGAGAATCCCCCTGGTAGCTACTCCGCATGAAGATGAGATGGTTTGGGGCAAAGAGGCATCAGGGGTCTTCTCAGTGAGAAGTGCCTATAAACTATTACAAATGGCTTTTTCTAATCCTAATTTAAATTTACAAACCATCTCTACAAAATTTTATAAGAAGCTATGGGGCCTAAAAATTGCTACTAAAATAAAGATCTGTATATGAAGGATCTCTAGGAATTTCCTTCCCACAATGGAGGATATGCGACTGAAACAGTTGTCACCAGATGCCATGTGCCCGATCTGTGGAAATGGCACCAAGGTCCTTGCCCATGTTTTCTATAATTATCCTGTTACCAAAGATTTCTGGAGTTTATTAGGGGTTAAGTTTATTTGGTTGAATAACCCATAAATTTGGTTGAAAGGACTATGAACTATGGACTATGGACTCTTTAGAATGAACGGAACTGCAGATTCATGAGAAAATAAGTAGAACAAACTTAGAGCTAGTTACGATAGTTCTCAGTTATATGCGAGAAGTAGAAGATCTAAAGAGGAGGTTATCGACCTATCAAAAGTGGACAGTCGAATGGTCTCCCCTTCCATCTACAATAGTAAAGGCAAACTTCGATGCCTCTTTTCATAGAATAGAATCTAGATTGGGCTCTAGAATAGTTATTAGAGATGAAGGTGTAATGTTCTTGCGACGTAGCATTTATTCACAACCAGGTTGTTCAATTTTTGAGGCAGAGATCCTTGCATGTTGGGATGCAATAAAAATGGGCATTAATCTAGGTTTTCAAAGAATCATCATTGAGGGAGATTCCCTCTCAGTAGTAAAAAAATGAAAGCAAAATGAATTAGATAGATCTGAGATTGGTGCAGATATTTGCAACATAAAATCCTTAGAAAGTGCGTTTTAATGGATTCACTTTCAATATACAGAAAGAGAGGCTAATCGACTAGTAGACAACTTAGCAAAAAAAGTGATAACAGAGGATAGGGTTTTTTACCTACTAAATGAAGCCCCGAGTAGCTCATGGGAGATCCTGTAGAAGGACAGCCCGCGTGAACCAAATTAGAAAGGAAGAAGAACTTGGCTCTTTCCTCTTCGTGAATGATGTACAAAAGAGGTTTGAGGTAAAATGAGGAGAGGAAAAGGGATGGTTTTATGTAGAAAGTGGTAATCCCCATTGTTAGGGCATCATTTCGGTAGAGTTTTCTTTCTTTTAAAGGTTTTCTTGAAAGTTCAAAATGAAGGAAACGAATGGTGGTTTTTTCGGTAGTGGTTTTCAAGAAAAAGAAGCAGGATTTTCTCAAAGATAAGGTTTTTGGAATGGCTGAAGAGGGAAGGAGATAGGTTTCCTTGGAAATGAAATGGCTTCTGCAAGAAGATTCAATTAGGAGAGCAAATTTTAAGGGAAATGTGATCTGTTAGAACTTAATGGCGAAACAGACTAATGGGACGAGTGATTAATTTCCCAAGGGAGTGGGCTAGCATCCTCATCTTGGTTTTCTTTTCTTTTCTTTTTTATTTTTTAGTTTTATTTTTAAGATATTTAGTTTTGGTTTGGCCGATTTGGGCTCTTTTCTGACCATCAAATGGTCCATTTATCTTGGATTAGGACTTTTAGTTTTGTTTTCTTTGTATTAAGTTTAACAAAAGCCCAACTTAAAAAAAATAACTTTAACTTGTTATAATCAAACAAAAACCCCAAAATACTATCAAATGTTTTTATTTGCTCAAATTTGCTCTTCAAAGAAGTAATTGTCATGTCTACAATAACTAAAAAAACCTCTAAATAAGTCATCAGCCAATTGAATTTCTTCATCATCTTGGTTATTCTCATCAAATTGTTTTTTCTAGTAACATGACTCTTTTATTGGAAGTGTAGACTCTACATTCATATCAAGTGCAGTACTTTTAGCAATATTCATATTAGAAGAAAAGTCTTCATCTCTATACTTTTCAAAATATAACAATACACATTCTAATTGCTTTATGATGGTGTCAATGCACATTCATTTAGATTTTAATTTTTTGCTCACCATATTTATAGCAAACAAAATCTCCTCCCAAATTACCATACCAAGAAAAAACTCAAAACTCTCATGTGCATTGACCAAACTCTCTGCTTCACTCTTTAATTTTGCATCATCATAAGATTCATATAATTTCAACAAAGCCAATCTTATTTGGGGAGTTTGAAATCTAATTGCTTTAATACTTTTAATTCGATTCTCCCAACGAGTATTAGATAAAAATTTCAGTGTTAATTCAGGGACATTGTCAAGCAAAATTTTCCATCTTTTTGTAGAACCCAAAAATAATGAATATATGCATTGAACAATTCCAAAAAATGAAATAAATCTAATGCAAGAATGCGTCATATCACTAAGAGTAAGATTCAAACTATGACAAGCACAAGGCATATATAATGCTCTCGAGTTTATTTCAAGAAATCGCTTTTGAATAACTTGGTGCTTCCCTTTCATATTAGGACCATTATCATAACCCTGACCCCTTACATCATCAACGTTAAAATCAAGAGACTTCAAACATCTTGTAATTCATTAAAAAGTCCTAATCCAAATGTGTCATCGACCTTTAAAAACTCTACAAAGTACTCCTTAACTTTTATTTTATTAGTTGACATATTCACACATCGTACTATTAGAGTCATTTGTTCTTGATGACCAATATCAGGGGTATAATCAAGAATTATAGAAATATATTTCACCTCTTTGATGATCTTAAATATAGAACTTTTAACACTATCAGCCAAAAGGGAAATCAATTCATTTTGAATTTTATGCCCAAGATAATGATAATCAATTTCATGGTTTTGAATGCGTCTAACATGATCTTACATTATCACATCGATTTCTACAATCATTTCAATCAATCCCAAGAAACTACCATTGCTATCTTGACAGAGTTTTTCATTGGATCCACGAAAAGCCAAATTATGAGTATCAAGACATTTCACAGCTGAAAATATTCTAAGTAAAACTTGTCTCCGTCGATCTTTCTCTTTCATAATTTGTTCTTGCAAGTTTTTATCAATTGTTTCATTTTTATCCAACCTTATTCTCATTTCATTCTAAGTATTCACATCAGTATGCTCAACACTATTTTCATGTTGTTTGAGCCTTTCACTAATATGCCTTCAATCACTTAAACCCTCATTTGCTAACAAACTTTTGTTACTAATAGATTTGGACAACTTACAACAAAAACAAAATACTTTGTCAACATGTTTGAAATAAACCAACTATTTTTTATTGCTAATCTCACCATTGCTCAACTTCCTAGAAAAATAAGCATATGAAAAATGTCTATTATTATTAAGAGAAAAATCAAGATTCATTTCTCTTATAGGCTCCTTTTCAACTAAAATGTCCCTTGTTTTGTTATCAAGATTAGTCCAATTTTTAGGATAATAAATATTCAAAGAAGGAATTGTTTGTTCTTCATCAATGTCAATATCAGAGGAATTGTTTGTTATTTATTAAGACCAAGATTTTCAATATTGGATACATTTGGCACATCATTAGGCTCATTTAGGTCATTAATTTCATCATTCTCATTTACATAATTATTCAAATTTTCATTAAAAACTACATTTTTAAAAATAAATTTATCAATAGCACCTTGCTGTGATTTTTTTAATTCTTCAACATGTTTTCTCTTTTTCCTTTTTTACTTCCAGATAAATTTTTTTAAGCAACATTATATATAAAAGATAATCAAATACTTAAGTAACACAATAAAATAAAACAATAGCACCTGATAGAAGAATTCCAAGTTGATTATTTGCTTTTACATTTGCTAATTCCAAAAGTCAAATTGAGTCACTGAAATTCTATAAATATAATTATAAATAGACATTGTAATTAGCTAAAAAATTAAATGAAATGCAAGTAAAAAATGAAATACAAGACTCGATGAACCACAAATATGCAACTAATATTAAGGCTCAATTTCGTTACCATTTTTAGTAATATTTCTTTTTGTCATTTTCTTTTACTTGTTCAATAATTGCTAGAAGCAAAGCAAATATTTATTATTTTATTATCTTTTTAATAATGAAAAAAATTAACCCTTACTATTGGAGTTTTGGACAAAATCTTTTAGAAGATTTCTGCTGGGATTTTACTATTTGTCACATTTTTTATTTTAACTAAATCATGCATCTTGTCACACCCCAAAATTGGGCTTAAAATTTTCAATGGTAAAGTAGAAATTTTAGCCTAAATGTGTTCGGAATTTCATAAGTTTGGTAACCAATAATATTTTTCGACAATGACTATTAGAAAATTAAATCAATTTCTGAAAAAGAGTTTTAAATAGCTTTAATTTTCAAAATAAGACTAATTAGTAAAAGAATCAAAACTAAGAGTTTTTATGAAGCAATTTGATCAAATGTTCAAAATCAACCTAAAACCCTCCTTTTTCAATTATAATTCACGTCAACTTCTTCTCCCCATATTTTGTGCCATCGTTTGCTCTTCCAATCCCTCTCAATATCTTTTAAACACCAACTCCTAATTTCCTTTAAAATCTAATAACCTTAAACGTTAAATACGTATAAAAACCAAGAGCAACACTCAAAAACCTTCATCACCTTCTTCATCTTCTCCAAATGTGGGTTTTTCTAGATTCGTGTCAAAGCTCATTTTTCTTTAAGAAAAGATAACCAATCAACTTCTTATGATTTGAAATGATATCTAGTCATTTAAACTAAGTTTTTAGTCATTAAAACGCAAGTTTTGAATAAAAGCCGAAAATATGGTCTTTAATGGTAAAATTCGGGTTTGTGTATGAAAACTTGATATTAAAGTGTTTTTTTAGCTTGTTTTAACATGATTAAAAGGTTTCTAAAGTTACTTTGAAGTTTCATTAAGTACTTCTCGAGTTTTAATGATTTTTTGTTATTATAGCCATTGTATGTCGAAAATATTCGATATCATAAAAAGTGTAGTTTTGAGTGGTTTAAAGGTTGAGAATTAGTCGAGTAAATATGTAGAAGAACATAATTCGTTTGATGTGAAAATATTAAGTGTAGACTGAGATATTAGAGCTTAAAATTTACTAGGTTAAAGGTTTTAGTTTAAGAGAACCAAGCTTAGATTATTGTTTATGATTGTATGAGATGTGCGGATGACTAATTTTTGCTTGTGCATTTGTGTGATATGTGTGGTTGAAGCATCAAAATCAATAGGACCTTCAACTAGTAAAAATAAAGGCAAAGGAAAGCTTATCTAGGCTTTTGGGTTTTTGACAAAAAGAGTTTATTAGTGTTTTGGATTTTTTGCCTCATAGACGATTCATTTTGTTTTTGGAAATTTAGAAGTAGCCTAAACCCCTACTCTAAATTTCGAGTGTAAGTGTTCTTATACCTATGCTTAATATGCGAAACATGTGCTTGTGTAATTGTGAAAAAGAGAATTAAGATGTGATATTATGAATAAACATGAGTTGTTGTGACATATGCTATAAGCTTATGATAACTGTTGTGAATGTGAATATGTTATTCATGCCATGTGACAGAAAATTTATGGGTATGTTCTTCATGCCATGTGATTGATTATTTTGTGATAATAAGTTAATATGTAGTGGATATGTATAAAGAAAATATGTAATAATTATGTGGATATTTTGGCTTTATGATCTTATGAGACCATTAGATATAGTTGCCATGCCATAGGATTATGAGTACTTACCTTTGTGTTGTGATATATGTGGGCGTTGCGGCCCAAGGACAGTTTGGAGAGATAAGGGAATGTGAGCTACACTTCATTCAATGAGATATGTTTTGTGTGTTGGAGAGTGTTAACTATATGCTTCACTTATGGGATATGTTTAGGCTCTATGAGTCTAGTGTTTGGTGTGTTGGAGATCCGCGTAACTAATGTGTGATGATAGAGCTCACTATATGTTTCATAGTCTTAATAGCTAAATTATCATGAATTGTTTTTTTATGTGATTATATGTATATATGACTAAATATGCTTGTATGTGAATAAAGTATGTTGAAAACTATGTAAAGAATGTGTAAATAAATACAAGTGAGATGATATGAATGTGATGTATGATTGTTAAGTTGATGCATGATGATTGTTTATATAATGGTTATTCTAGGCACTCATTGACCTAGTTAAGCTCACCCACTCCCTTTTTAACCATTACAGATACTTAGTGTGGTGTGAGCAGTATGGTCTCAAGGGTGATGCAAGCCAAGTCGACCCTTTCATACTTCTTCATTGGTTTTATAAGTTATATACATTTGGGAACCAAAGGCAATGTGATAGGTTTTGTGGTGGATTTTTATTTGGTTTTTGCTAAGTTCTTTTTAGTTATTTGTATCTCACTAAGATTGATAAATTATAGACTTAAAAATATGCTATTTGAGATGTTTTGAGGTTTATTTTATGAGGTAAATGTTGCATGTTGTTTAGGGATTTGTTTGAATGACTTATATGCTAATATGTGATGTATTTTTAAGATATGGAATAGAGGTGTCGATATTCAGGTTTTAAAAATGATACCTTTGAAATTTACGAAGCATAGGACATCAGTTCTGCTTGTCGGTATCGATACCTTGATACGAGTATCGATATTTGAGGGGAAATTATCGATACATGTGTTGAAGTATCGATATTTTTTGATAGTTGGGTTTTTAATTCCAAAACAGTAAGCCAATTTGGTATCTATTTTTTTCAAATGTTATCATTACCTTCTCATGAAACTATTGATACCTTCTTTAAAATATTGATACTTACGTGACAGTTTTGGGAAATTTTGCTAAACGATCCTTATGCATAGTTAATGATTGATAGATGATATTTCAATGTATGGTGGCATATTTAACATTAAATAGATTATATATGACTTATGATATATAAGAAATTTGTAAATATACGATCACCATGGTAAGATAATAAAAAAAGAAAAAGAAAAAATGTGCATGTGAAATAAAATGTTAAAATGAGGTAAGCATGATGTGAGATGATAGTGTGACATTCTAGTATTTGGGCTTGGCAATCGAGTTGGATATAGGGTGTTACATTCAATGGTATCAGAGCTTAAGTTCAATAACACTTAGACCTAGGTAATTATTATGTGTAATAGGGTTTCGAAACCCAAGTGATTAAATTATTCTGATTGTTTGAATTGCATGAGATATCTCTTGTTTGAATTACGTGTGAGGTAGGAATTAGAACACATTTCCTTTAATCTTAAAGTTTTCTTGTAGGAATGTGTCTTGGATTATTCCCCGCACTCGCACTATTTATTTGTTTGTATATGTTAGACTAGTTCGATATGCCTTGTAGATGTGTTAATGTGAGTGCAACTGTATTTGTATGTTTTGACTGATTTAGCTAACAAGTGGAAAATCTCGGTAGAGATTATTAAATTAGGAAAAGTGATTTTGAGTTCTTTAGACGAGAATGTCGTAGTGAATAAAGGAATTCGTTAGCAAAGTTACCGTAGAATAACCCATGGTAGTGAATAGAATCATTAAGAAAATCAATAGGATGTTAGCGAGAATAGGAATTAGAGTGCACAACAAAAGTATGATGGTCAGTTTAGAAGTAGAAGTAACAAAATCTATGATTAAGCAATTAATGTGTTAGCAAGGAATTTCGAAGACAAAATTCTGTTTAGAGGGGGAGAATTGTCACATCCCAAAATTGAGCCCAGAAGTTTCGAGAGTAAAATAGGAATTTTAGCCTAAATGTGTTCGGAATTTCATAAGTTTGGTAACCAATAATATTTTTCGACAATAACTATTAGAAAATTAAATCAATTTTTGAAAAAGAGTTTTAAATAGCTTTAATTTTCAAAATAAGACTAATTAGTAAAAGAATCAAAACTAAGAGTTTTTATGAAGCAATTTGACCAAATGTTCAAAATCAAACTAAAACCCTCATTTTTCAATTATAATTCACGTCAACTTCTTCTCTCCATATTTTGTGCCATCTTTTGCTCTTCCAATCCCTCTCAATATCTTTTAAACACCAACTCCTAATTTCCTTTAAATTCTAATAACCTTAAACCTCAAATACCTATAAAAACCAAGACAACACTCAAAAACCTTCATCACCTTCATCAACTTCTCCAAATGTGGGTTTTTCTAGATTCATGTCAAAGCTTAGTTTTCTTTAAGAAAAGGTAACCAATCAACTTCCTATGATTTGAAATGATATCTAGTCTTTTAAACTAAGTTTTTAGCCATTAAAACGTAAATTTTGAATAAAAGCTGAAAATAGGGTCTTTAATGGTAAAAATAAGGTTTGTGTATGAAAACTTGTTATTAAAGAGTTTTAACTTGTTTTAACATGATTAAAAGGTTTCTAAAGTTACTTTGAAGTTTCAATAAGTATTTCTCGAGTTTTAATGAATTTTCGTTATTATAGCCATTATATGTTGGAAATATTTGGTATATTAAAAAGTGTAGTTTTGAGTGGTTTAAAGGTTGTAGAAGAATGAAATATGTTTCATGTGAAAAGATTAAGTGTAGACCGAGATATTTGAGTTTAAAATTTACTAGGATAAAAGTTTCGATCTAAGAGAACATAGCTTAGGCTATTGTTTATGACTGTATGAGATGTGTGAATGAATGATTTTTGCTTGTGTATTTGTGTGATATGTGTGGTTTAAGCGTCAGAATCGATTAGACCTTTATCTAGTAAAGATAAAGGCAGAGGAAAGCTTATCTAGGCTTTTGGTTTTCAACAAAAAGTATTTATTTGGTAAGTGTTTTGGAATCCCTGCCTCATAGATGATTTATTGTATATTTGGGAATTTAGAAGTAGCCTAAATCTCTACTCTAAATTTCGAGTGTAAGTGTTCTTATACCTATGCTTAATATGTGAAACTTGTGCTTGTGTAATTGTGAAAAAGAGAATTAAGATGTGATATTGTGAATAAACATGAGATGTTATGACATTTGTTATAAGTTTATGATGACTGCTGTGAATGTGAATATGTTATTCATGCCATGAGATAGAAAATTTGTGGGTATGTTCTTCATGCCGTGTGATTGATTATTTTGTGATAATAAGTGAATATGCAGTGGATATGTGGAAAGAAAATATGAAATAATAATGTGGATATTTTGACTTTCTGACCTTATTAGACGGTTGGATATAGTTGGCATGCCATATGATTATGAGTACTCACCTTTCTGTTGTGATATATGTGGGGCGTTGAGGACCAGGGACAGTTTGGAGAGATAAGAGAATGCGAGCTACGCTCCATTCAACGGGATATGTTTGGTGTGTTGGAGAGTGTTAACTATATGCTTCATTTATGGGATATGTTTCGACTCTATGAGTCCAATGTTTGGTGTGTTAGAGAGCCGCGTATCAAATGTGTGATGATAGAGCTCACTATATGTTTCGTAGTCTCAATAGCCAAATTATCATTAATTGTGTTTTTATGTGATTATATGTATATATGACTAAATATGCTTGTATGTGAAAAAAGTATGCTGAAAATTGTGTAAAGAATGTGTAAATAAATACAAGTGAGATGATATGAATGTGATGTATGATTGTCGAGTTGATGCATGATAGTTGTTTATTTAGTGGTTATTCTAGGCACTCACTGAGCTTGTTAAGGTTATCCACTTCCTTTTTAACCATTGCATATACTTAGTACGATGTGAGTGGTATGGTCTCGAGGGTGATCAAAGCCATGTCGATCCTTTCATACTTATTAGTAGGTTTTATAAATTATATATGTTTGTGAACCAAAGGAAATGTGGTAGGTTTTGTGGTGGATTTTTTTGGTTTTTGCTAAGTTCTTTTTAGTAATTTTCATGTCATTTAGATTGATAAATTATAGACTTAAAAATATGTTAATTGTGATGTTTTGTAACACCCTTTACCTGGTCCGGTCACCGGACCTGAGCAAGTGGTCGTTACAATATTCATTATACATTTCAAAATCAATTTAATGATCTTTAAAACCCTTTTTTATATATTAAATATTGGGCAAAATCAACCTTTACAAATATCTTAAATTATCTCGATTTAAAATTAAGTTTCTAAAGTTTTAGGGACTTTTACCTATACTTAATTGAGCAAGTATCGGTAGAACCCAAGGAGTAAAAATTTCGAAAACAACTATAGAGTCCTACCAGTAGAACTGGTAGTTCTATTGATATAAGTCTAAGTTACATCGATACACTTGAGACAACTACCGGTATAACAAACTCTAGTAAGCAATGTAGTTTTGACCTAAGATCGATACCCAAATCCAAACTACCAATACAACTAAGGTAACTACCGATACTTGGGTACCAACTATTGAAACAAGTCAAGTCAGTAACCAAAGTTCAAATCTCTTGTACTTCTACCGATACCCTATTGATTTCTACTGAAACAAACCTAGGCAGTAGCCTAAATTACTTCAAAAATACATCCATATGAAAATCTCATGCTTTAATTGATATAAAGCATATTCATAAGGCTTATAACACATATAGATAATATCCTAATTACATGTCACTATTAACCGGACCAACATAAACAGTTAATTACCAGATAGTGTGACCTCCGAGAGTAATCCAATCGACTCGAATCCGACGATCTACAAGGGAGAAAATCAAACAAGATAAGCTTGCTTAAAGCTTAGTAAATTCGTAATAAACTTAAACTTCAACTTACCATAAAGGATGTAATATGAAACATTTTGCATGATAATTCAATATCTTGATCGTAAGTTCATTAAATTACCTATACGCCACAAATCTAACAAGGTTAATGAGTTTATATGTAATACATGTAATTTTATCCTGATATTAAACTTATTCATGGAAGACACATTTGGTATATAAACCCACCATCATATTCACCTTTAACGCTCATAATACATTTCAAATATCTATATTTAATGTCTCATTTCAACACATATTTGCACATAGCCATTTCACATAATCATTACATAAATTCATTCCCTAAAACCATACCTTATAATCATTTCATTTTTATCATTTCATTTACATATATAACACATAATCGCTCTGTACGCTACACATTTTGTTTCAACAATTAATCCATCATATACTTAATAATCATACATTCCCAATTCAAATGTTTGTATCAACGTATTTCAACTCACTTACCTTGACCATATAACATCTCATATACATATAAATTTATTTAAACCTTTATCACCCGTTGAACCAAAAGGATTAACATCAGATACTTAGGAAAATGCTCACACAAGCTGTGATTGTAACATGTAACCATATATGCTCACACAAGCTGTGAAATGGGTCTACTCACACGAGCTGTGGGTCGAGATGATAGGCTACACGATGTTGCTCACACGAGCTGTGAAAAATTCGCAACAAATGCAGGACCTCAGCCATTGGTAGGACATCTAAGACTAGCACCTATATAACCTGTAACGCTCACACGAGATGTGAAATGGGTTTGCTCACACGAGCTGTGGGTCGAGATGTTAGGCTACACGATGCTGCTTACATGAGCTGTGGAGAATCCATTACAAATGCAAGACCT
The DNA here is from genome assembly GCA_039519145.1 of Kokia cookei. Lineage (NCBI taxonomy): Eukaryota > Viridiplantae > Streptophyta > Magnoliopsida > Malvales > Malvaceae > Kokia > Kokia cookei. Next base: position 18,815,604 of record CM076899.1, on the reverse strand, counting down.
CAGCCATCAGTAGGACATCCAAGATCAACACCTGGAACTGTAAATAACCCCTAATGACATATCATTTGTAACCTAAGTATTCACATGGTTCGAACGGGACCTTGGTGCATATCCAAACTTTTTCCTTTCATTTTGTTGTACCATTCCATTATACATTATATGAAGGTCATATTTTTCATATATATATATATAGTTGATTTTTAATTAACTTCGCAATTTATTCCATTATACCAATTAACACATAATGGTTATAAAGTCTTATATGAATCTTTCTTTCTTCCACAATACAATTTCTCTAGGTTAATGGATATCACATAAAAACATATAATTCAACAATTAATGTAACTTGAAATAATAATATATTAAATATATATTTCATTCATCATATGTTCAATAAACATAATTTCTCCTTTCAAGCAATTGTATCAATATTTTCCAACTCACATCCATATTTTTCACATTTTTCTAAATAAAGTAATCAACAATTATCATCCTCTCATAATTCAAATCATATCTTACTAATCTCAAACAGATAAACTCAATTACAACCTAAATAAATATGTATTATATCACAAAAATAGTAAATAATTAATTTAATAAATTTACCTTTTCTATCATTTCATTTATTATCCCTCCGGATAATATTCTTTTCAACCTTTTCCTCTATTCGAAAATATTGGATATATTGCCATGGTGTCTTTCAACCATGGTCCTTTTCCTTTTCAAGAAATATATCATGACCATATATGTCATAAATACAATTTATATAATGATTTCAATTAAAATTATAAATTCACTTATAAACTTTTAAAGTGAAATACGAACTTACCTCGGCTAGTACAAAAGTTCAAAAGGGAGTCGATGATTAGTCGGCAACTTTGTCCTTTCCTCGACTCAAGACCAATTGTTGAGTCCTTTGATCTAACAAATATATTTTTTTTTATTAAATCAATCTTCCAATACACTTAAATCAAAGATAAAAAAATCTTTATTATGAAATTTTTACCAAAAAACCTATAGCAGTTTAACACTTGTGCTATTTAACTATTCATCCAAGCATTCAACATTTTACTCATGCTAAACAAGAACCCAAAATTCTATACTTTTGTCATGCATTTACTCAAGCCCCACATTTTTTACTAATTCATGTGTAACCCTTGTATTTCTACCCATTTCATAAATAGGTCTTTAAACTAAAATCATCAAACTTGCTTAGCAAAACTTTCACACACACACACACACACACATATATATATAACTTATAACTTAAGGTTTTAACTACATAACCACCAAAAATACTTACCTCATTCAAGGTAAATCCATATACTTTTAACAATAACACAAATTAACCCTTGGGTCACCAAAACTAAGCTAAAAAAACTTCCACAGCATGGAAACCATTAAAATTTACCTCAAGGGTTCTCCAAATCAAGAGAAAAGCTTAACCAAATTTTCCCTTCTTCAACAATGGTGGCTTTCACGTGGGAAGAAGAAGATGAAGAGAATGGGTGTCCTTTTTCCTCTTTCCTAATTGGCTTTTTATTTCTTTTAATTAAAAATATACTATAAAGCCTTTCTTTTCCTCCACTCATTTCCACCTAAACCCACTAACATTTTCTTTTAATTTTAAATTCCATTCAAAATATCCATTTTTTTGTGGAGCCATACCGTCCAATTCCGTAGGCATGGCTTAATTGCCACTTTAATCCCTTATAAGCTCCATTTTTGTTGGTCAAGTATTTCTGGATATAAAGCTTCCACTTTTAAATCTTTTTCCATATAGTCCTTTTGTTTAATTTATCATTCTAACTGTTAAATTTCCCATCTAAAATTTGATATGACCATACACATTTCTCGTAAATATTAATATAATCGTATTCATTGACATCACTCGTCATAATGTGTGGTTTCGAGCTATTGTTCTTGACATCATTGAAAATGGGTCGTTACATGTTTTGAGGTTTACTTTATGAGGTAAATGTTGCATGTTGTTTAGGGATTTGTTAGAATGACTTATATGCTAATATGTGATGTATTTTTAAGATTTGGAATAGAGGTATCAATATTCAGGTTTTAAAAACGATACCTCTAAAATTTACGAAGTACAAGACATCAGTTCTGCTTGTCGATATCGATACCTTGATACGAGTATCGATATTTGAGGAGAAATTATCGATACCTGTGTTGAAGTACCGATATTTTTCGATAGTTGGGTTTTTAATTCGAAAATAGTAAGCTAATTTGGTATCTATTTTTCAAATGGTATCGATACCCCCCTCATGAAACTACTAATACCTTATTCAAAATATCAATACCTACATGACAGTTTTGGGAAATTTTGCTAAACAACCCTTATACATGGTTAATGATTGATAGATGATAATTCGATGTATGATGGCATGATTTAACATTAAATAGATTATGCATGACTTATGATATGTATGAAATTTGTAAATATACGATCACCATGGTAAGATAATAAAAAAAAAGAAAAATTTGCATGTGAAATAAAACATTAAACGAGGTAAGCATGATGTGAGACGATGGTGTGACATCCCAGTATTCGGGCTTGGCAACCAGGCCGGGTATAGGGTGTTACACATCTTACATGTTGTAATGGAACCATATTGATCATGTAATAAGGAATTTGATAGCAACGCATTGAAGTATTCATTGCCAATATCCTCAAAGGCCAACTGCTGGAAACTTACCTTGGATTGCTGAAGAAAGCCTTCAGCCATCCAAAGCTGGATAAATTTGTCCTTTTTTATCATATCATCTTTAGGAAAAATGAAACAATATGCAAAACACTACTTCAAAGATGAGGAAGACAAGCGATCAAAAATTTTATAGACTAAATTGAAAATTTTTTATAGTTGGATGACCAAAACAAAACACTGTCATGGTTAAATGACCTTTCATGTTGTTTATAATGACCACATCATTCAACCGTGTCAAACTTAATGATGAAGTGACTAAAAAATGAATTCGGATAATTCAATGATTAAATTGAGAACTTCCATAATTCGATGACTAAAATAGAAATATGTGAATAGTTCTATGACTAATTTAATAATTTACAAAAAAAATCTAAAATTTATTTATCCTTGTCCACCAGCAATTTTGTTAATTTTTTATAGATTTCTTTATATAAAAGTTATGCCATGATGAAAAGTAAAATTGTTGTCATTATCAACAAAATATAAAAAAGTAATTAAAATAAAATATTCCATCTTTAAAACCAAAATCGAATGGGTTAAGTTTAAGTATATTCAAACCTTTATTACCCTTAATCCATAATCCTAATCCTAATCCCATTCCCATTTCCACTAATCAGAATCTAAAGACTACAATTAGATTCATGATGAGTCAAGGAACTATTTTTAATGGCAGATTGGGCTCCAATTCTTATTGGGGTGGTGCCATTTGTGTTGCTATCACTAGGGCTTTTGTTTTCATTTCTTAGGACCAACAAGTAGCTGGAGTTTGGGAGCATGAAAACCAATGGCAAGGCCATTGTTATCCACACTCTTCTTTTCTTTGCCATCTATGTTGTTTTGATTGTGGTCCTCCACATCCATATGATTTACTCTGGGAGGGTTTCCTTCACCACTACCGCATTTTCACTACGACTAGTGACAAGAATGCAACTTTGCCTTTCAAGTCCCCCCAATTTTTAATATCCTTATCCCACACATCATCAAGCACAAGAAGGAAGCTTTTTCCTTTCAACTTATTTTGTATTTCTCTAGCCATAACATCATCATTCTTTATCTTACAAGGTTTTCTAGTTAGAGATTCTAAGATCTCGATAAAACCCTTCAAACATCAAAATTTTCTACCACACAGACCCAAACGATTGCACCAAAACAGTTCTAGACTTTCTCATTGTCAAAAACTTGGCTAAAGTAGTTTTCACCAAGCCTCCCATACCTACTACAGACACAATAGAAAACCTATGGTGATCAGTGTTTGATCTAATCAGAAGGCCAACTATTTTCTGAACATCATCTTCCCTTCCAACAACTCGTGATGAGTTGAAGGAATGGGTGCCTCTAATTCCACTAAACACTGGAGTAATACTTTGAACTTTTTGTTGGAGTCCAAATTTCAAGGTCCGATCAATAATTTCATCCATGGATTTTAACATGAAGATATAAACTAAAGCATAAGAAGATATATCATCCCTTATCTAGCCTAACATAGTATCAGATTCATCAAAAAAAATTTCTATATTTTCAGTTCGATTATACTGATTTACAGAAAAATGCAACTCATTTCTGAACAAAATAAGTTGACAAAAGAGATCCAAAATTACTGCTGCAAACAAAATAAAAATAAAATGCCACAAAAATTGTAAAAATAAAGGAAAGAGGAGAATAATACCTATAACAATGCTAGCAATTGTTGATTTTTTTGGGGAAAAATGAATTTTTTTAGCTTTAACGATAATAGTTAGAATTTGGGAATTAGAAGAAATTTGGAGAAACCAAGAAGTTGGAGATTAAGGATGTCGAAACGTTTTTGAAAATCGTTCCGACTTTTAATTTTTAAATCGAAAATGGAGTCGCCACCAATCCTTTTTAATTCAGTGTGATTGGACCACCTAGAATTTGTATTATGAAAACAATTTGGTCTTCGAAATCCAGAAAAATGGGTTCGGGAGTCGGTTACGTGTGATGAAGGATTAGCACCCTCACACGCCCAAAATTGGTACCTAGTCTATTATTCATGGTCTAGGTTGTTGAAAAGTTGAAAACTCGAAGAAAATTTAAAATACGATCCTTGAATGTGTGAAATAATTAGATTCGATAAAAAAAATTAAATCTCACAAGAAATGATCTTCTATTTCGAGTCAGTGGAGAAAAATTGTGTCCCATAAGTTAGGGGCGCGATATTTTGAATCCTCAGAAAACAAAAATCATTTACCGATCAATTAAAGAAAATTTAAGACATAGTCAAAAGTGAAATTGTTTTATCGTATATTAGTTGTCGTTTGAAAATTAAATTTCAAGAAAACGAACTTTGGTCTCGAATTTACCGCGAATGAAGTCACTTCTCGTAAGTTATGAACATGACAACTTAGATACTTGAAAAGAAAGAACGTTCTTCAATTTATTAAAACATACACATTTTAAATTTCAAAATGTGATATTCGATTACTTAAATTTAAAGATAAAATTGCATCTCGTAAGTTGAGACACAATTTTATCGAATCCTTAAGCAACGAACATCACCTCAATTTTTAAAATGATTTCCTTATATATATAAAAAAAAATATACAATTGTTAAGACATTTTATATACAAAAAATGAAAGTGTATTCATGTGATTTTGTAAAAAATAAAAAATGACAAAAATAAAAAAAAACGAGTAGCATTGAAATGCAAAATGTGAAATTCAATTAAATTTTGAATATCGAACAAGAGATAAAATCAAGAGAACAAAAAAGGCATAAATTTTTTTTTTTAAAAGGAACAAAATATAAAAAAAATGGTTTTTGTTAGAATAATATGTAAACAAAATATATATATATATATACAGAATTAAAAATTTTAAATAATAATAAACGAATTTATCTCTTTTTTTTAAAAAAAAAAGGATGAAGAATATTAAAGGGGCTAATTTTGAATTTAAAATGAAAGTTTTAGGAAAAATGAGGTAGAATCAAAGTTTTGGAAAGTTTAGGGTCAAAATTAAATTTTTGGAAAGTTTAGGGGTTAAAATAAATTTTTGGAAAGTTTAGGGGTTAAAATCAAATTTTTGGAAGTTCGAGGGTCAAAACTAAATTTTTGAGAAGTTTAGGGGTTAAATTTGAATTTTTGGATAAAACAGGGGCTTTATGGGCAATAACCCAAAAAATTGACACGTGGTAATCTCAGGACCATTTTTGAGTGAAGGACTAAACTGAAATAATTTAAAATTATTGAGTCAATTTCGAAATAAATTAAAAAAAATAGAGAAGGACCAAATTGAAACAGGAGAAAAATGTAGAAGGATCAAAGGAGCAAATTCCCTTTTTAAAAAACATGTGGATCCTAGGGTCCAAACGGGTCGAATTTTGGGTAAAGAACAAAACGGTGCCATTTTGGGATTATTAATCCCATGCCAAAACAACATCGTTTTGTAGGGCTTATATAAGCTTAAAAGAATGCTAAAAAATTCACTTTTAAGCCATTTCTAAAAAAATCCCTTGTTAACTTAAAAAAATTCTCTCAAACCCTCTCCTTTATCCGATCACCGATCTGCCATGCCCTGCCGTAGGCCACCGTCGACGGTAGTCGTTATAGATGGTAGCGATATTCAAAAAAAATTCTTTTTTTATATATATTTTATTTAAATGGTAGATTGGGACTAAATATACCCATATCAAGCAATATATTTTTTAAAAGGTAAAAAAATTGATTTTTAAATGAAGTTTCATTCTTTATTTTTTGAAATTATTAGCCTTTTTTACTTATGCTTTTTTGCTTTTTATTTTCCTTTGTAAATCTAGTCATTTCGAGGCACCTCTCGTGAACATGGACGATTTCGGAGGGGTTCTGTTCATGACTCCGACGATCGGCGACGTGGACCCAATGTAAAACCTAACTTTGCCCTTTTTATTATTTTTTATTATTTGCTTCGAAAATGAAATAAAATATAGAAGAAAAGAAATAAAAAATAAGTGAATATGTATGTATATAAATCACGAAGAAATACCTTGGTATTGTAGTGGAAGATTGATTTTTTCTATTGATTCAACTTCTTTTTGCTTGTTCGTGAGTTTTTTATTTCTTGTATATATCTTCAGTAATAAATAATATATATATATATATATATATAAAACAATAATATACACTCCAAATTTGTTTGTTTTTATTTCATTTCCTCCCTCCCAAATTACAGAGATGATAATGGCTTTTATAACCGTAAATATATTACAATATATTAGTTCCTTTTCTCTATCCTTCTTTTGCAGGTATTACGACGATGGAAGGATGTCAATGGTGGTGGGAGTCCCGAAGTTACCGTTTCAGTGAATGAAGGAGCAGAATGGTCAAACCTCGAGGCATGAGTGCCTCGATTCGTGTGCCTACTGACGTGGCATGGGGAGGAGTGGTGACAGAAGACCCTAACAAATTAGGGTTTCTGATTTTGGTTAAGATAGTGGGCTATTTGCGCTTTCTTAAGTTTGGGTTGAATTGTTTGGGTTTGAATTGGGCTTGTAATTGGGTTTAGGTAATGTTTGGGTCTTTAGATGATTTAGGGTTATTTTGTAACATCAACATTTTATGGATTTTAATTTTATTATTTATTTTTTGTTTTTTGTTTTGGTTTTTTGTTTTATTTTGTACCGGTCAAAATTGAGCCTCTACAGATGCCCCTCTTTGCTCATTTTCATGCAACGAGAATGGAGCAAAGACTAAAGGAGGACCAATTTTGTCCGGTCCTGTTGAACCTCGGTATCTTCTTCACGTAACCCCTTTTCAAGTCATTTGTCGCTCTAATGCACTGCATCCGCTTCGCTGCAACTTAGGAAGATAGGATTTGGCGATGTGACTTCATCTTGCCCCAAGGAAAAAAAAGATAAAATTCATTGTTGAAGCTTCACTCCATTCCACTGCAACTTTAGGGAGATTAAGATTCACTTCTATGAGGTGGTAGCTTTAATCTGCCCCTCTTGATTTAGGGGTAAAAGATTGGATGGTGGCTTCAGTCTGCCTCATGATTAGGGTAAGAGATTGGATGATGTCTTCAATCTACCCCATGATTGGGGTAAGAGATTGGATGACTTCAATCTGCCCCATGATTAGGTTAAGAGATTGGATGATGTCTTCAATCTATCCCATGATTGGGGTAAGAGATTGGATAACTTCAATCTGCCCCATGATCAGGGTAAGAGATTGAATGATGTCTTCAATCTACCCTATGATCGGGGTAAGAGATTGAATGATATCTTCAATCTGCCCTATTATTGAGGTAAGAGATTGGATGATTTCTGCAATCTGCCCCATGATCGGGGTAAGAGATTGGATGGCTTCTATCTGCCCCATGATCGGGGTAAGAGGTTGGATGATGTCTTAAATCTGCCCCATGATCGAGGTAAGAGATTGGATGACTTCAATTTACCCTATGATGCGCTGAATATTTAAATGCACGAAATGTAAATATGATCAAGTGAAAAGATTGGAGTGGAACACTGATTTCACTAAGTCGCAACGCTGGATGCGCTGACAAGATATTGTATAGATTAAATGTCACAGCAATAATGTACCAAAGAACTCTTACCAATAACAATCTTCCATTTACTCAAGACTTAAGTACTCACAATCATTTCACCTCTTGGTGCGAGCAACATTGTGCAATCAAGATCAAGTAACTAGAATCTCTTCTAGTCCCAAGAAACTCTCGTTGTCTTCTTAACCTAACCTGTCACCACATCTCTCAATATCGGTAGACAAGAAAGCCACTCTAGTGTTTGATGCGATTAGATCCAAGAATAAACAGATAAAAAGAATTAAATAAGAGTCAAAGTGATCTAACAATGAAAGAGACTCTCGTATTCATTCAATTGTCATTAGAATCCATCAGCGTAAAAGAAAGATTAAAGAATACAATCGAAGCTTACTATCTCTAGATTACTAGGACTATTCCTTAATCGTTTCTCTTACTTTGCATCAAGCATCTCTCGTCAGAAATAGTTGCTCCCTTGCTCCATCAGTTCACCGTTCCAGCTAAAGTCTCCAAATCACACAAAAATTGCAGAATTTAATCCTCTACCTCTTGATGAGTTCTTCATTCTTCTATTTATAACCTTCAAAAGTTACAGTTTCAACCTCCCATTCTCATATCCAGATTTAGATTTTACAGCTGTCAAAGTTACAGTTTCAACCTTCAAAAGTGATCTAACAATGAAAGAGACTCTCGTATTCATTCAATTGTCATTAGAATCCATCAGCGTAAAAGAAAGATTAAAGAATACAATCAAAGCTTACTATCTCTAGATTACTAGGACTATTCCTTAATCGTTTCTCTTACTTTGCATCAAGCATCTCTCGTCAGAAATAGTTGCTCCCTTGCTCCATCAGTTCACCGTTCCAACTAAAGTCTCCAAATCACACAAAAATTGCATAATTTAATCCTCTACCTCTTGATGAGTTCTTCATTCTTCTATTTATAACCTTCAAAAGTTACAGTTTCAACCTCCCATTCTCATATCCAGATTTAGATTTTACAGCTGTCAAAGTTAGTTAGAGTACAGTTGTGGACTCATGCAGATTTAATGTTTTCTTCAGAGATCTGCAAGTTGTCACTGCATTGCTGGGCACAATTTGAGATCGTAATTGCGGTGACACCTGTGATATTTCTGCACTGTTGCTTCCATATGTAAATTCAGCTTTAGTTTACTCATTCAGGTTCAGGTTCTGTACGGTGATATCGCTGGTCGCAATTCCAAGCTGATCTTGTGGCTGCATTCTTCTTCCAACATTAACCTTCTGGACTGAGTTCCTGCGCTGACAACTCTAAAGCGCAATACATCGGCTACTTGCATCGACATTAATACAAAAAGATATAAAAATAACAAGAATTTAAACTAACTAGCAATGAGTTGGAAATTATAAAAACTAAGTATAAAATGCTTATAATGTATGCTAAATGAGATACAAAAGAGACAATTAACACACCAATTTAGAGAGAAAATATATGTCATTTGTAATGCTATCACACCCCCAAACTTGAGTTTTTACTTGTCCTCAAGTAAACAAAAATTAGCAAAGTCACAAGCAAAAATGTCACCACAATCAATATTCTCACAACTTGAATTTTCTAGAATCCTAATGCACAAATTGTAATCATATGATAGAATAATGCGCCGATAATTTATAGGTATGAAAAATTAAAATTGCAACTTCATTAATGCTAGTATTATGCATTAAATCTTAATCTTCCTTGAACCATTTCAGCAAGTATAGCAAATATATTTTTTCCTTTTTCTTCTCTTTTTTTTCTTTTTGATGTCATTGCCTTATTCTATCTTTATTCCTGGGCAGTAATGATGGGGTGCAACAAACCCCCAGGAGGTATATAATTGCGTCGGCACACACTCTTGCAGTGACAGCCTTTGGCTGGATGATTTTTCTAAACCTGTAGCGGAGTGTTCTCCCTTGCACAGTTACAATGCACTCACATTGGAGCACCTTTTATTAATACAATGTCACTGCAATTGGTCAGTTAGTTCAAGATTCAAACATTAACACTATCCATTCATTATTGAAGTAATTCCAATCATTCATTCAAAAATAACAGACTCATCATTCATTCATAATCATCCAATTTACATATCAGCATCTAAACAATTCAAGAATTACGCATAAAAATAAAAATTGTAAGCACATTTTTGTTGAAATCTTGTCAATTCTTTATAACCAAAGAAACAAGTAGAATTCAAATATGTGAGTGTAATTACATTTCCATTTCACATTATCTCCCCAAAACTTAATGTTTGCATTGTCCCCAATGCACTGATAATATTATACAGAAATAATGGAAATGCAATGACAATGCAACTAAGTTAACAAAAGGAATACAGTGACAAAATAAAATGCAGGGACGATAAAAAAAATGAATGAAAATATCTAAAAGAAATGTACCAACTTATTCGCCAACAATCGATGCAGCGGCTGTCTTTGTTTTCTTCTTCTTCTTCTTTGGGCTCTCACCCTTGTCCTGGTGCTTCTTATTCTTTTTATCCTTGCACCTTTTCCTCTTTTTATCTATCGTACCAACTGACTCGACTAATTGCACCTCCTTTACAGGTTGGGTGGTGGCCTCATCGGTTATCACTTCAGATGGGTGGATTTCGATGAGCGGTGCCACATATGGCACGATAGCAAGAGGATTCAGTTCCTTGATTTCGCTCATAACAACCTCAGCTTGGCTCAAATCAGGTCGAGCATCATCAGAGCTGGATGCCCCTACACTCTCTGGTGTGCCAACAACATGCTCAAATATCGTTGTCGGGGCATCCTTATCCTTCTCTTCCTGCACCTTGGTAAGGTCCATCTCTTTATTCTCTTCTTCCATCTCTTCTTCTTCCTTTCCTTTAGCTGGTCATCTCTCTAGTCCACACCTTCATACTCATGCTGCTCTAGTTCGTTTAGACCAATGTTAGCGCATTCTATTACATCGACACCTTCATCCATAATAGCCTCACGTTCAGCCATGTTCGTACTAAGACTGTTGGAGAACTCGTCCTTAAATAGATGGACAAAGGTGCGATAGCAATCCTCCTCAGCCTTCGAGTACCCTTCTTCCTTTTCATCATCAAAAATATGAATTCGTGTTGGTGTAGGGATAGGCCTACCATCAAGAGTAGGCTGATCGGAAGTAGAGTATTGCATCTGACGGAAGATAGACGAAAAGGCTAGAAAGTCTAGTAATGGTTGAGGCTGATCTCGTGTAGTGTGGTGACAATAGCATCGTTTCAGACCTTTGTGTAAGCATTAAATTTATGCAGCCTGTAATCCATGTCATCAATGACACTATCAGTGTGGATTGAGTGCATGTCAATACAGTCAAAATGTACTTCCATTAGAGTCAGCTTCTTCGCCACTTATGGATTTATGGGCATATCAGATTGTTCTACCTTCTTTTTCCCTTTGTTTCTATCCTTATTCTTCGAGGCTTCTTTGGCCACTAGTGTCTCCTGGCCACGAGTCATTCGTTTAATGGAGATGTCATTGATCGGGCCTTTGTTCTCTAATAACTCCTCACCATCCTTAGGCACAATGCCCTTCTGTTTACAAAACAACATGATTAGAGAGGGGAATAGGAGTATACCATTTTGCTTGCCAACGGCTTCCGTGATTTGATCGTGGATAAACTCTTCGATGTCGATGTGTCAAAAGTGTAGGATAGAATATAAGAGACAAATACGGTCTAATATCGTTGTAGTACTATGTGTAAAGGGCATGATGCGGCTGTTGATAAAGTGGAACCATACTTTGCTGAAGGTTGTGAGATACCTTCTACGCATAGTGTAGTTGTGGAACCCGTTACCAGTCCAAGTGGCTCCATCGACACAAAGGTCCTTCATCACCTGACCAGTGCTTTCATCATCCATACGATGTATAAACAGTGAGTGGTCGTCTACCTTTCTAGGGATTCTTAAAACCACATTGACTTACGCGATACTCCATGAGATGAGCCCTTCCTTTACAAAAATGAACTCTTGCTCCGGATCCACAAGGTTCGCACAGAACTCCCTCACTAGTGTAGGGGAGTAACAAGAGGGATGTTTGCAAAAGAACTCCCATCCAAGGCGACTAATGGTACGAGCAATAAGTTTCCTCAACGTCTGATGCAAGGAAAATTGCAAACCTTGTTCAAGGTGAAGGTTACTCTTTAGCATGAAATTCTGGTAACGGTCCTTGACCGTAGTCGTCAAGAATAAGATCGGACCTGTAGACGGAGATGGTGTTATGGTCGGAGCCACAATAGTTGAAGTTGTTGGGGTGTTTTTAGAAGGAGTCTTAAAAGGGTTTTTCGATGCTCGGGTTTTAGCCATTGTTATTGAAGAAGAAAGTTAGAGAAGTTTGCAAAAAAAAATAGCTTGTGAATGGAAAAAGGAATATGGAGGTAATGAAAGGGACGAGATGCAGTAACAATGGAGGATGTGTGTAGAGAGAAATCTACAAGAGAGAGGTTTTATAACCTAGAATCGTGATGATTGAAAAAAATACGAGGAAACATAGCGTCTGCAGTCATTAATTGCTAGGCTGCAGATCGTACTGTTTCATTTGATCAAACGGTTGGGAGAGAAGAAAGATCAATCGACGCGATTCTTGCTGTAAAAGCTATGCTGACTCATCACAAAATGCATCGATAATTCGTGCTTCGATACTTTGACAAAAAGATAATTTTTATTTCTGCAAGGAATTTGAAACAACATAAGTAAAAGTGAAACAAATAAAAGTAAATAGAAAAATGCGTCGACATTATTTAAATGTGACAGATTGATGGCCTCGTTTGGTTATTTAACATTTTGGCTCACATAATGCTTTAGACGTTGACCATTCACTTTGAATTGTTGTCCATCCTTTAGATTTTCAATTGTCACCACACGGATCTGAATTGCCTCAACAACTTTGAAAGGGTTTGACCATCTTGATCGCAATTTACCTAGATGCAATTTTAAATGTGAGTTAAATAAAAGTACTAACTGACCAGAACTAAATTGTCGATGCAAGATGATATTGTCGTGCCATCTCTTGGTCTTTTCCTTGTATATTATGACATTCTCAAAAGCATGTCGGCGTATTTCTTCTAGCTAAGTGATGTCCAACAATCTTTTTCTTTTGGCAACATCATAGTCCATATTCACCTGCTTGATTGCCCACATGGACTTATGTTCAAGCTCAACTGGCAAGTGACAAGACTTACCAAACATTAATTGAGACGACAACATTCCTAATAGGGTCTTATATGCAGAACAAAGTGCCCACAATATGTCATGTTACCCCGAAGACCAATCCTTGCTAGATGGATTAACTACCTTCTCAAGGATGCTTTTGATTTGATGATTGGATACCTTGGCTTGACCATTGGTTTGTGGATGGTACGTAGTAGTCTACGTGCTTCACACCATATCTTTTTAATATTGTCGCCACTTGGTTGTTATAAAAATGAGTTCCTTAGTCACTTATTAAAGCTCTTGGTGTTCCAAATCTTGTGAGAATGTATGTGTGAAAGAATTTTAACACCGTCCGAGTATCATCCCTTGGCACCGCAATTGCCTCGATCCACTTCGATACATAGTCAATAGCAACTAAAATGTACACATTCCTAAAAGAGTTTGGAAATGGTCCTATAAAGTTAATACCCAAAACGTCAAAGAGCTCTACTTCCATGATAGGTTGTTGGAGCATCTCATTGCTTCAAGATATTGAGCTAGTGCATTGACATCGATCACATTGTTGTGCGAAGTTGTAGGCGTCTCGAAACAATGTGGGGCAATAAAATCCTGACTGTAGGACCTTAGCAATAGTCCTTGTACAACCAAAATGACCTTCATATGAGGCATCATGGCAATGTCACAAGATTGAAGTCATTTCTTCTTCAGGTATGCAGTGACGGATAATGTTGTCAACGCATACCTTGAATAGGTATGGCTCGTTCCAATGATATTTTGCAGCATCATGTATGAACCTGATCTTCTTGTGACCAGTAGCATTCAGGGGTAGCTTTCCACAGACAAGGTAATTGATAACATCGGCATACTAGGGCGATGCGTTGACAAAGAATAACTGCTCATTTGGAAATGCTTCGATAATTTGGGACGTCTGCCCATCTTCACTTCCAACTTTCAATCGAGACAAGTGGTCAGCTACTTGATTTATAGATCCTTTCCTATCCTTGATTTTAACATCAATTTCTTGAAGGAGTACGATCCATCGTATCAGTCTAGGCTTGGCGTCTTTCTTTGTGAAAAGATATCTTAATGCAGAGTGGTCTGTGTAAATTGTAGTCTTTGAGCCGACAAGATATGAACGAAACTTGTCAAATCGGAAGACTACTACTAGCAACTCTTTCTCAGTGGTAGTGTAATTAACTTACGCTTATGTTAGAGTTTTACTAGTATAGTAAATACAATGAAATACCTTCTCTTTTCTTTGACCTAGTACAGCTCCCACAGCAAAATCACTTGCATCGCACATTAGTTCAAACGGTTGCGTCCAGTCCGGTGTAACAACAATCAAAGCTTGTACTAGCAACTTTTTTATTGTTATGAATGCATCCAGACAGTTTCCATCAAACACAAACTTTTTATTTTACTCTAATAGTGAACATAACGGTTTAGCAATCTTGAAAAATTCACGTATGAATCTTTTGTAAAAACCAGCATGTCCAAGAAAGCTTTTTATTTCTTTGACATTGAAGGGCGATGGTAATTTCTCAATGATTTCTACCTTTGCTTTATCAACTTCAATGCCCTAACAAGATATGCGATGGCCAAGGACAATGCCTTCAGTTGTCATGAAGTGACATTTCTCCCAATCCAGAACTGGATTCGTATCCTCGCATCTCTTCAAAACTTTTGCCAGATTGTCAGCGTATTGGTCAAAATTCTGTCCGTAGACAAAGAAATCATCCATGAATACCTCTAAGGAATTCTCGATCATGTTTGAGAAGATTGTCATCATACACTCTGAAATGTTGTTGGCGTATTGCACAATCCAAATGACATACGTCGAAAGGCAAAGGTTCCAAAAGGGCATGTGAATGTGGTCTTTCCTTGATCTTCCGGCGCAATGACAATTTGGTTATAGCTAGAATAGCCATCTAAGAAGCAATAATAGGCTTTACCAGCTAGCATATCCAGCATTTGATCAATGAAAGGCAGTGGAAAATGGTCCTTCTTTGTGGTCGCATCCAGTCAATGATAATCCATGCATACTCGTCAGCTAGACGTAATGCGAGTATGGATCAACTCATTCTCATCGTTGGTCACGACTGTGAAACCACTCTTCTTTGGCACATATTGGACAAGGCTCACTCAATTGCTATCAGAAATAAGGTATATAATGCTCGTATCTAACCATTTGATAATTTCCTTCTTCACTTGATTGTTTCCCTTCATCTTCTAGCCTTATCTTATGCATGCAAAAAGAGAGACCGATGCCTCTGATATTTGCAATGCTCCAAGCTATGGCTCTTTTGTGTTCTTTCAAAGTGGCGATAAGCTTATCTTCTTGTATTGAGTCGAGGGATGCGTTGACAATAATAGGTAATGTCTTGTTGTCACCAAGAAAGACATACTTCAAATGCGTCAGCAATGGCTTCAACTCCAATGTAGGAGCTTGCTCAATAGATAGTTTAAACATTAGGATTGTCCTGTTAGAAAAATCCAAAGATTCCAATAGCTAATTCTATCTCAGCTCACAATTGTTAACCTCTTCTTTGTCTACACAGTCATCTAGGATTTCATAGGTGGATGTCGCTGCATCTTCATCTAACATTGCTGAACTCCTTGCATTAAATTCTTCTATAATGATCTCATCCAAAACGTCAATATGATGACATTGCTATTTAGTTCCGGACGGAGATGCTTTAAACACACTGAAGGTTACATGCTCATCGTTATGACGCATGATAAGTTCTCCTTTGAAAACATCGATAACTGTGTGTACCGTTACTAGAAATGGCCACCCCAAGATAATGGGCACCTCTTTATCTGCTTCGCAATCTAGGATTATGAAATCAGCAGGAAACACAACATCAACTTGGACAAAAATGTCTTTGATTTGGCCTTCAGGTTATGCTAAGAATCTATCCACAAGTTGTAATGTCACCTTAGTGGGCTTCATCGAATCTATTCCTAATTTCTTAAAAGTAGACAAAAGCATACGGTTAATACTTGCTCCCAAATCACATAAAGCCTTACCTAAATAATGATTCCCAATGGAGCATGAGATTGTGAAGCTGCTAGGATCTTTCATCTTGGTTGGAAACTTATTTGTAAGCACAGTGCTACACCCCTATATGAGCGCAATCATCTCGATTTCGAACAATTTCTTCTTCTTTGATAGTAGCTCCTTCATAAATTTACCATAACTAGGTATCTGCACAAGAGCATCTATAAGAGGTATGTTAATGTGTAATTGTTTCAGAGTAGAAACAAACTTTTGATACTCTTTATCATGGACTTTCTCTTTAAATCTTTGCGAAAATGGCGAAGGTATTATGGAAAACTCGGTGGTGTCGACGTTGGTAGTTGCGTCGACAACTTTGTTGGGCAAGCTGTAGGCATAGATGTTACTACAGTTGGTTCCTCTTCATTTACTTCTGCTTGACTTCCTTCAGCCACATCCTCTTTTTATTACTGTGGTTCAGATGTATCAACATGGTCTTGGCCAAAATTGCTTGGTTCAACCGTTTGCTTCCCACTTCTCAGCATGATTGCTTTGTAATACTCCTTCCCCCTTTGCGTTGGATTCTCACTATCATTAAGCAGAGTACCCAGTGACCTTGTGCTGAGATTAGAAGCCAACTGTCCTAACTGGGCTTCCAATGCTCGGATGGAAGAAGAGTTGCCTTGTACTATTGCTTCAGTTCTCGTGATATGCTCGCGCATAGACTGTTGTGGCTGTAATCGATATTTTGGGTGCATCTGGCTATGTGTCTGCATCTGTTAAGAACTCACTTACGAATTCTGATTATAATTCTACTGTGGGTTGGTATTGTAACTCCCTTGTCGATAACCTCCTTGATTTGAGGAATTTCCATATCTAAATGTGGAAGCATTTTGATTCTCTTAAGGTTGTTGAGATCGGTTGTTGTATGAGTTACCAAATGAACCCCCTCTGATGTTGTTGACATAGAAAGCATTTTCTGCATGTTGTGAGCAATCCACATAATTGTGATTTTTGCTGCAAATTTCACAAGAAAATATTGGCGCATCCAATTGCTGGGCCACTTGAATAGGGGCAACGTCATTTTTTCCCTTCATATTCTTTATGATATTGGCCAATTAGGATACCTGCGCTGACAAAGCAGAAATAGCATCTAACTCAAGAACTCCATGGTTATTCTTTATCTGTGCAAAATGAGAGATTGGATATTGATAGTCATTCTGAGCAATCCTCTCTAGAATTCTTACAGCTTCATTGTAGGTACAATCTAACAAAGGACCATTAGCCGATGCGTCGATAAGATTCCTTGTCTGATCATTCAAACCATTGTAAAAAATCTCTATTTGGGTCTCTTGCTGAATTCCATGCATCGAGCAGCGTCAAAGCAATATTTTTAACGCTCCTATGTTGTATGTAAGTTCTCATCATCTATCTGATAATATGCAGTAATATCATTATGCAACCTCGCATTCATTGTCGGCAGATTGAAATGCAAAACAAACTATGTTGCTAATGCATTCCAAGATGTAATGGATCCAACCGGTAATCCCAAGAACCATGTTCTCGCTTTACCCTGCAATGAATAAGGAAATAATTGCATTTTCAAGGCATCATCAAGGACACCATGTTAACTAAAGGATGCACAAATAAGTAGAAATGATTTTAACTATTCTCTTACGTCTTTATAAGGAAAACCAAAATATTTCCCATTTGAGTTGAGCATCTAAAACATCACCGGTTTCAGCTTGAAATTACAAGCTTGAATAGCTGGTCTCACAACCCCTGGTTGTAAATCATCAAGTATAGGAACAGCAAAGTCTCTTATCGTCCTATTTTGCACTTGTTCTTCTTATGGAGGCAGTGGTGGTATATTATTAACTGCTTGTGGCAGCACTGGAGGAATATCATTTTGTGGCAGCAAACATGGTAAATCATTGTTTTTTCCAGCCATTCTTCTTAGTTCTTGCCTTCTCCTCCTCAATGTCTTTTCAAGCTCCGGATCAAAACTAACAAGGTTGTTAGGATTTGTCCTTGTGGACATGTAACGCTTACAAAACTGAAAAATAAAACAATAGAGAAGTAAACAAATTAGTAAAGGTTAGAAGTTAAGTAAGTAGAATTAATTGCAATAACAAAAGTAAACATCAAACAAATGCCAGTTCCCCGACAACAGTACTAAAACTTGATTGCGTTTGTAACATCACAATGATTGTGCAATCGAACACACGTCGATGCAAGTATAGTTGATAGAAAATTCTATTAGATATCGATCCCATGAGGAAATGGGTTCTTGATGTTTAAATGTCGGAGCAACTAATATTGAAATTAAGTAAAATGTGAGTAATGATGTCAGTGTAATTATGTCAGATCTGCACACTAAAATAATCAATATTGTCAATGCAATCAGAGTTAAATGTTAGAGGTTAAATGTCAATGTATTGAAAGTAAATCAATGTACTGAAAGTAAACCAAATGTGTTGAGTGTTGAGTGCTGAATATTTAAATGCATAAAATGTAAATATGATCAAGTGAAAAGGATTGGAGTGGATTACTGATTTCGCTAAGTCGCAATGCTGGATATGCCGACAAGGTATTGTCTAGATGAAATGTCACAGCAATAACACACCAATGAACTCTTACCAATAACAATCTTCCATTTACTCGAGCCTTAAGTACCCACAATCACTCCACCTCTCGGTGCGAGCAACGTTGTGTAATCAAGAGCAAGTAACTAGAATCTCTTCTAGTCCCAAGCAACTCTTGTTGTCTTACTTGTTAATCTAACCTGTCCCCGCATCTCTCGATGTCGACAGACTGCAAAGCCACTCTCGTGTTTGATGCGATTAGATCCAAGAATAAATAGATAAAAAGCATTAAATAAGAGTCAAAGTGATCTAACAATGAAAGATACTCTCGTATTCATTCAATTATCATTAGAATCCATCAGTGTAAAAGAAGGATGAAAGAATACAATCGAAGCTTACTATCTCTAGACTACTAGGACTATTCCTTAATCATTCCTCTTGCTTTGCATCAAGCACCTCTCATCAGAAGTGGTTGCTCCCTTGCTCCATCAGTTCACCATTCCAGCTAAAGTTTCCAAATCACACAGAAATTGTAGAATTTAATCCTCTACCTCTTGATGATTTCTTCATTCTTCATTCTTCTATTTATAGCCTTCAAAAGTTGTAGGTTTAAACCTCTTATTCTCAAATCCAGATCTAGATTTTGCAGCTATCAAAGTTAGTTACAGTACAACTGTGCACTCACGTAGATTTAATGTTTTCTTCAGATATCTGCAGGTTATCGTTGCATTGCTGGGAGAAATCTGAGATCGTAATTGTGGTGACATCTGTGATAGTCCTACACTTGTGCTTCCATATGTAAATTCAGCTTGAGTTTACTCATTCGAGGTTTAGGTTCTGTGTGGCGACATCGCTGTTCGTAATTCTAAGCTGATCTTGTGGCTGCATTCTTCTTCCATCATTAATCTTCTAGACTAAGTTCCTACGCTGACAATTCTAAAGCGTAATACATCGGCTACTTGCGTCGACATTAGTACAAAAGGATATAAAAATAACAAGAATTTAAACTAACTAGCAATGAGTTGGAAATTATAAAAACTAAGTATGAAATGCTTATGATGTATGCTAAATGAGATACAAAAGAGACAACTAACACACCAATTTAGAGAGAAAATATATGTCGTTTGTAATGCTATTAGATACGCTCAACATCTTTGATCCCATTTGAAGAAAACAAATTCTAAAAAAAAGCTTGTTACCACTACTCCCATTCCTTGTTCATCATGCACTTCGCAACCATCCTCATTAACAAGCTTGGAGATTTTATTCTTCCTCTTACTAGTCGAGGCAAATTTATGGAAAAAAGTGGTGTTCTTATCTTCTAAATGAAACCAATTGGTTCTCGCTTATTATTCCCAGAATGCCTCATCTTTCTCGATCTCCAATTCAGTTTAATTCTGGTATCAATAATCTCAGCCAATGTGTTATCATCTCTATCACAATCCGCCATCTCCTCCAACTTACAAGTGACACTCTTTTTAATTCACCTCTCTTTCTTTTGATAGTTTTTCCCAATCGATCAAACCACTTTGCAAACTTATCAACTTTTCCAACAAGGACCCTGAACAAGACTCCCAAAGCTTCTTGATTTTAGACTCTAACTTTTCCTCCATTAAACACCAAGCTTCAAAGTAAAATTTAGTAGAGCCCCTTGACTATGCACGTTTCTCCATGTCAATTAGAAGCGGACAATGGTTTGAGAATGTATAGGCTAAATGTTTAATTTGCCATCCCTGTCCAGTCAGTTGCCTCTTTCCCAAGTAAACAAAAGCATCATGAATCCGACATCACCAATTGGCAATCCTCAAGCACCTTTCTAAAAACTTCCATCCTTCTCTCTTCCTTAGGAAGATCCCCAATCTTCTCATGAGAAAACAATATCTCTTTGAAATCACAACTAACCAGCCAAGGGTGAAAGTGATCTGGACTGAGACGTCTAAGAAGACTTCAAGTCTCATTTCTTCCAGGCGCAAAAGGGGCACCATAGAACCCGGTAAATCTCTATTCTTTTCCATTGAGGTTCGGCTTGACTAAAACATTAATATGATTCTGCAAAAACATCATAAAGAAACTGAAACTTCTGCTTTCCACACTAAACACAAGCTGCCACGAAAGCCATCCGTGTTTACTTCAATACCACATTCAAAACCACATTTTCACCTGAATTTCTCCATTCTCTTTCTATTCGACTTTGTCTCCATAAAGAAGACCATGTGAGGATTCTATGATCTCAATGCATGCTGAAGTCTCTAGACTGTTCGTGGGTTCCCCAAAGCTCGAACATTCCAACTTATCATTTTCATTGTGTCTGGTCAGCTGACAATTTGTCAACCGTCGATCCTAGATAGTTGTTCGACATTGATCATCACAAAGTCATTCACCAACTGTGAGTCAGCACTTTCAAATTCCAATCTTGCCTTCCAACAAGAATCCTTTTCGATATTACAAACAATGTCACTTTCCAAATTCTCACCAATCTTCCTTTTCCCGATCTAGGATCCCGAATTTTATGACCCTATAATAAATATACTTTCCTTTCTTTTCCAATTTCCTTTTTTTGGCTGCACAGACTTTCCCCCAAGTTGACCAGGCTCTTCTTTCCGAATATTCCTTCCACTATCGATTTTATTCTCATTCAAAATTGAATCAGCACTCGCTCCACCAAAATTTGTCCCTTGATTCGTGGGATTTGACAAAGGAAAATTATTTCCTAATTCACTTCCCACGTCAATTGTTTCCTTTTGTGACTCCTTCTCTACCGCCTCCATCAAAACTTTCCCAACTACTTTTGTCTCCTCCCTCAGCGCCGAAAACTGCTTAACATCAACCCTGGTAATTCCTTACCCCGTTTCACTATATTCACCAACATAAAAACTTTGGGACATTGATTTTTTCCCATGAGACCTTAGCTATAGACTCTCCTTCCCAAAAGCATTAGATTCATCCCAAAGCGCAATTGAGAAAGGAAGATTATCATCCATCAACTCTTTAACAGAAAGGAAGATTATCATCCATCAACTCTTTAACTTTTGCTAGGCATTCGTTGCAATCTTGTAATCCATGACCCATACACCCGAAGCCGAAACAAAATTAAGGCCATATTTGAATGGTAGCCACACTTTCCCTTGACCTTCTGATGAAACGAAAATGCCCCTTTTGAGTTGTTTCTGCACATCAAATTGGATTTTTATCCGACAATGTTCTCCCTTAACTTCATATTTGAGGGGCCCTCCGAACGTTAAATCGATAGCATGCATCAAGTCCTTCTTATCAAATTTTGAAGGACACGGACCAATTTTAACCACAAAGGGGAAAAAACCAATCTTATTTTATGTCGATCTATTAGCTCCAAAAGTCTATAAAAAATATTAAGTTTCTTGCGGAATAACCATGGGTGTCCCTTCTATAATCATTTCCAAATCTTCTTCACTCTCGAATGTAATAAGATACAAGTTCTGTCCAATCAATGTTATCTCAAACTTTTTTCAAGTTTTCTGGAAACTCCTCATTTGTGCACGTAGACTATTCGAATTGAAAGTTTTCTTCGTCCAAACGGTACAAATAAGCGATGGACCATCACTAGGACTCACCATAGATTTTTCACCGAAAGGTGAATGAGTTCTTCCTCTAGTAATGAAATTTCGTCTTCCTCCATTCTATGATAAAAGTCACCATCTTCCCAACCCAACCACAAAGCCGAACTGTTTCTTTAGGACACAGAGAGAAAACACTC
Organism: Kokia cookei; assembly: GCA_039519145.1. Taxonomy (NCBI): domain Eukaryota; kingdom Viridiplantae; phylum Streptophyta; class Magnoliopsida; order Malvales; family Malvaceae; genus Kokia; species Kokia cookei. The sequence continues at coordinate 18,792,893 of CM076899.1, read as the reverse complement.
TTGACTTTTTAAAAGAATAATAAATTTTGAATAAAGAAATCCCATCTGAGAATCTTTGGATGTGTTGTATATGTTTTGGTTGCTCCATCACAGCGCTCTAAGATGGGTCCTCAAAGGAGGTTAGGAATATATGTTGGATATGAATCTCCATCAATAACTAAATATCTCAATCCATCAATGAGGAATTTATTTACGACCCGATTTGATGACTTTCATTTTAATGAGTCAGTTTCCTCAACGTTAGGGGGAGAAAATAAACAACTGGAAAAAAGAAATAGATTGGAATGAATTATCATTGCCACATATTGATCCTCGAACGCAATAATGTGAATTGGAGGTTCAGAGGATAATTTGTTTACAAAGTTTAGCAAATCAATTACCAGACGTATTTACCAATCTAAAAAGAGTGATAAAATCACATATACCAACTGTAAATGCTCCAATCAAAATTGATGTCCTTGAAGGACAAACTCTAATTGCTAGTGAGTCTAAAGCACATTTGAAGCGAGGTGGACCAGATGGTTCGAAAGATAAGAATCCTCGAAAAAGAAAAGGAGCAAAAATAGATGATGGTCAGATCGAGGAAGCAATGACTTTAAAAGGATCTCCAGAAGAGATTTTAGATATGACTGAAGTTCAAGAAAAATATTAGGTACCTGATAATGAAGAGATCTCAACAAATTATGTCATGTCAAGAGTTAAGTGGAATTGAAATTAAATCAACGTCAATGATATTTTTGCATGAATGTAGCACTAGATATTTTGAATGACAATATGGATCATGAACCAATGTCAATTGAAGAATGTAGACAAAGAGATGATTGGCCAAAATGGAAAGAAGCAATTGAGGTGGAATTAAAATCTATTGCAAAGAGAGTCGTATTCGGACATGTAGTTACGTAAACTTGAAGGTGTTAAACGATATAATGGGATAGAGTTATTGTAACACCCAAAACTTGATACCGTTGTTGGTCAGGGTCCTGGTGTCCTTCAGATCATCTACCACAGTTTATCTCACATTACGGTTCCATTTAACCATATTCTAATATAATATTGTAATAAACTCTACAAGAATCATCAATTGAAAGTCAACATAACTCAGAAAGGGTAAAATTATCTTTTCCTCAAATTTTGGAGACTTCTATCGATACTTGTTGGACAAGTATCGGTAGTATTCAAGTCAGTAAGAAATTTAGAAACAATGCAAACTTCTATCGATACTTGTGATAGTTCTATCGATACAAGTGAAACATCTACCGAAACAAGTCATGCTTCTACTGATACTAAAAACTCAAAAGAGCTAAGAAGTCCTACCCTGTAACTTCTATCGATACAAGCATCCCAACTACCGATACAACCATGCATAAAGCTACCGAAACTTAAAATGTAACTATCGATACAACCCAAGTCAGTAAACAACCTCTCTCCTACCTTATACTTGTATCGATACATGTAGGTGTTCTACCGAAACAAGTATCCAGAATTCTCAAATTCACACAAGTTTATTTACAAAACTTCATTCATAGACATAAGGTGCAAATGGACAATACATTTGTGATCAAGTACAACACTTAGCATAACATTTAAGTTCTAGATGCCACATAAAAATTGAACAAGCATTCGAAATAATTATAAGAGTTTTGAATGTTGGAACATGCCTATGCCTAAATCTTCTCTAATTAACATGCGTGAATTGTTGTTCAAAGAAAAACTTTTGTTGCCTTCTGAGATAAGTAATCAAAACCGTGTGTTCAATCCCGGAGATTGTTCGTCTATATTATTGAAGGAAATTGAGCATTGGAATTTTGTTTTGCATGACTATGTGAATAACTTTCAAATGCTTTATGATTCTTCCATGTTGGCAATGATGAAATTTTTGAGTCATTTTAAAAAGGTAAGGCAAACTTATGTCTTTGATCCCAGTGTTGGTTTTCACGTTCAAACTTTGAAAAGGGTTTGGGAAAAACATTTTGTGCTTATACTTCCTAATGTCTCTGATTTGTTTCACTCATGTGTATGTGACAACTTGAAATTTAACCATTCCGAAGAGGAAGGGTTTTCAATTAACTTTCGTTCTTTTCAAACTATGTTTGATTTCTAGGTTTTTGGAAGCGATTTTGTCAAGTTCATGACCAAAGGGGGTCATGATCGTGAAAGATTTTTCACGAGTAAATGGCCCGATTTGAGGACAAATAATTTTCAAGAGAGAGGGTATGATGTGAGCATGGTCACATCATGTTACGATGCAATTCAGAGATATCGAGATTGGCCCAAATACAAGGGGCCCAAGTGCAAAAAGAAACATCTCACGAGCCTGATTGATTATTGGGCTGATGTTTTTAAGGACTTTTTAAATTTTATTTGTTTTATTTCAATTTAATAAATGTTTGCATATTTAATTATGTCTTGTAATAAGTGTTTTGCATTTAAATAAGTCATGCATATAGTTGTGTTTTTCTTTATTTATGCTTCATTTATTGTTTTGTTGCATTCATAAATAAAGTTGTTTAATTATGCTTCATTAAGTGTTTTGTTTGTTAAATGCATCTTTGTTTAATAATCTGCATCATTAAGTATTTTGTTTGTTAAATGCATCTTTGTTTGGTAATCTGCATTATTAAATGTTTTGTTTGTTAAATGCATCTATGTTAAATGCCTTGCATTAACGCATCAGCATTTTAAAGATCTGCATTATGTGTTTTTAAATTAAATAAGTTATGCATTAAATCATCTCATTCGTTAAAGTATGGTTTAAGTTGCATGTTCAATTAATTCATGTGCATGAGTTTTATTAAATATGATGTTTTTATGAGTGTTTTAATTTATTGTTTAATGCTTAAATATCTATTTTTACAAGTGACTTTTCCTATGATTAAAGACTCTTCAAGTTAGAAGGTTTCAAAGCTTTTTAAAGAACATTATGAAGGTTGTTTAATGGACCATAGCAGACTCTTCAAGTCTGAACTTTTTGGAGTCTTTAACCTTCATCAAGATGTCATTTAAGATGTTGTTACACAAGCTAATATAAATCGGTTTCAAGGGAGCTGAAGAGACAACCAATAAACACATTTAGGTTACATAAGTCTTCATTAAGGAGAAATGTCATGTCTTTTCAATCACATCTGATCCTAATGAAGAGACACACTAAGGATACAATAAGTCTTCATTTAAGGAGAAATGCCATGTCTTTTCAACTACATCAGATCCTAATGAAGAGACATGACTCATTGGCTTCTGTACAAGAGTTAAAAATGAAATTGCCATGCGTTTTCAACTACATCAGATACTAATGAAGACACATGACTCATTAGCTTCCCTACAAGAGTTAAAATGAAATTAGTGCTTGTATTAACTTTAGTTAATGGCTAAATGTGAAAGGTCTCACATAGGCATTTGAAAAGTCACAAAAGTGTCTATAACTAATCTGTAAACAGAACCTTGTTGGAATGAAGAATTAATATACAATTTGTGAGAAATTCTCTCTTGAGTTCTTTAGAACATTCAAATTGAACTTATCAAGTTCTTCTTTTTCTTCTATACCTTCAGTTCTTGTTTCTTCCATAAACAATGGGTCGGAGTCTATTCGATTCTATTCTTGTTTTTGATTATTTGTCATATAGAAAGTGGGTCACGTTCCAATAACGTTGGTTCTTTTCTCATACAAGTCGTTGATTCAAGATTTCTATCATATTTCTTTAGTTATCAAGTACCTATTTAGAAACGGTCGAGCAATCGAGTGACTTGTAATTCTAAACCAATTACGAGCTCACATCAAAAGTTAAAAAAATTACCAAGTAAAAAACGTGAACCGGATACCAAAACCACCGAACTGAGTACTGTTTTTCCTGAATCGGGAGTATAATATGATAGGGTTATACTCAAAACAAGTTATTCGAAAACGGATATATCCCTAGAGAAGAATAAGACAAAAGATTAGATGAATGGGGACAATTAAAACATGAATTAACCAATAAAACCACCAAAACAGGAACTGTTAATGCTGAACAGGGATATTACAAAACCCAAATATTCTAAGAATGGGACATAACCTAGCTAAAGAGGCGCTAAGAGAAGAGAATCAGAGACACCTGTTGGAAAGGGGAGCTAAGCACGAGTCACCGGACTCGGATAGAGGGAGGAGGGAACCTGACGGAAGGAGTCTATTTGAAAGAAATGACTTGGAAAGAGTAAAGGAATGTAGACATGGTTGATGGTTTTTGGAAACTACTTCCTTGGGGGCTGGAATTGACACAATTAATGTGGGTTGGTACAATGGATTCCAATTGTTATCAAACTGGATATTTGTTTTGATTTTATTCTTTTTAAAGCTTTATTTAATTTTTAGTTTGTATTTTTATTCTATCTCCTTAATACCCAATGAAGACCAATTGAACTTTGTTGGGCTGATCGGGCTTAGATGTTAATGTATTTTTTTGTAATAAATGTTTATGTATTTTTTATTTTATTTTGTTTTATCCTTAATAAATTCTAGTCTGATCTTTTTTCAAAAAAATATTGAGGAAAACAAACAACCAAAAAAATAGAACACAGTACACAAAAAATTGTATAATTCCACCTTCATCCGAATCCGCGTATCATATTTTTATGTGTTTTTACTCGAAAAATAATAAGGAAAACAATAGTTGTATCACTAAAAAACTTATGGTTTCAATTATTAGAAACAAGTCACAGATTTCAAATTCACATTGACAGATGAAATCTACCATAGATGAACTTTTTAAACTGAACTGCTTTGTTGCCAAGAAAATCGTTAAGAAAAAGTTTAGTTTTTTTAACCCATCATGAGAAAAAAAAAGTATTTTACAATTGAGTTAAAAAGCTCAGAAGAAAGATACAGGAATCGTTTAGATTAAGTAAAACTTCACATAAGTATTAAAGTAATAGGCCAAAGCAAAAACGTGCTCAGCATAATCGATAAATAACAACTTTCTCATCTTTTTCCTTCATTTTTCTCCACAACCAAACATACCAAAGAAAAAAAAAGACAAGAAAAAAGGAAAACTTAGTTAGTATTCTTACAACCAATTTTCCAAAAGGCAGCATAAGACAATTGAAATACGAGTAAAAATCATATATCTAAAACCAAAACAAAAATGAAAAGGGAAAAAACATAGCTCAAGTAAAGATTCATACCTAAAAATCACTCTACAACAAAAAAGGTTGCGAAAACTTAGGGTTTATGTCTCTCATGAAAATTGTTTTCTTATAGCATGTGAATGTGTTTTTTTGGCCTCTGGTTACCCATTACTAAAAGAGAATGAGAGAAAAAAAATTTGAAAAGAGAGCAAGAGAGTCAAGAAACAAACAAATGGGGTGTGTATGTATTTTTTTCGCCTCTGGTTACCCAAAGCTAAAAGAGAATGAAAGAAAAAATTTGAAAACAAAGAGAGAATCGAGGAAGTAAAGAGGGAACTATGAAATGAAATGATAAGGAAGGAAGGGGATGTAAAAAGATTGACGACAACGAACAACTTCTTCTACTGCCTGTTACTGCCCCAAATGGAAGACTTTTTTAAATCTCCAACATACATTTTATTTTTGAAAACAGATTCTTCAATGCATTAATTGAAGAAAAGAAAATGAAAAATTACAATTTCCTAACAGCCACGAGAATACCACGGCACCTGCCACCTGTCAAGCAAGCATAGCAGCTAGTGGGCGGTGCCTCAATTTGACAGCAAATCTAAAATATTAAAAATAGTATCTTAACAAATCTTTTCCTAAAAAACTTAAAAACACATTTCTTAAAATCCTAAACAACATAAATCCTAAAATTATCATATTTTTAATATAAATATAATTACAATTTTTATTTAATTTCAAATTCGATTAGTATATTATAATACAAAATATGATTTAATTATTATTTTCTTATTCTCTCAAAAATATAATATTTTTATTTGTTGAGATAATACTTAGTCATTTATAAAGAATGATTAATTATTAAAATAATTATATATGAGTTATCATTTAATTTAACAAATAATTTAAAGCAATTGAACCCAACAAGTGGCTCCAGTGGAAAGAGAATGTTGCTCATCCTAAGAGTCCCAGGGTTCAAGCGCCTATGTGTGCAATGTGTGTGCCTTGTCAAAGGGTTAAGAAAGTATGAACAAATACTATCATGTAATCACACCAGTATATTCAAAAAAAATTAAAGCAATTGCAAAACATTTAATTAAAATATTTATAAAAACATTATGATACATATTATTAAATAAAATTATAATTTTACATATTTTTAATAATTTTATAAATATAAAATAATGTAAACATTCTATTTTATTTAATTTATAATGTAATATCTTTAATAATCATTTTTCAACTAAAAGGACTCCAACGACTATTCCTAATCTAATTTTTCCTTCCCTTAATGGATTTGACTTTCACAACCAAAACCAATAAACTAAACCCACTAAAATATAAGTAGAAAAAAGAAAGCATCGGTCTAAAAGTAAAATAGAAATGAAAATGTGCAAATAAATAAATATTTGTTATAAAATAATAACTACGATGTAAAGAACACAAGAATAATAAATGAGAATAAGAAGAGAATTTGTAATGTATTCTATATATTTCATCCATCTTACAAGTAGAATACTCCACTATATATATAGGGAAATTGGACTCTTCATATTCTAATACATAAATAGTAAATAGTAGTTACAAGAATATGAAAAGTTAAAGAAGATGAAAGGTTAAAGATCAAGGGAGGTTAAGAAAGATAGAAGGTTAAAGGTCAAAGGAAGTTAAGCAAGATGGAAGGTTAAAAGATGAAAGGTTGAACATCCATAATATTCATAACACTCCCCCTTGGATGTTCATTGTATAAAGGATATGCCTCATTAAAAACCTTACTAGAAAAAACCCTGTGGGACAAAAACCTAGTGAAGGAAAAAGAGTACATAACCTTTGATACATATTATATCACAACCAAATATGTAGTGTGAATTTACTCCCCCTCAAGTAAGCATCACTTAAGATCTTTAAGACGATGCAATCCAATGTTGAAAATTAATTTCCCAAATGTAGCAGTAGGGAGTGCCTTAGTAAAAAGATCTGCCAAATTTTGACTTGATCGAATCTGTTGAACATTGATATCTCCATTCTTTTGTAGATCATGAGTGAAGAAAAATTTTGATGATACATTTTTTGTTCTATCACCCTTAATATATCCTTCCTTAAGTTGTGCAATGCAAGCTATATTATCTTCATATAAAACTGTTGGAACTTCTTTTTCAGAGCATAAATCTCAATCTTTTCGTATGTGATGAATTACAGACCTTAGCCATACACATTCACGACTAGCCTCATGGATTGCCAAAATCTCAGCATGATTAGAAGAAGTAGCAGCAATTGTTTGTTTCATAGAGCGCCAAGAAATTACAGTACCACCATATGTGAAAACATAACCAGTTTGTGATCGAGCATTGTGAGGATCAGATAAGTACACTGCATCTGCAAAACCAACTAATTCTGTTTTGGGTAGGTTAGGGAAAAATAAACCCATATCTCTTGTACCTTGAAAATAATGAAAAACATGCTTAACTCCATTCCAATGTCTTTAGGTTGGACAAGAGCTAAATCTTGCTAATAAGTTGACAGCAAATGATATATCAGGTCGTGTATGACTACCAAGATACATCAATGCACCAATAACACTCAAATATGATACTTCAGGGGTAAGAAAATCTTCATCGTTTTCTCAAGGACGAAAAGGGTCTTTATGTACATCAAGTAACCTAACAACCATTGGGGTGCTCAAAGGATGTGAGTTATGCATGTAAAATCTTCTTAGCACTTTTTCTATATATGTTGTTTGATGCACAAGGATTCCATTCTTTAGGTGCTCAATTTATAACCTTAGACAAAATCTTGTCTTTCCAAGGTCTTTCGTTTCAAAATTCTTTCTTTAAGCACTCCATTGTCACTAAAATCTCTTCAGGAGTCCCAATAATATTTAGATCATCAACATATACAGCAATTATAACAAATCCTGATCCAAATTTCTTTATAAAAATGCATGGGGAAATAAGGTCATTCTTATAGCCTTCCCTTAATAAGTATTCACTAAGGCAATTATACCACATGCGCCCAGATTGTTTCAATCCATAAAGGGATCCGTTTAATTTGATTGAGTAATGTTCTCGAGAACTTGAATTAATTGCTTCTAGAAGATTAAAACCTTTTGGGAGTTTCATGTAAATGTTATTATCAAGTGGGCCATATAAATAGGTTGTAACTACATACATTAGGTGTAAATCAAGCCCTTCTCTTATTGCTAGACTAATCAAGAACTGAAAAGTAGTTGCATCCACCACAGGAGAATATGTCTCTTCATAATCAATACTAGGTCTTTGTGAAAATCCTTGTGCAACTAGACATGCTTTATATCTCATAATTTCTCCCTTTTCATTTCTCTTTCTCACAAAAACCCATTTATATCTCATAGGTTTTACACCTTCAGGTGTACGAACTACATGTCTGAATACATCTCTCTTTGCAAGAGATATTAATTCCGTCTCAATTGCTTCTTTCCATTTTGGCCAATCGTCTCTTTGTCCACATTCATCAATTGACATTGATTCATGATCTATATTGTCATTCAAGATATCTAGTGCTACATTGCATGCAAATATGTCATCGGCGTCAATTTGATTTCAGTTCCACTTAATTCTTGACATGACATAATTTGTTGATATCTCATCATTATCAAGTACTTGAGATTTTTCTTGAACTGTAGTCATATCTAAAATCTCTTTTGGAGATCCTTTTAAAGTCATTTCTTCCTCGATCTAACCATCTATTTTTGCTCCTTTTTTTTTTCGAGGATTTTTATCTTTGGAACCGATTGGTCTACCACGCTTTAAAGGTGCTTTAGACTCACTAGCAACTAGAGTTTGTCCTTCAGGAACATCAGTTTTGATTGGAGCATTTACAACTGGTATATGTGATTTTGTCACTCTTTTTGGATCAGTAAATGCGTCTGGCAATTGATTTGCTAAACTTTGTAAATGAATTATCCTCTGGACCTCTAATTCACATTGTTGCTTACGAGGATCAAGATGTGACAATGATAATTCATTCCAATCTATTTCTTTTTCCAGCTGTTTATTTTCTCCCCCTAAAAACTGACTCATTAAAATGACAGTCAACAAATCGAGCCGTAAATAAATTCCCCGTTGATGGCTCAAGATATTTAATTATTGATGGAGATTCATATCCAACATATATTCCTAACCTCCTTTGAGGACCCATCTTAGAGCGTTGTGGTGGAGCAACCGGAACATATACAACACATCCAAAATTTCTTAGATGGGAAATATTTGGTTCTTGACCAAAAACCATTTGTAACGGGGAGAACTTATGATAACTTGTTGGCTTGACTCGAATTAGTGATGTTGCATGTAGTATGGCATGTCCCCAAGCAGAAATTGGAAGTTTGGACTTCATAAGTAATGGCCTTGCAGTCAATTGAAGATGTTTGATTAGTGATTCAGCAAGACCATTTTGTGTATGAACATGTGCTACAAGATGTTCAACACTTATTCCAATAGACAAACAAAAATCAGTAAAAGCTTGGGAAGTAAATTCACCAGCATTATCAAGACGAATTGTCTTGACAGGGAAATCTGGAAATTGTGCTCGTAATTTGATCAACTGAGCAAGTAACCTCGCAAATGTCATTTTTTTGAGTTAATAACAAGGATACATGTGACCATCTAGTCGAAGCATCGAGTAAAACCATAAAATATCTAAATGGTCCACATGGAGGGTGTATTGGTCCACATATATCACCTTGTATCTGTTTTAGAAAAGAGGTAGATTCATAATTTATCTTGGCTGGTGATGGCTGAATGATTAATTTGCCTTGAGAGCAAGCATCACATGAAAAATAATTAGCTTGAAGAATCTACAAGCTCTTCAATGAATGTCCACATGAATTGTCAATAATTTTTCGCATAATAATTGAACCGAGATGGCCTAACCGGTCATGCCAAATGACAAAATCATCAATAAACTTCTGATTTATTATAGCATGTGTTTCAATTGTACTAATTATTGTGTAGTACAAACCACAGGAGAATGCAGACAACTTCTCCAAAATGATTTTATTTCCTTGAATTATACTCGTAATTTGGAGATATTCCTTACTCCCTTCACTTATTGTCTCAATATGATATCCATTATAGCGAATATCTTTAAAACTCAATAAATTTCTTTGAGACTTAGGTGAGTATAACGCATCATTAATTTGGAACTTTGTTCCTCTAGGCAACAATATATTTGCTCTTCCGGAGCCTTCTATGATTTTGGTACTACCAGATATAGTACTCACACTGACTTTTGGCATTGTCAAATGAGAAAAATATTTCTTATTCTTAAGTATAGTGTGAGTAGTTGCACTGTCTGCTAAGCATAAGTCTTCATCATTTATCACTAATTGAATTTGAGAGGTATTCATATTCTTCAAAGAAAAACAAATAAATGTCACATAAATTTTCAAAATATTTAAAATATTTATAAATAGTTTAAAACATAATATAACAACCATATTGCTTAAAATTTATTCTTTAAAACTATAATAATAAAATTAAAATATCAATATCAATTATTCCCTTCAGGGGTGGTGAAGAAATCAACAGCTTCCAAATGAGTTGTACCAACGAAGCCATAATCATCTTATCCATCTTCACAAACAAAATTTGTTTCTATTTTCTTCCCTTTATGCTTTAATGATTGTTGATATAATTCTACAAGATGCTTTGGTGTACGACTGGTACGAGACCAATGGTTTTTACCTCCACAACTATAACACAAACTTTCCACTTTCCCAATTGTATTTTTATCATTCTTTCCATCCTTACGATCCCACTTCTGGTGGGTATTTCTGAAATGACCACCTCGTTCACGTCCACGTCCTCGATTGCAACCACAACCATGACCACGGTCATGTCCTCGACCACGACTACTAGTGTGGCCTTTAACATTTCTATTATATGATGTCACATTCACTTCAGGGAATGGAGTAGAACCAGTTGGTCGTGACTCATGATTTTTCATTAACAGCTCATTATTTTGCTCAAGCACAAGAAGACAAGATATTAACTCAGAATATTTCTTAAAACCTTTTTCACGATATTGTGTCTACGAGACAACATTGTTTGCATGAAATGTGGAGTATGTTTTTTCTAACATATCTTCATCAGTTATGCTCCACATAATTTCAATTGAGAAGTGATTCGAGACATAACCAAATTATATTCACTCATAGATTTAAAATCTTGCAATCTCAAATGCAACCAATCATAACGAGCTTTAGGAAGTATTACGGTTTTCTGATGGTCATATCTTTCTTTTAGACTATTCCAAATGACAATTAGATCTTTAACAGTCAAATATTCAATTTTTAGTCCCTCATGGAGGTGATGGCAAAGAAATATAATAGCTTTAGCCTTATCTTGACTAGATGCTTCATTTCCTTCAATAATAGTTTCACCAAGACCTTTTACATCTAAATGTATTTCAGCATCTAAAATCCAGGATAAATAATTCTTTCCAGTAATATCAAGAGCCACAAATTCAAGTTTTGCAAGGTTCGACATTGATGATATAACTACAATATAAATTTAATATAAATATAAGTAGTCATTTAACGAACTTTCAAGTAAACATAAGTAATCCCTCAACAAAAACTTCCAAGCATAATATAACAGAAAAATACATAAATAATTATAACAATTTAATCATAAAATAAATTACACATAATTTGGCTATGTTAGAAGTTTTAGCAAATTACAAGATTAGTGAAACCCTTGTAAAATCATAAGAACAATAACGATGAACATCATGATAAAATATATCACATACCTTGATCCAAACTAACGAAAATGCAAGACTCTTGGATTAATATAAGCGCTCGTGCTGATAACGTGTTATAAAATAATAACAATTATGTAAAGAACACAAGAATAATAGATGAGAATAAGAAGACAATTTGTAATGTATTTTATATATTTCATCCATCTTGCAAGTAGAATACTCCACTATATATATAAGGAGATTGGACTCTTCATATTCTAATACATAAATAGTAAATAGTAGTTACAAGAATATGAAAAGTTAAGGAAGATGGAAGGTTAAAGATTAAGGGAGGTTAAGGAAGATGGAAGGTTAAGGGTCAAAGAAGTTAAGGAAGATGGAAAGTTAAAAGATGAAACGTTGAACATCCATAATATTCATAAGAAAATTCAAGTAAATATTCATTCATCAGGTAGACCGAGAGAGAAGGGGAAAGAAACCTAATTTATTTTATTTTATTTTGAATATTTATTTTGAAAAGAGTAAGAATTTGGAAGGTTTCATTTATCGTGTAACAGTCATTTGGAAAGTTATACTAATGATTTTTTTTATTGTTTATCAGTAATTAGAGAGTTATATTAATAATTTCATTTATTGTCATTTTTATGGAAAAAAACAATAAATAAAACTAACATTACTTCTTCTTTTTCATTTACTACCCCCTGATCGACAATGTCTGAACGGTAATACTTGATTGATAATGTCTGATCGGTAACGTCTGACCGGATGAAACAATGGATTCCAAAAATCACAAAAACAAAAAAGACAAAAAAAATCACCATATAATGTGTTTCTACATTTTTTTGGCCGTCGGTTACACAAAGCTAAAAAGATGCGAGGAAAAATTTGAAATGAGACCAGAGAATAAAGAGAAAGAAATGCTAGAAAACAAAAGGAAAAGGAGTAGAGAATAAACTATGAAACAAGATCATTGTCACAAGTCGAAAGACCCAATCAAAACCCCCACAAACAGGCTCACTATACCACGCCCCGAGTCTCAAAGCATCTCAAAACCAAACGATAAAACACACTAGACCGGACCCTTAAAATGGCCCAAACCATACTAAAAAACAACTTCAACACATCCAAAAACACTAAACAAAAAAACGAGACCCAAAATGTGGTCCTAAAACAAAAATGAATCACTCACCATCATAAAAAAAAGAACACATATTTAAAGAGAGAGACTTTCACAATAAAACCACCAAAATAGGTACTGCTAATTCTTTCATTTGAAGAAAAAAAAAAATCAAACATAGGTTAATACAATATTTAGCACATCAACATAAAAAAATAAAAAATCTATGTTATAAAATTGGAATAATTAGTAGTGTTGCTTAATTCTACTAACAAATTACACTAAATGACAATTTTAAATTCAAACATAATGGAAAGACCAAAACCATTATTTTTCTTTTCTGGTGATGAAAGAATACCAGCAAGAGGTTGGTCCAATATTAATGCTGTCAATTGACCAGACGATACCCAGAAATTTTTTTTTAAAAGCTGATGTGATCGGTGGCTAGGGAGAGGGATGCTATCGATTGGTCAAGCAATACCAATTTTTAATTGTAGCTCCTGTTTAAATTCATAAATATTTAATGCATTTATCCCATTTTAGTATTTATTTAATTATTTTATATTATTTGTATAAAAAAACCAAATTTTTTTACCCAAATTTATTCTAAAGCCTAATATTTTTGTTAAAACTTTCAGAATCAGGCGAAAGTTATAGAAAATGTAAAGAAATATAAAATTCGTAAAAAAATATAAAAAATTGTAGAATATTATCATATTAAAAGAATCATTTTATAATTTTTATTATTTTTATTTTTTTTATCATTTTCGTCATATGTTGCGCTGTATTGCGACACATAATGACTTTAACTGAAAAAATAGGGGTTGTGAACTTTAACAATAATGGTTAAAGGATATTTTTGATGCATTTTATAATTTTTTTTATAATTTTTATAAAAATTTACAATTTTTTATAGTTTTTATGATTTTTATAAAAAAATCCAATTTTTAATAAGTTTTATATATTTTTTAAATTTTAATAAATTTTTTTTTATAATTTTTTGTCACATATCACACTATGGTTGTGACATAAAATGACTTTAATTGAAAAAAAATAAGAATAATTAATTTTAATTGTCAACTGTTAAAGTTAACGGCCAAAAAACCTTTTTGATGTATTTCACAGTAAAAATATCCAAATGAGTGAAAAAAAAAACTTGATTGTTTTTTTTTAAAAGTTTAAAGATCTTTTTGATATTTTTTAAAAGTTCAAACATCCAATTGAATGAAAAAAAAAAAAAAAAGCTTAATTGTTTTTGTTTTTTTTTTTTAAATTTGAGAACTTTTTACACCATTAATCCTTATTTTTAAAAACATTATTAAAAATGTTGAAACAGCAAGAAATAAAATAAATTTATTGAAAATATTGGAACTAGAATATATATATATTTTTTTTTAAAAACGGCTTACTTTATTAAAAAAGACAAAAGAAATTAAAAGTCCAACCTGCCATAAAGAAACACAGGTTCCAAGAGAGTAAAGCAAACCACATACTAAAACAAGGAGCTAAAGAATCAAATCAGAAAAACCATTTCATCTCCCCCATAAGCCATACCTAACAACTCTCCATCCAAGCTTTACTAGATCGAAAACACGCCCAAACAGAGAGCATATAACACGTTGCTCAAGATCTGAAATGCAGCCACATCCGAGCAAAACCACCACACTAGCCGATTCGAGAGGCTTTAGCTTCTACAAGATTCCACACCGCAGCAAGACCGTCCTCCACCCACTGAACATCCCGCCGCCTCAAGAACCCCTCTTTCGCAATCAGGTGAGCCACCTGATTTCCACCTCTTTTAATGTGCTGGTATTTTACCTTCTCAAACAATGTCAGTAATCGATGAGCTTCCAATTATGAGATCCAATTGTTGATTTATCAAGCTTATTCGACTAGAGCTTCGAGATGACAGAGACAGAATCCGCCTCCAAAACAATCCGATGGAACCCAAAATCTCTAGCAAATCGGAGGGCTTGGATCGCTGCAATCACCTCCGTAGCATCAATCGACGGTACGTGTCCATTCCAATAGCACGATGTCCCCATTAATAATCCAGCGTCATTGCGAATCACCACACCCGCACTTGAGGATTGAAGATATTTATAAAAACCCCCCATCAAAATTAACTTTTACCTATGTATGTTCAGGAGGGCACCAACTAGGATTATCATCTGGTCTTTGTCGCTGGGAAGGAGCATCTACCATTCGCAATTGCTGTTCATAGCCAAGCACAAAAGAGGAAAGGTCATGTACTGTTTGCCTTCTTTTTTCATGAATCAACTTATTATGCGATAACCATAATGCCCATAAGGTGATAATAATTAGAGTATGATTCTGGTTATAGGAACAAAATAGATGAGACAACGAGGCCCCAAAATCAGCCACAGGCAACTGCACTTACCATCTCAGACCCATATACTCTCAAACTTGAACAACAAACGGACAGTCGCAGCAAATATGAACATTCATTTCAGTCGTCAACCCACAACTATAGCATGCAGCATCAGGCAACAACCTTCGTTTGTAAAGATTTGCACGAGCTGGCACATGGTTATGAAGTAGCCTCCAAACCATAATTAGGGACCTTAGCTCCCCAAATATGTTTGTACAATAGCCAAATGTGTGGCTCAATTTTTTTGTATCTGTCATCATTTGTACCAGCAAAACCCTGCAATAGCAAGCAATAACCACTACGCACCGTATAATCTCCAGGTTTATCCACAATCCAACAAATACTATCATCTAGTCCTTCACTCAGCAACGGGATACAAAGGATTTGCTAAGCCTCTCAAGGCGTAAAGGTATGAGTAATAAGGCCCTCATTCCAGCTACCTTCCATAATTAAATCCGACACTAATTTAACCCAGTCACCCTTACTGACTGAATATGGGTCGGTCTGCCCCCAAGAAGCCAAGAAGCATCCCAAAGCGGGATACGAGAGCTAGTGCCAACACGCCAAGAATAGCCCTTTTGCAAAAGACCCCTCGCGAACCAAATACTATGCCAATTCAACAAAGATTGATTCCTTAACTCACAGTCCATAAATTCTTTATTTGCATAGTACTTAGATTTTAACACACGGATGACCAAAGAAGTGGGATTACAAAGCAACCGCCAACCCTGTTTAGCAAGTAGTGCAATGTTAAATTTATCTAACTGTCAAAAACCCAACCTACCTCCCTCCTTCAAATCACACAGCTCCACCCATTTACACCAATGGATGCCTCTATCCGAGGAGGATTGTTGCCACCAATACATACTAATCAACACTTCCATAGCTTCACAAAAAGTCCTCGACAACAAAAAACAAAACATCACATATGTTTGCAGTGCTTGAAGAACAGACTTTATGAAAACCATCTTGCCCCCTTGAGAAAGCCATCGATTGCACCATCCACCAATTTTACTTCGAATATGATCCAATATAGCCTGAAATGCCGCTTTCTTATTGCGTCCCACAACCATAGGCATTTCCAAATATTGCTCAGGATAAAAAGAACAATGCACCCCAAGCTCTACATTCCAACCCCACATTCGAGCTAAAATAAATCAGAGAATTATCATAATTAATAAGTCGTCTTGAATAAGCTTCATACTCAGCTAAAATATTTTTAACATTTCGAGCTTCCACAACCGATGCATCACCAAAGATCAAACTGTCATTTGCAAAAAACAGATGGGACACAACAGGCCCCATTCGACTCGCCTTAGCTCCCTGAACCACACCATTCTGTAAAGTCATACGTAATAAAGCTGATAACCCTTCAGTACAGAAAAGAAACAAGAAAGGACTCAATGGGTCCCCTTGTCTCAATCCCCTACCAGGCAGAATAGAACCCATCGGTTGCCCATTAAAGACAACAGAGTAACTCACCACTTGAACACACAGCATAACCAAGGTCACCCAATCCTGCCGAAAACCCAACTTGAGCATTACAGTCTCAACAAAATACCATTCAACCCGATCATATGCCTTCGTCATATCAAGCTTCAGTGCAAAAGAACCTCCGCCACCCCCATTTCTCCGCTTAAAAGAATGCAGTAATTCAAATGCAACAATGACATTGTCAGTAATTAGGCGAACAGGAACAAAACTGCTTTGCGCTTCATCTATACAGTGTGGCATGATCATCTGAAGCCTATGCACTATAGCCTTAGTAACAATTTTCAACATAACATTACATAAACTTATTGGGCGAAAATCTTGCAAACGTACAGGTGTAGATTTTTTGGGTATTAGGACTATATTAGTATGATTCACCTCACTTAGATCCCCACCATTATTTAAGATATTCAAGCAATAAGAACTAACCTCTACATCAATAATGTTCTAGAAGCGATGGTAAAATAGCACTGGTAATCCGTCAGGTCCTGGAGCTTTTGTCGTATGCATAATTCTAACAACCACCCATATTTCCTCACTTGTAAATGGCGAGCTCAAAAAATTATTCATACCCACCGTAACATACAGCTCAATACCAACTAACAGATGACTCGCACTTGCACTGCTTGTAAAAGTAAAAAGGGTCTCAAAATACTTACAAGCCACTTGAACCATAGATGCCTTTTCCAGTTGAATATTGCCCTCCCTATCTTCAAGTTGATCAATCCGTTTAACTTTTTGACGTTGGGAAGCGAGCTTATGGAAAAACCCCGTATTCTTATCCCCATGACGAAGCCAATTGGCTCTCCCCCTCTGTTCCTAGTAACGCTCTCCCTTATCAATCTCTAAATTCAAGTTCCAACGTTTCATTCGTAGGAACGGTTTGGTTAAGCTCGTCAATCCACAAATGAAATTTACTTATTGCCAACTTCGACAACTGACGCCGTGTCTGAGCCCATCTCATAAGACCCTACCCAACCAACTTCAACCTTTGCGGCACACTACCAGTAACAGACAACCATAATCCACGAACTTCCTCCTCACAGGAGTCTTCAAGTAGCCAAGCTACCTCAAAACGGAACTATTGCAACATAGGAGAAAAGGCATAGTGTCCTTGAGTATTAAGCATCAAAGGACAATGGTCCGAGAGTGAATGAATGCCATGCACTAACTAATTGTTAGGAAACAACTCCCTTCACCCCAGGGTCGCCACCCCCCGATCCAATCGTTCCCAAATGTTGTTATGGGCAAATCTACCTAACTCCCAAGTAAACTACAAACCTCTAAAACCTACATCAAATAAATCGCAGTCCTCAAGAGCATTTCCAAACTGTTCCATATTCCTAGCATCACGAATCTGCCCACCTTGCTTCTCATGACTAAACATAATCTCGTTAAAGTCGCCTAACACTAACCATGGCAAGTCACAACCCTCCGATAACTCTCGTAACAAATCCCACGAATATGGAAGCATAGACTCCACCAGATGCCTGTAGAACCCAGACTCCACTCCTTCTTACCATGAATAATCCCAGCCGAGTAGAACCACTCCGAATGACCCAAACGTCCACAGAGAAAACAAAACATGGGAAGCCTTTCATACTTAAATCGAGCATACATACACCCCGCTTACCCAAAATCAATTTTTTCTTTCGCAACAACGGGATTCGAATATCAGTGCACACCCGAATTCGCATATATCCACCATACTCATTTTGTAGATATTTAGCATCATACTCAACAAACCTACCAATAAAGTCCCCAAACTATTTACCCATACTCTCCGACATCAAACCTGCCAGCAAGTCATGGACCTGCACCCAAAAATCAGTCCAAAACAATGGCACAACCATAGGATCCTATCCATCCCTTAATCTATGATAGACCGTCAAATGGTTGTTGAACGTCCAACGATTCCCATCCAAGAATCGATCTAAATCAATTTAATAATAAAATTGAAAATGATACCTTTTTCACCAAGATCCGTTATAGTAACCCCACCTTGAGGATGCCAAAGATTCGCCAACGTGGTCCTCATAGCCTGGAATTGGAGTACGCTAGCCGTCAAAAAACTCCCCACCACACTCAATTCACTCGACACCTCCCCTTCATCCCCTTCCAAATCCACAGTCCAACCCGCCTCCTCCCCATCAGTAATCGAAAGAGACGCTAAACCTTCCTCCATTTGCAAACAGAATCCAAAACCTAAAGCCAACGACAGCAAAATCCAAAAATTGAAACGAAAAAACGTGCTCTCAAAGCAGACGGAAAACGTGCCCTAAAAGCATACTTTTTTTTATATTTGAAATTACTACATATATGGCAGTATCAATATAATCTTAACTTTAAATATTGGTTACATTAATCATAAACGTTGAAATTGACGAAATAAATAAAAGAATTTTAAATAACTTTTACAATTGTTAATTTTTTTAAAGCATAAGTGAAAAAAATAAGAAAATATTAAGACAGATATTTAATTTATTGTAAATGTTGGGAATTGGAATAATTTTTGTTATTAGCAAAAAAATATTTTAAATTACAACAATTATTGTATTATGAATATATAATTTTAATTATTGGGATTTCCAAAATTAAATAATATTCGAGAGTGATTTCAATGCAATTTGTGAAGAATATTGATAAAAGATTGATTATTGAATCAATGTTGATTTAATTGTGAGCAAAGAAAATGTTGATTTTAAAAAATATTTAGGGAAATGTATTTTTTTTATATTTAGGGATAATAGATCGATTTTAAAGAGAGAAAGAGAAAATTCGTCCTACAAGACGTGCTTTCTAACTCTTTTAATACATCGGTTCCTTTAGTTAGATGGATAAATGTTAGTGGTTTTGTCATTAAGTCGGACCATTAGGCCAACACACAAGGTTTAATTAATGATGTTTCAAGTATTTTTATTAATATTTTTTATTTCATGTTGTTTCAAACATTTTTTTTATTTTAATTAATTATTTAATTAATAAAAATATTGTTTTCAAGTTTTTTATTTTAATTCATCTTTTTAATTAATAACTCTTTTATTTATAAAATCAAATAATTATTGCCAAACATCATTATTTTTAGTAAATATAATTTTTATATGTGTAATATTTATTTTTAAATCCATATCATGAAAGTAATAAATTTTAGTATTATATATTTTTGTATGTGTATTTTGAAATATTTCACATGTAAAAATATTTGAAATATCATACCCTCAATGTAGATGAAAAACATTGATATTTGAAATATTTACATATAATAATAATAATGATATTTAAAATAATTATTTTATTTTATAATATTAGAAATCGACATACCCACAATAGGTGAAGAAAATAAATAATTGACATATAAATATTATATATAAAAATATACAAAAAAAAACTAGTTGATGCTTTTCAAAAATAAAATATATTTAACATAATGATAAATATCAATTTTATAATATATATAAATATTATACAATTTGCAATAATTATTTAATTTTATAAATAAAAAAATTATTAATTAAAAATTAAATTAAAAATAAAAAAACTTGAAAACAATATATTTATTAATTAAAAATAAAAAAAATTAAAACAACATAAAATAAAATACAAATGTGAGTAGGAGAGGAATCAAACCCAAGACTTAAGGACAAAATGACTAATATTTAACTATCTGATCAAAAGAATTAATGTTCAAAAAAGTAAGAAAGACGCATTTTTATCTTTTTCTCAAAAAATTCGACTTATTTCTTTAAATATCACGTAAACAATCCATTTCCTTCAATTTTCTTTTTTTAAATTCGCCTTTTTCATCAAATTTAGCATTTCATTGATCTGACAATAAAATAAAAAAAATCATTGCTCATATGTTTACCGTATATTTTTATTAAAATAAGTCAATAATAAATGATAGTTTAGTGATTCTCATTGGTATAATTTGTGGGTTACAAAAAATAAAAAAATATATAATTTTAGTATTGTATTATTACACGTTGTACATAAATATATTTAAAGGGAATAAACTAATTTTAAAAAGTTTACTTAAAATAAAGTTTAAAAATATTTACATTTCGAATTCAAAGAATGATTCTAGTGGAAAAAAAGATGATGTTCATTCTAGAATATCCGGGTTCAAGTTCCTCTGTGTGCAAGATGTGTGCCTTGTCAAAGGGTTAAAAAAGTATGAACAAATACTATTATCTAATCATACCAATATATTAAAATTTCTACTGCATTTTTTTAAATGCACATATCAAATCATATTATATATATAAATTGTTATGGTTAATTTGAGATGGGTGGTTAGTAATATCATAAACTTAAACATTGATATAGCAATGGCTCATTAGCTCAGTTGGTTAGAGCATCGTGTTAATAACACGAAGGTCACAAGTTTGAGACTTGCATGGGCCATTAAATACATTCTTCTTTGTCTTTTATTTGATCTTTTTTTTTCAAGAGAAAGGTTAACTTTGCTTTGATGGCTAGTATTTTGAATGAGACTCTCTATGATGGATTTAATGGTGGGTGGAAATCATGTTGGATCTAATACCGACATGGGTAGGGAAACAAAGAAAGCATGTAGACGGCACTCAAGGCGGAATGTCACGCCCCAAAATATAAGGGTTAATTGAAATGGTTAAACAATAAATGAATTAGGCTTAACGACTAAGTGTTAGAGAGTCCTCCCTAGAGATCCAACTTCAAGCTACTGTCCTCCCATTTTATTTTTGACAACCTAGGGGTAAAGTCACACCCAAAATATATATCGTCAAGAATTATAACTAAACAAGAAATGGGTACTAGCTCAATGGTTAAGAGTTAACTATCTTTTATAAAGGTTTTAAGTTCAAATCATTCCTTTCCTTTTCTTTTTCTTTTGAATTTCAACAAAAATGGGGAAATTTGTTGTGCCACCCCTAGGGTCTTCAAGCCCTAGCTAATCATTCTTTTCCTATTTGGATTAGAATTGTCTCTTTTCAAATTCTAGTAAAATTTCTCTTCATCTTCAATTTCTTTTCTTTTTCTTCCCTTTTCCTTTTCTTTGCACCATATTTTTCATCTCTGTATTGGTGATTATTTTGCTCTTCCCAAATCAAATCATCCCTCGTTTAATCGTTTTCTATCGGTTTTGTAATTTCCATCAATAGCATCCTTAAATTTGCAAAGAAATGGTAAGTACACCTCGTTTCGATGATTAGATACCTTATTTTTGTAATATTACTACCCAATGCTAATCTATTGTTTGATTAATTAATCTTTTATGGTTCTTGTCTAATCTTTGATAATCTTGTCGAAAACTTGACATCGATTGTTAATTCTTTGTAAATGTCATTTGAAGGATCAGATTTAGGTGAATAAGACCAAAATCGAGCGTGAGCAACACTAACTGGACCTGTGGTGTAAGGTGTGTGTCTTTTCCAAGAGATCAGTGATGATCATGTGTTGGTTTAAGACCACACGGGCATGTGGCCCACATGAGTGGTCCATACGACCATGTACAAATAATATTTTTGTTTGTTGAGATAATACTTAGTCCTTTTGATTTCTAACATTTATTTCTCGTTATTCTCTGTATCATTACAAATTTTTCGTCATATCTTTTTAACTTTGTGTAATTGACGACAAAAAAATGACACAAACACATTATATAGTGATTTTCTCAAATGTTTTTGTTTTTGTTTTTGTGATTTTTGGAATCCCTTGTTTCATCCGATCAGGTGTTACCGACAAGACGTTACCGGTCAGGTGTTACCAGTCAGGCATTACCGGTCAAGCATTAGGGCTTAACCGATAAGGCTTGATCGATAACACCCTAAACATAAAACCCCAAACCCTAAAATCATAACCCATAAACCCTAAAACCTAAAACTAAACCCAAAACATTAAACTCTAATATCCTTAGATTGGGATATATCTAGAATGGGATGTCCTCGAACTTGGATATACTTAGAGCGGGATATCTCAGACTGGGATATCCTTAGAATGGGATATCCTCGACATGGATATCGATGGAACGGAATATCCCCCATCGGAATAAGTTTATAAAGTAGAAAAAATTAACAGGTAAAAAACACGAATCAAATACCAAAACAATTGAATCGAGTACTATTTTTCTTGAATCGGGATATAATAGGTTAAGATTATCTGCAGAACAAGTTATTTGGAAACGGGTATGTCCCTAGAGCGGAATAAGATAAAAACATTAGATTAATGGAGACAATTAAAACCTGAACCAAATAATAAAACCACCAAAACGGGAGTGTTAATGCCAAACAGGGATATTATAGAACTCGAATATTCTAGGAATGGGACATAACCTAGCTAGAAAGGCGCTAAGAGAAGAGAATCGGAGATACTTGTTGGAAAGGGGAGCTGAGCACGAGTCACTAGACTCGGACTCGGACAGAGGGAGGAGGAGGGAACTTGGCTGAAGGAGTCTGTTTGAATGAAATGACCTTGAAAGAATAAAGTAATGTAGACATGGTTGATGGTTTTTGAAAACTGCTTCCTTAGGGGTTGGAATTGGCGCAATTAATGTAGGTTGGTACAATGGATTCCAGTTGTTATCAGACTGGATATTTATTTTGGTTTTATTCTTTTTAAAGCTTTATTTAATTTTTTAGTTTGTATTTTTAGGCTCTCTCTTTAATACCCGATGAAGCCCAATTGAATTTTATTGGGCTGCAACAAAGTCCTGATCAGATTTAAATGTTTATTTATTTTCAATTTATTTTATCCTTAATAAATTACAGTATGATCTTTTTTCAAAACAAATTAAGGGAACAAACAACCAAAAAAATAAAACACAGTAGATGAAAAAAATTATATGATTCCACCCTCATTTGAATCAACATATCATATTTTTATGTGTTTTTACTCAAAAAAATAATAGGGAAAATAATAGTTGTATCACCAAAAAACTTGTGGTTTCAATTATTAGAAACAAGTCAAAGATTTCAAATTCACATTGATAGATGAAATCCGCCATAGATGAACTTTTTAAACTGATTTGATTGGTTGTCAAGAAAGTCATTAAGAAAAAGTTCAGTTTTTTAACCCATCATGAGAAAAAAAATACTTTACAATTGGTTTAAAAAGCTCAGAATAAAGATACAACAATGAGTCAGATTAAGTAAAACTTTACATAAGTATTAGAGTAATTGGCCAAAGCAAAACGTGCTCATCATCATAGAAAAATAACAACTTTCTCATCTTTTTTCCTTTATTTTTCTCCAAAACCAAACAGACTCAAGAAAAAAAGACAAGAAAGAAGGAAAGCTTAGTATTCTGGCAACCGATTTTCCAAAAGACAGTAGAAGACAACTGAAATATAACTAAAAATAATATATCTGAAACAAAAACAAAATGAAATAGGCAAAAAAAACATAGTTCAAGTAAAGATTCAAACCTGAAAATCAGTCTACAATAGAAAAGGTTGAGAAAACTTTGGGTTTGTCTCTCTCACAAAAATTGTTTTCTATAGCATGTGAATGTGTTTTTTCTTCCTCTGGTTACCCATTACTAAAAAAGAATGAGAGAAAAAAGTCTGAAAGGAGAGCAAGAGAGTCGAGAAACAAACAAATGGGGAGTGTATGTATTTTTTTGGCCTCTGGTTACCTAAAAACTAGAAGAGAATGAAAGAAAAAATTTGAAAAGAAAGATAGAGAATCGGGAAAGTAAAAAGGGAACTATGGAATGAAATTATAAGGAAGGAAGAGGATGAGAAAAGATTGAGGACAACAGACAGCTTCTTCTCCTGCTCGACTACCCCAAATGGAGGATTTTTTAAATCTTCAATGTACACGTTTTTTTTTAAATAGATTCTTTAATGCATTAATTGGGGGAAAAGGAAATGAAAAATCATAATTTCCTAATGAGCCATGAGGATACCATTGCACCTGCCACCTGTCAAGCATGCATAGAAGCAAGTGGACGGTGCCTCGGTTTGGCAGCAAATCTAAAAAATTAAAAATAACATCTAAACAAATCTTTTCCTAAAAAACATAAAAACACATTTCCTAAAATCCTAAGCAACATAAATCAAAGCCTAACAATCGAACATTTCCCCTTTCAACATACACTTTTAAGGCTTCCTTTAAATTACACTTTAACAATTTCCTATGTTGAATAAATGAATTTGCGTGCAGGAAGTAGTGAAGAAAGAACTGTTAAAGTGGTTAGATGCAGGCATTGTATACACAATTTCCAATAGTGAATGGGGGTACCAAAAAAAGGTGGGTTGACAGTAGTAGAGAATGACCACAATGAGTTAATTCCCACACATATGGTCATAGGGTAGAGAGTGTGAATTTATTATAGAAAATTGAATGATGCAACAAAAAAAGATCACTTTCTGTTACCTTTCATTGATCAAATGATGGATCGGTTAGTAAGAAAAGAATACTATTGCTTCTTAGATGGATATTCGGGTTATTATCAGATCCCTATACATCCCGATGATCAGGAAAAAATAACTTTTACATGCTCTTTTGGAACTTATGCTTTTAAAACAATGTCTTTTTGACTTTGTAATTCTCCTGCCACATTTATGAGATGTATGACCTCTATTTTTGCAGATATGCTGGAAGAAGGGCTAGTTGTTTTCATGGACAACATTTCAGTATATGGGAATTCATTCTAGGAATGTTTGCTAAACTTAAAAAAAAGTACTTCAAAGGTGTGAATAAACTAACCTAATACTTAATTGGGAAAAATGTCATTACATGGTAAGATAAGGATTAGTTTTGGGACATCAAATTTCGTAAAGGGGGTTCAAGTGGATAAAGCTAAAATTGAGGTAATAAAGAACCAACTGCATCCCACTAATATCAAGGTATTTGAAATTTTTTGAGACATGCAGGATTTTACAGAAGGTTTATTAAAGATTTTGCTCACATTTCTAAACCCTTAAATTTATTGTTACAAAAAAAAATGTTCCTTTCTTATTTAATAATGATTGTGTGGACACCTTTGAGAATTATCATATTTTTAATTTTTGTATATATTCTACACTTTTTATATTTGTATGTTTTTAAAAATTATCATATTCTTAATATAATCTTATTTTTAATATAAATATAATTATAATTTTTATTTAATGTCAAATTCGATTAGTATATTTTAATACTTAATATGATTTAAGTATTGTTTTCTTATTCTCTCAAAAAATATAATATTTTTATTTGTTTAGATAATAATTAGTCCTTTGGTTTTTTAACATTATTTCCCTTTATTCTCTAGTCTCATTTCAAATTTTTCCTCGTATCTTTTTAGCTTTGTGTAACCGGCGATCAAAAAAAGGCACAAATAGGCGTTACCATTTTTTGTGATTTTGGAATCCCTTGTTTCATCCGGTCAAGTGTTATCGGTCAAGCGTTACCAAGCAGGCGTTATCGATGAGGCATTACTGGTCAAGCGTTACCGGTTAAGCGTTACTGGTCAGGTGTTACCAATCAGGTGTTACCAGTTAGGCATTATCGGTCAGGCGTTACCGATCAAGCCCTAATGCCTGATCTATAACACCATAAACCTTAAACCCTAAATTCCAAACCCTTAAACCTAAACTCCAATCCTTAAACCCTAAAACCTAAATTCAAACCCAAAACACTAAACCCTAATATCCTCAAATTAGCATATCTCTAGAATGGGATATCTTTGGATTGGGATATACCTAGAGCAAGATATATTGGACTGAGATATCCTTAGATTGGGATATCCCCGATAGGGATATTGGTGGAACAAAATATACCCCCATCATAATAAGTTTATAAAGTAGAAAAGATTAACAGGTAAAAAACACGAACTGAATACCAAAACAACAGAATCGGGTACAATTTTTCCTCAACCAGGATATAATAGGACAGGGTTATCCTCAGAATAAGTTATTAGAAACAAGTATATCCCTACAGTAGAATAAGATAAAAATATTAGATCAATGGGGACAATTAAAACTTGGACTGACCAATAAAACCATCAAAATGGGCACTGTTAATGCTTTCATTTGAAGAGGAAAAATTAAAACGTAGGTTAGTACAATATTTAGCATGTCAACATAAAAAAAAATTAAAAATCTATGTTATAAGATTGGAATAATTAACAGTGTTACAATTTCTACTACCAATTTACACTAAAGGATTAAATTTTAAATTCAAACATAATGGAAAGACCAAAACCATTATTTTTCGTTTTTGGTGATGAAAGAATACCAGTAAGAGGTTGTTACAATATTGGTGCCACTGATTGACCAAGAGTCACCTATAATTTTTTTTAAAAGCTGATGTGATCGGTTGCTGGGGAGTGGGGTGCCACCGATTGGTTAGGCAACATCGATTTTTTTTACTGTAGCTACTGCCTACATTCGTAAATATTTAATGCCTTTATCTCATTTCAATATTTATTTAATTATTTATATTATTTGGATAAAAAAAATAAAACTTTTTTTACCCAAATTTATTTTTAAAGCCTAATATTTTTGTCAAAGTTTTCAGAATCGGACGAAAATTATAGAAAATGTAAAGAAATTTAAAATTCGTAAAAAAAATTATAAAAATTATCGTACTAAAAGAATCATTTTATAATTTTATTTATTTTTATTTTTATCATTTTCGTCACATATTATGCTGTGTTGCGACACATTTAACAAAAAAAAAATGGGGGTTGTTAACTTTAATAGTCACCGGTTAAAGTTAATGGTTTTGGTCATTTTTTATGCATTTTATAAATTTTTTATAATTTTTATAAAAATTTACAAGTTTTTATAATTTTTTACGATATTTATAAAAAAATCTAATTTTTAATAAATTTTATATATTTTTTAAAATTTAATAATTTAATAATTTTTTTTTTTATATTTTTTGTCACATGCACAACGTGGTTGTGATACAGGGTAGCTTTAACTGAAAAAAATTAGGGATAGTTAACTTTAACGGTCAACTGTTAAAGTTAACGGTCAAAAGGCATTTTTAATGCTTTGACAATATAAGTACCCAATTGAATTTTTAAAAAAAACAGGGACTTAAATGTTTATTTTTTAAAATTTAAGAGCTTTTTATAATTTAAACCTTATTTTTAAAAGCATTATTAAAAATATTGTTTATTAAAAATGTTGAAACAACGAGAAATATAATAAATTTATTGAAAATATTTGAACTGGAATAATTTTTTTACTAATTCCATAAAATATTGGAAATTACTATATGGCTGTATCAATATAATCTTAAATTTAAATATTAGTCACATTAATCATAAATGTTGAAATTGACGAAATAAATAAAAGAATTATAAATAGCTTTTACAATTGTTAATTTTTTTAAAGCATAAGTGAAAAAAATAAAAAAAAATATTAAGACAAATATTTAATTTATTGTAAATGTTGGGAATTCGAATAATTTTTGTTATTGAGAAAAAATATTTTAAATTACAACAATTATTGTATTATGAATATATGATTTTAATTAGGATAAATTACATTAACAGTCACTCAATTTTGATATGGGGAAAGAAACAATCACCTGGTTTACATTTCAGTCACTCAACTCTGAAAATGTGACAAAACAGTCATTTTTCACGTTTTCCATCACAAACGTCATGAAACAGTGACATGGCAGTTGACGGCGTCGATAGAGTGTGGAAATCGTCCAACTGACTGGTTACATTTAATACAACAATTACTCAACTTTGAAAATGTAACAAAATATCATTAACGTTATCGAAAATTGACAAAACAGTCACTGATTAATAGTTTATGTTAGGGACTTAACGGAAACGATGACGTTAACCAAAATATGTGAATAACAAATCAAATAAAAATAAAAATTTAAATAACCCTTATCGAAACCCTATTTTGAAAAAAAAACAAAAACAAGTCTCGATTTTTATTTTGGAAAATGAAAATGAAGTCGCCACCAATAATTTTTTAAAATAGGTGTAATTGGGTCGCCTTTTGAGATTTTTTTTAAAAAAATCATTAAAATAATTTTGGTCTTTGAAACCATCAAATGAGTTCGGGAATCGGTTACGCATAAGGAAGGATTAGCACCCTTACACGCTCAAAATTGATACCTAATCGATTATTCAAAATCTTATTTGTTAAAAATTAAAAGTTTGAAAAAAAATTTCAATCGCGATCCTTAAATGCATGGATGTCATATTTATTTTATTTTTGAAAACAAATTTTACTTCCGAAGAAAGCTCATTATTTCAAATTAATCGAGAAAAAATCACATCTAGTAAGTTAGGACATAACAACTCGAATATTCGAAAATAATGAGCTTTTCAAAAAATCTCGTATTTAAAATTTAAAAGGATATTCAATTGTCCCGGTTCAAAGAAAAAAACCACACCCAGTGAGTTAGGACATAATTTTTTCAAATTTCCGAGACAAAAGACATTGCCTTGATTTATTAAAACAATTTGAGTATTTAAAAAAAAAATTATCATGTTCTGCAAAACTATACACATGATTTACAAGTATAAATAATAAAAACAATATATACAAAAAATACAATAAATTAATAAATTAAGTAGATAAATAACCAAATAAGTGAGTAAATAAAGACAAATGAATAAAATAATATACATATGCATATAAAAAGAATCTAATAAAAAAAAGATAAACAAGAGAGGAAAAAAACATGTAATATACACATATAAGGGAAATTTTTTTAAAAAATTACATTAAAATCGAGTCAAAATTTGAATTTTTGGAAAGTTTAAGGGTTAAATTTGAATTTTTTGTAAAGTTTGAGGGTTAAATTTGAGTTTTTGGAAAGTTTAAGGGTTAAATTCAATTTTTTAGAATGTTTGGGGTCAAATTCAAATTTTTTTTAACAATTTAAGGGTCAAATTTTAATTTTGGAAAGTTCGAGGGTAAAATTTGGATTTTTGGAAATTTTGGGGGTCAAAACGTAATTTTAAAATACAAAAGGGACTTCACGGGTAATAAACCCAAAAATTTTGACACGTGACATCAGCAGAGACACTTTTGGGTCAAGGACCAAATTGAAAACCAAGTGAAATTATAGGATCGAATTAAAAATAACAAAAATTAATGCAAAAGGACCTAATTGAAATAAGTCAAATAAGCGAAAAGATCGCGAGGATAAATATCCCTTTTTATGAAAACATGCGGATTCTTCTTCGGTTTGGAGCGGGTCGAATCTTTGGCGTCAAAACGACGTCGTTTTGGAGCCTATTGAGTTAGGCCGAAACGACATCATTTCATTAAGGCTATAAAAGCCAAAATTCTTTTTAAAAAATCATTTTCATTTTCGTTTAGAAACACTTTTACTTCTTCTTCTTTTTTTCTCTCAAACCTTCCTTCATGTCTCCTCTGCCTGGTCCTTAGGTGCCCGGTCTCCGACCGTCGTCTATGGCAGTCGAACTTCCAAAATTTATTTATTTTTTATATTTTTTTTTAAAAAAATGTAGATCTAGTCTAGATCTACTAAAATCAAGCAAAATTTTTTTGAAAAACCAAGAAAAAGCCCTGATTTTTTTGAGTTTTTCAAATCTGTTTGTGGGTTTTTTGAAAGAATATTTCCCAAACGAATTCGAATGGCTTCGAGGGACCCCAACGACGACGACCAATGACCAAAGATAAACCCTAGACCTTTTCGTTTTTTATTTTATTTCTTTTTGAAATTAATAGAAAAAAATAAATAAAATATGAAATAAATATATTGTAACACAACAGTATACCTTGCGTGAAAAAAAAATGGTTCTCTGTATTCAAATGCCAGAAATTCTTGTGTATTAATTTTTGTAATTTTTTCAAGTAATTTCTCATGTTTATATACATATTTTTTACAATCTTTTTCGGATTTTTTGGTGTGAGCAGGTTGCGTGCGAATCGTGAAGATCTGGATCTAAAGGTGTCGTCCGAAGATCCTGGCGACGATGGCGATAATGGCTACATGAGCGTGTTGGCGACGATGGCAGATCCAAACGCTAGGGTTAGGGTTTTCCTTTTTTGTTCAAATTTGGGCTAATGGGGGCATTTGGGTATTGAGCTTGTGGGTGTATTTGGGCTTGTGTTTTTGTAAATTTTGACTTTTAATATAATAAAATTTATTTTATTATTTTATTTATTTATTTTATATTTATAAAATAATAAATAAAAAAATGAAAAATGAAAAAAATGAGTTTTTTAACCAGCCCGGACAAAATTGGGCTTTTATAGCTACCCCTATTTGCTCGTTTTCGTGTAACGGGAACGGGAATAGGAACGAAGCAAAGACTCAAAAGAAGACCAGTTTTGTTCGATCCTGTTGCATTTCGTCGTCTAGTATTTTTCTTTTTCAGTACTCGCTCTTTCACTTCACTGTATCCGCTTATCTTCAATATTGTAGCTTTATCTTGCTCCATTATATCTTTAAGGAGATAGGACTTGCTAATGTAGCCTCAATCCAATTCACTGCAACTTCAGGGATATAAGATTTGATGTCGTAGCTTCATCTTGCTCCACTGCAACTTCAGGGACATAAATATTTGCTTTCATGACCTTAATCCGATCCACTGCAACTTCAAGGGTATAAGATTTGGTTTTGTAGCTTCATCCTGCTCTATTGCAACTTCAGAGAGATAAGGATTTGCCTTTGTAGCTTCAATCTAATCCACTATAATTTTAGGGATACGAGATTTGGCTTCACTCCATTCCACTACAACTTTAGTGGAGATTGAGGTATGCTACTGTGAGTTTTAATCTGTCTCTTTACAATTTTAGGGGTATAAGATTTGCTTCTATAGCTTTAATTTGCCCCTTTATAGCTTTAGGGGTAAAAGATTGGATTGCTTCAATCTACCTCATGGTTGGGGTAAGAGATCGGATGGTCTTCAATTTGTCCTTATGGTCGGGGTAAAAGATTGGATAGTCTTCAATCTGCCCTCTAGTTAGGGTAAAAGATTGGATTGCTTCAACCTGCCCTCTGATTAGGGTAAAAGATTGGATAGTCTTCAATCTGCCCCATAGTTGGGGAAAAAGATTGGATGGTCTTCAATATGCCCTCTGGTTAGGGTAAAAGATTGGGTTTCTTCAATCAATCTGCCCTCTGATTAGGGTAAAAGATTGGATAGTCTTCAATCTACCCCATGGCCGGGGTAAAAGATTGGATTCTTCAATCTGCCCCATGGTCGGGGTAAAGGATTGGATGGTCTTCAATCTGCCCCATGATCGGGGTAAAAGATTTGGAGTTGTAACTTTGCTCCATTTCAGCTTCAAGAGTATAAGATTCGCCCTTGCAACTTCAATCTGCCACTCTACAGCTTTAGGTGAATGAGATATGCCATTGCGGCTTCAATCTGCCCCTTTACAACTTTAGGTGTATGAGATTTGCTATTGCGGCTTCAATTTGTTCCTCTATAGCTTTATGGGTATAAGATTCGTTGTTCTATCGCCATTCTCTGAGGATATGACCTGTAGAACCTGTTTTATGGGCCTCTATCTAGGCCATTTAACTAGGATGTCATGATTTGAATGAATCAAATGCTCCTATCTAAATGTGAATGCATGAAGCTGATATGCATGCAAAGATGTCATATTTAAAAATGGTTTTTATTGTTTTAGTCCTTAGGTTGTCACTGATCATCTTTTGCCTAAGTTCTAACATTGACATGTCACCATGTCTTTGCTTCAAGTTTGGTGTTCTTGATACGAAATTCGAAGAGTTAATCACCAGCCAGTTGAACTTATTTGTTAAAGGATCTCTTCAACCCTCGGATTCGATTATTTCCAACTAATGGTCCTATTTCAAGTCCCTGTGCTATTTAGAATTTCCCAAAGTAATATGTAGAAATCTTTTTATACCTTATATCATCAAGTTCATTAATCGTTATTTCAATGCAAAGAATGCTTTGAGCAGGGTTACGAAAATGGATAACATTGAATTTATTGGCAATAACGCTTGAATGGAAATAAATGAGAAGATATCAAAATATTAGTCAAAACATTAGTCAAAATAACAAATGTTGATAAAAAAAACTGGCAAATATTGATCAAGAATTGCTAAAGTGAGCAAAAAGAAATAAAATCAGATGCCCCAAATATTAATGTATGAATTTTTTCGAGCAAACTTGATGAGGATCACTTTGAGCCTAATGTGTGCCCATGAAAATTATTTACACTTCTTCAATGTCCAAAATGTAATGTCTCTCCATCCTGTTACTTCTGAGAAGGAAGCCCACTTCGTGCCCTATTTTTTATCCAAATCTGAGCCACCCTTTCAGGTTTTCGACTCAAATCTCCTTAGGCTTCGAGATGTCCTTTGTGAGTTTTCATCGACCCCACCTTTTTGTTTTCTTATTATTTTTAGGGTTTGAGTCGCCCTTTGTGGGTTTTCAACTCAATCTTTTTTTTAGGCGAAATATTTCTTCATTGAATTTGAGTTCACGGGGTTTGACAAATCTTTGTCGTCCATCTTAACTAGATTTAAAGCTCCTTCAGAGAAGACTTTCTTTACAACATATGGGCATTCCCAATTTGACATCCATTTTCATCAGAAGTCTTTTTGCATAGGAAGGATCTTTTTCAAAACTAGATCTCCATCATGGAATTCTCCAGGGCAAATTTTTTTATCATAAGCCTGTATCATCCGTTTCTGATACATTTAGCCATGTTGGATAGCTTTCAGCCTCTTATCTTTAATTAGGCTCAGCTGGTCATATCTTGACTGGATCCATTCAGCCTCATCTAACTTTACTTCTAACAAGACTCAAAGGGAAGAAATTTCAACTTTAATGGGTAAAACTGCTCCCATTTCATATACTAATGAGAAAGGTGTTGCCTTAGTAAAAGATCTAACTAACGTTCGATAAGCGTAAAGAGCAAGAGGTAGCTT
Organism: Kokia cookei; assembly: GCA_039519145.1. Lineage (NCBI taxonomy): Eukaryota > Viridiplantae > Streptophyta > Magnoliopsida > Malvales > Malvaceae > Kokia > Kokia cookei. The sequence goes on along the minus strand of CM076899.1, from coordinate 18,759,223 downwards.
GTCTTGCCAATCTTTGTAGGTTTCTTTCATTTTCCCCATGATTTTCTTAATGTTTTTATTAGCTTCCTCCACAGCTCTATTCATTTTCGGGCGATACGGCGCTGAATTATGGTGCTTGATCTTGAACTGACTACAGACTTCTGCTATTGTGCTATTATTCAAGTTCAAAGCATTGTCGGATATGATCTTCTCTAGCATTCCATACCGACATTTAATTTCTTTCTTCAAAAACTTGCTGACCGTTGATCTCGTGACCTTAGCGTAGGAATTAGCTTCCAACCCACTTAGTAAAGTAATCGATGACCACAAAAATGAATCTATGTCCATTAGAAGCTTTCGACAAGATTGGTCTGATGACGTCCATGCCCCACATAGAAAAAGGCCATGGGGATGTCATAAGATGAAAAGGTGAAGGAGGTACATGAATTTTTTCTCCGTAAATTTAACACTTGTGACATTTCTTATCATATCTACTGCAATCTCCTTCCATGGTTAACCAGTAATACTCGAATCTCATAATTTGTTTGGCCATCATGTCTTGGAGCAGATCAATGAGATCTCTCTTCGTCTCTATAGAGATACAGGTTCCAATCTTTACCTCCCTTTTGTCAACTTTATCCCCTAAACTCACAACTTCTATTGATTCTTTATGAGGTAGGATTTGTTTCTTATCCTGCTCAACCATTCGTAGCAAATCAAGAGATAAACTACAATTTTGGGCTTCTTCAAAATCCTAAGATTCCTCTAAACACACATCCTGCACAAAATGAGGCGTTAAGTTGGAAACGATGTTACACATGTCATTGATATCTAGGGACCTATCATATGGACCAAAAGATTCGAAAAATGAATTTAAGAATGTTTATTGCGGTAGGAGATGAATGAAAAGAATAATGAGAATTTTTGCCAATTTGGGTGAAAGAAAGTGCATCTTTTTATTGAAAATAAAAAATTAGTGAACATGTACCCTTTACAGAAAGATCTCAATTGCTCTCGAGCTTAGAGTAACAAAGGTGTTCTAAACATTACTCTAGAAAAGACTTAAACGTTACAGGAAGCTCTTCTGCAGTCTAGTTGTTTAGAATGCTTCCGAGGGCGTAAGGGTGAATTCCTAACAAATTCATTTGTTCACTCATCCCTTCGAAAATAGTGCTAATGTTCAGATTCTCTATTATTCTTGCTAACCTATCTTCTGTCGGCTTTCGCTCGGGGTTAATAATACCTCCCGACACGGATGACTTTGAGATATAAGGAAGGACCATTATCTTGCTTTTGATCTCTTCCCCACTTATTCGTGCTCTTCTCTTCTCCTATTTTTTCTGTAGTTCCTCCTTTCTCTATTTCATATCATATTTGGCTTGAATCCTAAGCCAAACTGATCACGCTTCTCTGCCAATACTGGCACTATTCTAGTGGTTGCCGAAATCTTCGGTGTGAGGATCTTATCTCCTTCAGTCACAAAGGTAACATTCACAAAGTCTAACAATATAAAGGAGCACTCTATGGCTCCTCATTGTACTTATGTAGGGCGCATTGCTAGCTACTGATGCAATGATGTCCTCCTTAGCGTTAATGGTGATTAATCAACCCTTTGTCACCAATTTTAACTTTTGATGCAGGGATGACGGTACTACCCCTGACGAATTGATCCACGATCTTCCCAACAAGTAATTGTAAGTGGGCCTAATGTCCATTACCAAAAAGTCCATCTCATACGTGTTTAGACTAATTAGGAGTGGAATCTCAATTCTGCCCATCACTCATCTCTCCATTCCATCAAAGGCCCTTACTATGTTGTGGCATGCCTTCATGTGAGAGCTATCTATCGATAACCTATTTAGTGTTGTCAGTGGTAGCACATTCAAGGCTGAGCCATTATCCATCAATACGCCCGGTAAAGTCTACCCTTTGCCTCGAGTCATAATGTGAAGAGCTTTCTTTGACCCATGCCCCCTAGAGGTATTTCATCATCATTGAAGAAAATGAAATTATCTGCACTTAAGTTATTAACCAGTCGGTCCAACTTGTTTACCGAGATATCCTTTTCCACATATGTTTCATTCAACACTTTCAGTAACACGTTTCGGTGGGCTTCTAGACTTGATAACAGAGCTAAAACTTATACTTGATCTAGTTGCCTATGTAATTGTTCCACCACGTTGTACTCGCTATGCTTTAGGAATTTCAAAAATTCCTTGGTCTTCTCCTTAGTTACTGGCTCATTCACTGGTATCCCGAATTTATTGTTTTCTCTTTTCTCAAGCCCAACCATCAAGGCTTTCTTATTAATTGCCTTCTCTGCATCAGTAAGACTTACATTTTCATTCGATCCTTCCTCATTCGGTACCGTTACGCTACAGTCATAGCTCCATGGTACGCTTTTATTTTCCTTATAAGAAAATGCCACGGGTTTCTGAATGATGATCTTGGTGCCATTCGACCTCCAACCTCCCCCTTGGCCTGGATATAATTACCATTGGTAGGTTGGCCTTATAAGCCTTTTCCGGTGCCCCTTTCTCAAAAGCACAAACATTATTTGTCCCTTCATCTTTCCTCTCCTCAAAGAACTTAAGTTCTTTATTATCCATCAACTTCTGTACCAAGGTTCGAAATTCGACAAACCGTTGGATTTTATGTGCCTCCACGACGTGAAACTCGCAGTAATTATCAATTGTCACCCTATCTTCTCTCTCTTACACGATTAAACCCCTGTTGACCATCTGTTGCCAAACCCATTTAAATGGAGACTTAACATCCCCTACATCATTCTTTATCCTCTTGCTCTTCTCTTCCGTTATTGCTTTCACCCCTTGATTGGAATGATTTGGCAAAGGATTTCTAGCCACGTTAGGTCCTGTGGATTTATCGAACCTTATGATCCCCATCTTAATAAATCTTTTAACCAGCTTCTTGAAAGCAGTGTAATTCTCAATAGAGTGACTCGTTATTCCTGCATGGTAGTCACATTGAGCATTTGTGTCATACCATTCTGGGAACGGGAGTTGCATTGGCTTTAAATAATAGGGGGACACCACTCAGGCATCGTATAAACTCTTGTAAAGCTCCTTGTATGTTATCAGGATGGGAGTGAATTGGATTCTTTCAGTGTTTGACCTCAAGCCCGATTCTTGTCTTGGTCTACTTCAATAATTGGTTGTCGGGGCTTTAGACTGTGTCACCATGATCGATTTTGTAACATTTCCCCGATATAAGCTTATATTAGTCACCTCACTATCCTTCCTTCTAGGGGTGGACTTTTTGGTACTTTCTCTAGCATTGATTTTTCTGCTTCGAATTGCATTTTCAATCATTTCTCTCGACATGACAATATCGTAGAAACTTTTAGTAGCATTTCCCAACAGATGATTGATATACGGTGCCTTCAAAGTATTGACAAAAAGCATGGTTGTCTCCTTCTCAGACAGTGGGGGCTATACTTGGGTGGCCATATCTCTCCACCTTTGAGCATACTGCTTAAAGCTCTCACCCGACCTTTTATCAGCATTTTGCAATGTGATCCTATCAGGAGCTATGTCGGTGACATGACCATATTGCCTCATGAAAGCCTATGTCAAATCCTTGCAAGAACTGATATTGGCACGACTTAATTAATTATACAACCTTGCAACTGATCCTGTCAGACTGTCCTAGAAATAGTGGAATAGCAGCTGATCATTATGGACATACCCTGTCATCTTTCTGCAAAACATGGTGATATGTGCCTTCGGGAAGCTTGTCCCATTATATTTCTCGAACTTCGAAACTTTAAATTTAGGGGGAAGTACTAGGTTGGGAACCAAACTCAGCTCCTTAGCATCAATCTCATAGCACCCCTCAACTCCTTCTAAAGCTTTGAACCTCTCCTCTAACCATTTACAATGCTCCTCAACTGGTTAGGATGTTCGACTCTTGTTTTTTCTGGCTCCATCACCTCATTTAAATCTGGTATGCCAAAGTCGATAGGGTTATTTCATGGATTAGAACTAGAACCCATTTGGTAGTTTGTCGATTTTTATGTGCCAAACAAGCACGATTGTTGGTTAATAGTGACAAATGCTCCTCGAACACATGTTTCTTGTGGAACCTGGATCGGTGTAGAGGTAACATTTGAAGGACACAGAAGACCATCACCCCTTTCCTTTGGATCAATTACAATCCCTTTTCCCTTATCAGTTTTCCCAACCAGTAATTGAGTTAACTGATTGATAATGTCTTTCTGGGACTCAATAATCTGGTCCTTCATATCTTACTGTACTTTTGCTAACTGTTCATGCAACTGATCCTGCATTTCTTTTTGTGTCTACTCCAACTTTTCCAATCGTTGATCTATTGCTCTTGTCTTAGCACGAGTGTAGTAATGGTGTGGTTTTTTGTGAGTAACTTTTAAAGGAAAATTTTAATTAATTAGAAACATCTTTCTTGAAATTTTAATGTATGAAAATGCAATGTGAAACTTTATGAATGCATGAATGCAAATACAATTGACTCTCAATCAAATTATGATAGAATAATCTTACTAGAAAACGAATGTCTTTACATAAGATAATTACAAATAAGGCCTTGCCCTATTGCTCAAAGATTTAATCTTTTGAAGGAGACATGCTAACTTTTGGCCGTTATCAAACACCGACTCATACTCTATGCTCAAAGCATCAGCTTGAACAGCTAACTTCTGCAAGTATTCTACCACTTCTCTCACTTGTGTCAATGCTTCACCCATGACATAGTCTCGATCTCTGACTTGCCTCTGAGAGTGCTGAAGTTGCCTACTACTTGTCTCCAAAGTTCTTTCAAGGAATTTTATCTGAATCTCACAGTTATGCAATAAAGCTTCAAGTTCTCCAACCCTTCTCTTTAATCTTGCATTTTCAGCTTGGCTTGCCCTCATTTCTATCGTAGAGTTACGACTACAGTGCCTTTGCAATGACTCTTCTAACTCGGCTACCCGGGCTTTCAACTCTGCTTTCTCGACTTGGCTTTCTAGTAGCTTACTTTTTATGGCATCCCTTTTAACTTGAGCATATTTGAATTTTCTCTTCCACTGATCCGCTCGAGTCCTTTCCTCTTGGACTTCTCGTTGCCACTATTTTGACGTCTTTCCTAAACCAGCAGTTCTTATTGATTGGCGGAGCTTCTTATAGTCCTCCTTCAAGCTATCCAAGTCTTTCTCAGCTTCCCTTTTCCCTTTCCTTAGCTTTTCGGCTTCTAACTTTTGGACATCAATGTCCAAACTCAACTGCATATTTTCCTCTTCTAATGCTTCCATCTTTTTCCCCAATTCAAACCTTTTTTTTCAAAGTCTTGCTTGATGAGCTCTAATTCTGATGGGACTACTTGCAAATGCTCCACAACTAGGTGGACATTGTCGGGATTTGGCATGGTGATGTTATCATTGACTCTCTTACCCCTCCATTCATCATACTCTTGGGTTTTCATAAGATTTGCAGCAAATAGTTTAATTTTACGGACTTGATTCCAGGCATTTGATACCTCCCGAACTTTTTTCTTATTGTTCTCACCTTTGTATACAAACTCACACTGAGCTAGACCTTGAGTTGCTGGGATGAACTGTCGTGATCAATATTATCTTATTACTAACAAAGGAGCACACCGTACAGCTCCCCATATCCCCAGTAACGGAACCCAATCAAAATCACCGCATCAATAAATAATTTCATTGGGAATAGACCATGGTGCTCGCCATTCTATGTCTTCATCTCGGAGACTAGGGAGTATTGCCATCCACTTTTCCTCAGAAATATCCTTTTGCCTTTGTGTAGTAATAAATTCCCTCAAAGGAGAATAACTCACAGGAAATAATAGGCAAGGAACTTTTTCCAGTTTCCAAAAGTGGCTATGAAACCAAACCATCAGTAATGGTGCGCAACCAATAAATCTCCTTTCTCCCTCTCTTCGACATGCATTTAATGACCTAAAAGTTTCGACCAAAATTGTTGGAATAGGTGTAACCCCCTTGTCGAGCCAATCGAATAAATCAGTGATCGCCTCATCTATGTGTTCAACGCCTTGGGAAATATAACCAGTCCGTAAAAACTAAGAGCAAATATATCAACCTTTTTCCTTACATCAGGATGAGCTAAGATCAAATCTCTCAAGCTTTTCCAGGTAATACATTTATTACCTCCGTTCACCTTAATTCGAGCTGTGACCCATTGCTCACTCATTCCCGTAATGTTCATCAGCTTCTTAAGGAAAGTTGGCACATTAACGGCTCTCGAATAGACTTTATTTACCTAAATTTTGGGGCAACAAAATAGAGCGGTATATTCCTCAATCGTGGGCACCATATCCATGCTCTCAAAGGTGAAACAACTATAAGTCGAGTTCCAATGCTGTGTAAGGGCTCTGAAGTGATGCTTGTCCACCTTAACTTCTAGCAAGTATGGTAGATCCTCATACTCTCGGTAGAAAATCTGTTTCGTTCCATCATCCCACTGATCCCAGATTTCTTTCAACTCTTGTAAGCTATTCTGAGTCACATTGATCCGAGTGAAGTCCTAACAATCCGATACATGGCCTTCAGCTAGGATATCACCCTTCTCACATTACTATCCTTTGACCACATACGCACGACCACATTGTCTTCTACCTCGTCAAGATACCCTTTTTCCATGACTAGTTCTCTACTAGTAATCGAACTCAAGTCAATACCTTTCTTAATATGGGGATGCAATGCACAATAAGATAAAAAAACAAATTAGTACCAAAAGTTATAAAATGTATCAACAAATATACCATAGGGAACCTACGCATCTATTAGGTGGTTTCTAAAGGTTCGGTATATTTCTACCTAGGGTGTGCACTTAGGGCTCTTTATATGTGGTTTTCGGTTCTAAAGTAATGGTACCCAAACCAGCAGATTCCTCAATCCTCACCCATTATAGGCTCATACGGACGTGTTCATTTCAGGGGGATACATTTTCCGTATGTTTGAACTGTAGTGAAAACTTTACGAAAACATAGGTAAGAATGTATCCCGAAAGTAATTCACTATCCTGAACGGAGGTGAAAACCTCACGAAGGAGTAACTTCTCACTTCCACTTAAGCGGTGTAGTAACAAATGCATGTATGCAAAAACATAAATATATAACATTAACATGCTATCATCACAACAAACAATGTATAGGATCGCGAATTAAATTAAATCAAATTTTAAATTTTCAACAAAAATAATAATCGACCTACGGCTTGACTCTCTTATTGGTCCCCAATAGAGTCGCCAAGCTGTCGAAACCATTTTTTGAAAAAAAAAACAAAAACAAGTCTCGATTTTTATTTTGGAAAATGAAAATAGAGTCACCACCAATAATTTTTTAAAACAGGTGTAATTGGGTCACCTTTCAAGATTTTTTTTAAAAAAATCATTAAAATAATTTTGGTCTTTGAAACCATTAAATGAGTTCGGGAGTTGGTTACGCATAAGGAAGGATTAGCACTCTTACACGCCCAAAATTGGTACCTAATCGATTATTCAAAATCTTATTTGTTGAAAATTAAAAGTTCGAGAAAAAAATTAAATCGCGATACTTAAATATATGAATGTCATATTTATTTTATTTTGAAAACAAATTTTGCTTTCAAAGAAAGCTCGTATTTCGAATTAATCGAGAAAAAAGTCACATCTAGTAAGTTAGGACATAACAATTCGAATATTCGAAAATGACGAGCTTTTCAAAAAAAATCTCGTATTTAAATTTTAAAAGGATATTCAATAATCCCGATTCAAAGAAAAAAATCACACCCAATGAGTTAGGATATGATTTTTTGAAATTCCCGAGACAAAGGACATTGTGTCGATTTATTTAAACAATTTGAGTATTTTTTAAAGAAAACAAATTATCATGTTATACAAAAATATGCACATGATTTACAAGTATAAATAATAAAAATAATATATACATAAAATACAATAAAATAATAGATGAAGTAGATAAATAACCAAATAAGTAAATAAATAAAAAAATGAATAAAATAATATACATATGCATATAAAAAGGATCTAATAAAAAAATAAGATAAACAAGAAAGGAAAAAAAACATGTAATGGGAAAAATTAAAAAAAATTACATTAAAACCGAGTCAAAATTTAAATTTTTGGAAAGTTTGCGGGTTAAATTTGAATTTTTGGAAAGTTTAGGGGTTAAATTCAAATTTTGGAAAGTTCAAGGGACAAATTCAAATTTTTGGAAAGTTTAGGGGAATTTTTGTAAAGTTCGAGGGTTAAATTTGAATTTTTGGAAAGTTCAAGGGTAAATTTTAGAATTTTGGAAATTTTAGGGGTCAAAACATAATTTTAAAATAAGAAGGGACTTCATGGATAATAAAACCAAAAATTTTGACACGTGGTAGCCCCTAAGACACTTTAGTCAAGGACCAAATTGAAAACTAAGTGAAATTATAGGATTGTGGAAGGACCTAATTAGGGCAAAAGGACCGCAGGGATAAATATCACTTTTTATGAAAACACGCGGATCCTTCTTGGGTCTGAAGCAGGTCGGATCTTCGATGTCAAAACGAAGACGTTTTGGAGCCTATTGAGTTAGGCCAAAACGACGTCGTTTCATTAAGGCTATAAAATTCAAAATTCTTAAAAAAAAAAAAATCATTTTCATCTTCTTTTAAAAAAACCTTTTACTTCTATTTTTTTCTCTCAAACCTTCCTCCATTTCTCCTCCGTCCGACCCTAGGTGCCCGATCTTTAACCGTCGATCATCGAAATCAACGATCGTCGCCTACAATGATCGGACTTCCAAAATTTATTTATTTTTATATATATATTTTTTAAAAATGTAGATTTAGTCTAGATCTACTAAAACCAAGCAAATTTTTTTAAAAAAACCAAGAAAAAGCCTTGATTTTTATGAGTTTTTCAAATCTGTTTGTGGGTTTTTTGAAAGAATATTTTTTTTAAGCCCCCAAACGAATTCGAACAGCTCAAGAGACCCTAACTACGGCGGCCAATGACCAAAGGTAAACCCTAGACCTTTTCATTTATTTTAAATAAATAGAAAAAAATAAATAAAATATGAAATAAATATATTGTAACACAACAGTATACCTTGCGTGAAAAAAAAATTGATTCTTTATATTCGAATGCTGAAAAAGTCTTGTTTATATACAAATTTTTTACAATCTTTTTCCGGATTTTTTGATGTGAGTGGGTTGCGTGCGGATCGTGGAGATCTAGATCTGAGGGTGGCGTCCGAAGATCCCGACGACGGTTATGTGGGTGTGCTGGCAGCGGTAGATCCAAAAGCTAGGGTTAAGGTTTTCCTTTTGTCTTTTAAATTTGGGCTTTGTAAAATTTAGGCTAGTAAGGGTATTTGGGTATTGGGCTTATGGGTGTATTTGGGCTTATGTTTTTGTAAATTTGGACTTTTAATATAATAAAGTTTATTATATTATTTTATTTAAATATAAATAAATAAATATATAAATAATGAAAAAAATGGGGTTTTTAACCAGCTCAAACAAAATTGGGCTTTTACAACCCTAAATCCCAAACAATTGCAATTAAAATCTAATAAAAATTGAAATAACCCTAAATCAAAAATCAAAATCAAAATCGAATAAACCCTAAATAAAAAATCACAATAAAAATCGACATCAAATTCGAATAAACACAAAATAACCCTAAATACAAATATCTCTTAACCCAAAAAAACTATAAAAACATACTTGTTACATCTACTGTATCAAGATTGTCATCTTCTCGTCCATTGACCATCGTCACTGAGAATGGTTTGCCTTTAATCCTCAAATAATCATTGATTTCAATCGATTTCTAACTTAGATCGATTTCAAAATCTATTTTCTAACCCTAAATCAAAATGAAATCAATGAGAGAACCAAATATTTCTCCCTATTCCTTAATCAGATTCTAAATAATCTGATTTTAGGGTTAAACAACATAACCATCTGATTTCAGTAACTATTTTGTCATTTTTCAATAACGTTAATGGTTGTTTTGTCACATTTTCAAAGTTGAGTGACTGTTGTGTTAAATGTAACTGACCAGGACGTTTTTCACACTCCACTGACCCCGTCAATTGCCATGTCATTGTTCCGTGACGTTTGTGACAAAAAACGTGAAAAAATGACTATTTTGTCACATTTTCAAAGTTGAATAATTGAAATGTAAACTAGGTGACTGTTTGCTTCCCTATATCAAAGTTGAGTGACTGTTGGTGTAATTTACCCTTTTAATTTTTGGGATTTCAAAAATTAAATAATATTCGAGAGTGATTTCAGTGCAATGTGTGAAGAGTATTGATAAAAGATTGATTATTGAATCAATGTTGATTTAATTGTGAGCAGAATAAATGATGATTTTAAAAAAAAATTAGGGAAATGTATTGTTTTTTATATTTAGGGAAATAGATCTGTTTTAAAGAGAGAAATAAAAAATCCATCTTACAGGACGCGCTTTCTGACTCTTTTAATACATGAGTTCCTTGGTTAGATAGATAAATGTTAGTGGTTTTGTCATTAAGTCTCGAGCTTGATTCCTATTTTACTTACATTTGAATTTTTTTGTGAATTAATAATTCTTTTATTTTTAAAATAAAATAATTATTGCAAATATTATTATTTTTAGTAAATACAATTTTTATATGTGTAATATTTATTTTTCAATTCATATCATAAGTGTAATAAATTTTAGTATTATATATTCTTGTATGTGTATTTGAAATATTTCACATATAAAAATATTTGAAATATCATACCAACAATATAGATGAAAAATAATAATATTTGAAATATTTTACATATAAAAATAATAATAATATTTGAAATAATTATTTTATTTTATAATATTACAAATCACCATACCCACAATATAGGTGGAGAAAATAAATATTTGACATATAAATATTATATATAAATAAAAATATATAAAAAAGTTAGTTGATATTTTAAAAAAAATAAAATATATTTAATGATAAATATCAATTTTATCAAAATATATTTTTTTGTTATATAATTTGCAATAATTATTTGATTTTATAAACAAAAGAGTTATTAATTAAAAATAAATTAAAATAATATATTTATTAATTAAAAATAAAAAAACTTAAAACAAATGAAACAAAAAATTCAAACGTGCTTAGAAGAGGAATCAAGTCTAAGACTCAAGGGTAAAATTACTATTATTTAACTATCTAACTAAAGGAGCTAATGTGTTAAAAAAATATAATTAAAAATAAAAGCAAAGTGAATATTCTGTTTTGACCTGATGGTCAAGGTGTTCACAGTCCTAAGTGTGACTTGAGTTCGAGTTGTGCTAGTCGCGTTGTTGTTAGAACTTTGCCCTCCTCCTGTAATTCACCGAAAAAATAAAAGCAAAGCTTAAAACAACATGAAATAAAAATATAAATATGAGTAGAAGATTAATCAAACCCAAGACTTAAGGATAAAACAACTAACATTTAACCATTTGATCAAAAGATTTGATGTTCAAAAAAGTCAGTAAAAAGCATTTTTATCTTTTTCACTAAAAAAATCGACATATTTTCCTAAGCATCACGTAAACGATCCATTTCCCTAATTTTTTTTTTATAAAATTCGTATTTTTCATCAAATTTGGTATTTAATTGGTCTGACAATAAAATATAAAAAATCATTGCTCATATATTTACCATATATTTTTATTAAAATAAGTCAATAAATAATAGTTTAGTTATTCTCATTGATATAATTTGTGGGTTGCAAAAAAATAAAAAAAAGTTAGTATTGTATTATTACACGTTGTACATCAATATATTTAAAGGGAGTAAACTAATTTTCAAAAGTTTACTTAAAATAAAGTTAAAAAATATTAAAATTTTTATTTAAGTTTTTTAAATGTTCATATAAAATCATATTAGATATAGAAATTGTTATGGTTAATTTGAGGTGGGCGGTTAGTAATATCATAAACTTAAACATTGATATAGCAATGGCCCATTAGCTCAGTTTGTTAAAGTGTCGTACTAATAATGCTAAGGTTGTAGGTTCGAGACTTGCATGGGCCATTAAATACATTATTCTTTGTTTTTTATTTGATCTTCTTTCTTTTTTCCAAGAGAATGGTCAACTTTGCTTTGATGGCTAGTATTTTCAGCGAGACACTCCCTATGGAGGAAATCATGGTGGATCTAATACCGACATGGGTAGGGCAACAAAGAAAGTATATAGGCGGTACTAGAGGTGGAATTTCATGCCCCAAAATATAGGAGTTAATTAAAATGGTTAAACAAAAAATGAATTAGGCTTAATGACTAAGTATTAGAGAGTCCTCCTCAAAGATCTAACTTCAAGCTACTTTTCTCCCATTTTATTTTCGACAACCTAGGGTAAAGTCACACTCAAAATATATACAGTTAGGAATTATAACTAAATAAGAAATAGGCAATAGCCTAATGGTTAGAAGTTAAATATACTTCATAGAGGTCTTAAGTTTGAGCCATTCCTTTCCTTTACTTTTTCTTTTGAATTTCAACAAAAATAGGGAAATTTGTTGTGCCACCCCTTCGATCTTCAAGCCATAGCTAATCATTCTTTTCCCATTTGGATTAGATTCGCCTCTTTTCAAACTCTAGTAAAATTTCTCTTCTTCTTCTTCAATTTCTTTTCTTTTTCTTCTCTTTTGCTTTTCTTTGCACCATATTTTTCACCTTTGTGTTGGTGACTATTTTGCTCTTCCCAAATCAAATCATTGCTAGTTCAATTGTTTTCTATCGATTTTGTATTTACCATCAATCACATCCCTAGCTTTGCCAAGAAACGGTAAGTACATCTCGTTTTGATGATTAGATCCCTTTTTTTTGTAATATTACTACCTAACGTTGATCTTTCATTTGATTAATTAATCTTTTATGGTTCTTGTTAAATCTTTAATAGTCTTGTCAAAAACTTGACACCAATTATTAATTCATTGTAAATGTCATTTGAAGGATTAGATTTAGGTGAATCGAACCAAAATCGAGTGTGAGGAACATCAATCGGACTCGTGGTGAAAGGCATGTGACTTTTCCAAGAGAATCGATGATGATCATGTGTTGGTTTAAGGCCACACGGTCTCCTACACAGGCGTGTGGCCCACACGGTCATGTACAAATAAATTTTTTATTTGTTGAGATATTACTTAGTCCTTTTGTTTTCTAACATTTCTTTCCAATTATTCTCTGGTCTCATTTCAAAATTTTCCTCGTATCTTTTTAACTTTGCGTAACCGAGGACCAAAAAAAGGCACAAATACACTATATAGTGATTTTCTCTACTATTTTTGATTTTATGATTTTTGAAATCACTTGTTTCATTCGGTCAGGCGTTACCAATTAGGTATAACCGATCAGGCGTTACCGGTCAAACATTATCGATGAGGCGTTATCTGTCAAATGTTACCAGTCAGGCATTATCGGTCAAGCTTTACGGGTTAGGCATTAGGGCCTAACCGATAAGGCTTGATCGATAACACCCTAAATCTTAAACCTTAAGATCATAATCCCTAAACCATAAAACTTAAACCCCAAACCTTAAAATCATAATCCCTAAACCTTGAAACCCAAAATTGAACCCAAAACACTAAGCCCTAATATCCTCAAATTGGGATATCTCTAGAATGGGATGTCCTCAAATTGGGATATACCTATAGCGGGATATCTCAAATTGAGATATCCTTAAAATGGGATATCCTCGACAGGGATATCAATGGAACAGAATATCCCCCATCGAAATAAGTTCATAAAGTAGAAAAATTAATAGGTAAAAACAGGAATCGGATGCTAAAAAAAAACAACCAAATCGGGTATTATTTTTCCTGAACCGAGATATAATAGGGCAGGGTTATCCATGAAACAAGTTATTTGGAAATGGGTATATCCCTAGAGTGGAATAAGATAAAAACATTAGATCAATTAGGACAATTAAAACTTGAATCGACCAATAAAACCACCAAAATGGGCACTTTTAATGCTGAGCAGAGATATTTCAGAACTCAGATTGTCTAGGAATGACACATAACCTAGCTAGAAAGATGCTAAGAGAAGAGAATCGGAGATACCTGTTGGAAAGAGGAGCTGAGCATGAGTCACCGGACTTGAACAGAGGGAGGAGGAGAGAACCTGATTGAAGGAGTCTGTTCGAAGGAAATGACATGGAAAGAGTAAAGGAATGCAAACATGGTTGATGGTTTTTGGAAATTGCTTCCTTGGGGGTTGGAATCGGCACAATTAATGTGGGTTGGTATAATGGATTCCTTTTATTATTAGACTGGGTATTTGTTTTGGTTTAATTAAAAATTAAGGAAACAAACAATCAAAAAATAGAACACAATATACGAAAGTATTATATGATTCCACCCTTATCCGAATTCGCGTATCATATTTCTCTGTGTTTTTACTCGAAAACCATTAGGGAAAACAATAGTTGCATCACCAAAAAATTTGTGGTTTCAATTATTAGAAACAAGTCACAGATTCCAAATTCACATTGATAGATGAAATCCGCCATAGATGAACTTTTTAAATTGAACTGTTTGGTTGCCAAGAAAATTGTAAAGAAAAAGTTCAACTTTTTAATCAATCATGAGAAAACAATACTTTACAATTGGTTTAAAAAACTCAGAATAAAGAAAAAGGAACGTGTCAGGTTTAGTACAACTTCACATAATTTTTAAAGTAATAGGCCAAAGCAAAAACGTGCTTAGCATCAGAAAAACCAACAACTTTCTCATCGTTTTCCTTCATTTTTCTCCATAACCAAACAATAAAAAAAAAAAGACAAGAAAGAAGGAAAACTTAGTTAGCATTCAAGCAACCGATTTCCCAAAAGACAACATAAGACAACTGAAATGCGAGTAAAAACACATATATCTGAAATGAAAAAAAAAATGAAAAGGCAAAAACATAATTCAAGTAAAGATTCATACCTAAAAGTCAGTTTACGATAGAAAAGGCTTAGAAAACTTAAGGTTTAGCTCTCACACAAAACTATTTTCTTACTATAGATTGTGAATGTGTTTTTTTGGCCTCTGGTTACCTATTACTAAAAAAGAATGAGAGAAATTTTTTGAAAGGAGAGCGAGAGAGTCGAGAAGCAAACAAATAGGGTGTGTATGTATTTTTTTAGCCTCTAGTTAGCCAAAGCTAAAAGAGAATGAAAGAAAAAATTTTAAAAGAAGGAGATAGAATTGGGGAAGTAAATGGGGAACTATGGAATGAAAGATAAGGAAGGAAGAGGATGTGAAAAGATTGAGGACAACGAGCAGCTTCTTCTCTTGCCTGATAATGCTCAAAATGGAAGAATTTTTAAATCTTCAACCTACACTTTTTTTTTTAAATAGATTTTTCAATGCATTAATTGGGGAAAAGGAAATGAAAAATTACAATTTCCTAACAAGCCACAACGACACCACTGCACCTGCCACCTATCATGCATGCATAGAAGAAAGTGGGTGGTGCCTCGATTTGCCAACAAATCTAAAAAATTATAAATAGCATCTAAATAAATCTTTTTCTAAAAAACATAAAAACACATTTCCTAAAATCCTGAGCAACATAAATCAAACCCTAACAATCAAACATATCCCCTTCCAATGTACACTTTTAAGGCTTCCTTTAAATTACACTTTCACAATTTCCTATGTTGAATTTATGAATTTGCATGATAGAGAATTTCAATATCTCCACATATTTGTTGGCTTTTTTTTTTTACGTGTTTTATACTCAATATATAAATTTTTAATGTATGTATATATTCTACACTTTCTATATTTGTTTGTTTTTAAAAATTATCATATTTTTAATATAATATTATTTTTAATATAAATATAATTTCAATTTTTATTTAATGTCAAATTCGATTAGTATATTTTAATACTTAATATGATTTAAGTACTGTTTTTTTATTCTCTCAAAAAATATAATATTTTTATTTGTTGGGATAATACTTAACCTATTTGTTTTCTAATATTTCTTTCCCTTTATTTTTTGGTCTCATTTCAAGTTTTTTCTCGTATCTTTTTAGCTTTGTATAATTGATAGCCAAAAAAGACACAAACACATTATATGGTGATTTTCTCTACTGTTTTTGTTTTTGTTTTTTATTCTGGAATCCCTTGTTTCATTCAGTTAGGTGTTACTTGTTAGATGTTACCAGTTAGGTATTACTGATCAGGTGTTACCAGTCAAACATTACCAGCTAGGCATTATCGGTCAAGCCCTAACGCCTGATCGATAATGCCTGATCTGTAACACCTTAAACCTTAAACCTTAAGCTTTTAAACTAAACCTAACCTTTAAACCCTAAAACTTAAATTCAAACCTAAAACCCTAAACTCTAATATCTTTAGATTGGGATATCTCTAGAATAGCATGTCCTCAAATTGGGATATACCTAGAGCAGGATATCTCGGACTGAAATATCCTTAGAATGGGATATCCCCGATTGGGATATCGATGGAACGGAATATCCCTCATCGAAATAAGTTTATAAAGTAGAAAAAATTAACAAGTAAAAAAAATAAACCTCATACTAAAACAACCAAATTGAAGTAATTAACAATGTTACCTATTTCCACTACCAAATTACACTAAAGGACTAAATTTTAAATTCAAACATAATGAAAAGACCAAAACCATTATTTTTCCTTTTTAGTGATGAAAGAATACCAACAAGAGGTTGGTACAATAGTGATGCTGTCGATTGATCAAGCGACACCCAAATTCTTTTTTTAAAACTTTGATGTGACCAGTGACTGGAGAGAGGGATGCCATCAATTGGGCAAGCAACCCCAGTTTTTTTACTATAGCTCCTACCTAAATTCATAAATTTTTAATGTCTTTTTTCCATTTTAGTATTTATTTAATTATTTTATATTATTTGGATAAAATACCAAATTATTTTTACCTAAATTTATTTTTGAAGCTTAATATTTTTTTTCAAATTTTTTAGAATCGGGCAAAAATTATAGAAAATGTAAAGAAATATAAAATTCGTAAAAAAATTATAAAAATTATTGTACTAAAAGAATCCTTTTATAATTGTTTTTTAGTTTTATTTTTATCATTTTTCGCCACATGTTACGCTGTGTTGCGACACATGATGACTTTAATTGGAAAAAATAGGGATCGTTAACTTTAATAGTCAATGGTTAAAGTTAATGGTTTTGAGCATTTTTGATTCATTTTATAAATTTTTTTTAATTTTTATAAAAGTTTACAATTTTTTATAATTTTTACGATTTTTATAAAAAAATCTAATTTTTAATAAATTTTATATATTTTTTAAAATTTAATAATTTTTATTTTTTTATAGTTTTTTGTCACATGTCACACCGTGGTTGTGACACATGGTGGCTTTAACTGAAAAAAATTAGGGGTAGTTAACTTTAACAGTAAACTTTTAAAGTTAATGGCCAAAAGACTTTTTTGATGCGTTTGATAGTATAAGTATTCAATTGACTGAAAAGAAAAAGGGCTTAAATGTTTTTTTTTTTTTTTTAAAGTTTGAGGGTTTTTTTTACGCACTTTAACAATTCAAGTACCCAATTGAGTGCATAAAGAAAGCAGAAACTTAATTGCTTTTTTTTAAAAAGTTTGAGGACTTTTTATACTTTAACCCTTATTTTTTTTGAATAAAATCAAGTTGAATTTCTTATTAATACTGATAAAGAAACATAGGCTTTACAAAGTCCAAAACAAGGCAGAAATCAAAACGACATATACGACCTATAAAAGTATGAAATAAATACTTAAAAAACCACCCAACCCTATTAAATATGTAACCACTTCCCCATAAAAGTAAATATTAAACGATTACTTTGACTGAAACAAAAAAACCATCATTTCTCTGTACTTGCTCAGGTATATTGAAATCCTTCCAAAATCTCTTCAATCGGGTTCTTCGAGTTTCTCCATCTCAGATCGTCTTCTGGCGAAGCAAGGGACATCAGCCTCCAGGTAAATTTCCTCTTCTCGTTTCAAACTTTCAGTAGCCAAAATATTTGCTAGGTAGTTCGCCTCTCTGTTAACATAACGAAAGTGAATTGACTGGAAATTTCTCGCAAATTGGTTGATATTTCTGATTAAAGCTCCAATCTCCGATCTATCTTCTTTGTTTGAGTTACACTTCCTTATGATTGAAACCACATCACCTTCGATTTTGATATCTAACCACTTTCTTTCATTGCATGTACATAATGCCCAAAAACAAGCTATGACTTCCACCGCAAATGAAGAGGCCACATTTTGATGGAAAATAGAGCACGGAAATAGGACTTCATCGGAACTATCTATGACCATAACACCTGAACATGATCTGGAATTACATATGTCAAAAGATCCATCAAAATTTGCTGCCATTGTAGCACCTATTAGGGGTTTCCATCTGTCTCTTGGCCTAGTAACCGTAAGTTTTCTGATCTTGATTTCATCTATTTCTTTTAGAAAATAAATAATGGCATCTGCAATCGTCTCACCGGATCTAACCTTCTGTTCATGAACCACTGTATTTCTATCAGCCTAGAGCATTTAGAGAGTAAACCCTATTAAGTGTCATTTCTGAGATGGACTGTGTGTAAACAGGTAGGTAATCAAATCCATAAACTCATCAATAACATTATTAAAAACCCAAGGTAATTTAAACCAAGACCATACTTGCATTGATGTAAAACAGTCCCTGAACACATGCGTCATGGTTTCAAATTCCTCACCACACTTAGGACAAGAAGCAGTCACTCCGATTTGTCTAAGATTGAGGGTAGCATAGGTAGGAATAAAGCCATTCACCACCCTTCAGATTGTAATTTTTACTTTAGGAGGAAGTTTCAAGTTCCATAAATTCTTGTATAAATTCGTAGAATCGGTCTGTATAATATTAGGATTAGGATCATTAGCACGTACTTGTAATAGTTTATATGCACTTTTGATCGAGAATTCACTCGACCACTCTCCCTTCCAACCATCAAATCGTCATGAGGCTCTGAAGCCAGGGGAATTTGCAGTATGTTCACGACATCACGGCTTGAAAAGGTATTGTGAATAACAACCCTTCTCCACTCTCTCTGATTTGCATCTATCAATTCCAACACATAAAGCAAATTATTATGACACAAATTCTCACATAATTTATAATTTGATGAACCTGAAATCCACGCATGAGTAGAAATAAGAATTTTCCCCCCTTGTCGACCCTCTATCCAAAACCAGATTCAATTAAACCCTTTGCTATCCATATGCTTTTCCATTAATACGACGGTCGAATATGAAGACGCGCGTTTAAGAAATCAGTATCAACAAAATATTTAGCCTTAAGCACTTGACTTAGTAATAGATTAGGTCGTTGCAAAAGTCGCCAACCTTGTTTTTCCAATAGGGCAATATTGAATTTTTCGAAATCCCGGAAGCCTATCCCACTATTTTCCTTCAACGTGCTCAGCTTAGACCAAGAACACCAATGAATACCTTTTTTCCTTAACCTTTCTGCCACCAAAACCTAGCCATAATATTGTTCAGCTCCTCATAAGGTTTTTGGGCAGAAAAACGTAAGCCATTGAATATGTCGGGATCGCTTGAAGGATCGATTTGATAAAAATTTCCTGGCCAACTTGTGAAAGAAATCTCATATTCCAGCCATCCACCCTCTTCTTAAATCTTTCCTTTAAGTTCTTAAAAACCTTTTTTTTGTGCCATCCTACAATATTGGGTAGACCTAGATATTTTTTAAAGTCATTTAAGTAACAAACAACCAATTTTTGAGAAATGAGCAGCTTAAAATCCTCAATTAAATTGGTACTGAAATAAACAGTAAGCTTATCCAAATTTACACACTGTCCGGAGCGTTCCATATATTCTTTCAAAATTTGTTGCAGCACCAAAACCTCACTTTTTGTCACTTCAAAAAATAAAATGCAATCATCTACGAATAAAAGGTAGGACACTATCGGTCATCATCTGCTTGCTCTGATCCCCTTAAACAAACCATCATGGACAACCAAATTCATAAGTGATGAAAGACCCTCCCTACAAAGTAAGAACAAAAAGGGACTTAAGGGGTCCCCTTCTCTAAGGACTCGACTTGGCTTAAAAGATTCCCCCATCCTACCATTTACCGTCACCGAGTATAAAACAGTGGAAATACATTTCAAAATAAGATTAATTTAGTCATCATTGAACCCCATTTTCTTTATAATCGCCCTAAGGAAACTCCACTCGACTCAATCATAAGCTTTGCTCATGTCGTGTTTCAAAGACATAGAACCTCTTCTTCTTGAGCGTTTCTGTCTAAACGAGTAAAGTATCTCATACGCAATTAGTATATTATCAGAAATGAGTCGCCCAAGCACAAAAACACTTTGGGCTTTATCAATACAAATTTCCTAAATGTTCTAAAAATGATTAGCAATTGCTTTTGCCATTATTTTGTAAACAACATTACATAGGCTAATGGGACGGAAATTTACCATTCTCTTCGAAAGAGGTTCTTTCAGTAACAAGACAATTATAGTGGGATTAATACTATCCAAAGGTCATCCCTCATTGAGAATTCCCAAAAAATAATAAGTCACATCAGCTCCTACCACATGCCAAAGCTTTTAGTAAAATAATGTTGGGAAACCATCGATTCCTAGGTCTTTTGTAGGGCCTATACCATTTAATGCTGTAAATAATTCCTTTCTCGAATATATGGCTGTAAGCATTCTGTTCATATCCCTTGAAATGCAATTTTTAACACCTAAAAGAAGATGACCCATATTTTTGTTACCTTGAGACCAGAACAGGTTCTGAAATAATTAATTACTATTTCCTCCATTTCCTTTTCAACCATCGTTTCTATCCCCATATCATTGATAAACCCATGAATTATATTATGTTTTTTTTAGAGGATGAAAAATTGTGAAAGAACTTGGTGTTTTTATCCCCCAAACATAACTAGTTGGCCCTTGCTCTTTGCTCCCAAAGCGCCTCGTCCTTGTCAATTTCTAAATTGAGATGCACCCTTGTATCAACTAATTCTGCCATTGTTTCATCATTCACATATTCTTGCATGATCCGCTCTAATTTTTTGTTCAAATTATGCTTCAACCGACGTCATCCTTTTCTTATATTATCGGCCCAACCTTTAAGTCTAGCTTGAAGCGCACTAATTTTCCAAGAAAATCCTTATCAGCTCTTTCCCAAATACTTCTAAATTCCTCGTTAAAAGAATATTCAAAAAGCCATCAAGCATAAAAAAATATCGATTAGAAGACTTACGATTGCAGCCCGTAATCAGAATAAGGAAAATGAGACATTGATCCCAATAGGAGTGAGGTCAGTGGCGTAGTTTAGCTTCTGGGAACATATCAAACCATTTGCTATTTGCCACCGCCCTGTCAAGTTGCTCACAGATACTAGTCTTAGAGAGATTGCCACGTGCCCATGTATACCACGGGCCCTTGTATCCTATATCTTTAATACCACAATCTTCAAGGACCTTACGAAAATCATCCATCCTCTTTTCATCCCGAGGAATGCCCTTTTCTTCTCAAATGAGTATAATATTTCGTTGAAATCCCTACAAACTACCCAAGGACAATCCCTTTAACTACCCAAACTTCTCAAGATATTTCACGATCCCACTCTGTCACTAGCAGAATGAGCTCCATAGAATCTCGTTAATCGTCATTGCTTTCCATCATCCTTATTTTTAATCAAAACATTAACATGGTTCTTCGAGAAACTTTGCAAAGTCACATTAATCGAATCTTTCTAGAGAAACAAAGTCCTCCACAAGTCCCGTCTGTAGACACCTCTATGCCGTTAGGAAAACCACCTCTATTTCTAATCGCGAGCATACGCTTATTGTCCACTTTACTCTCCATTAAGAAGACTATTTGGGAAGCATGTTGCTTCAATATGAATCGAAGCTTTCTGATAGCCCGTAGGCTCCCCAACCCATAGACGTTCCAACACATTGTATTCATTGCTCCCGATCGGCATGCTTACTAGTAGTCGTCGATCCTAGTAAAGAAGGAGCTTCAACATACTCCATCGAAAAGTCTAACATCGCAGAACCATCGGTGTTACCCAAACTATGATCATCGATTTTAGCCTTTTTGTTTCCCAAAACAGTCAACTCGCGTTACCACCATCAACAACTTGGACCACTTGCAATTTTTGTTTCCCCGTGACAGACAGGGCATCAGAATCAATTGATCTGGCAATAGGTGGAAATCTTTTCCATTTTGGAAAATTCATTAATTCCCCTTTTATTGTCCCCAGATTCATCGGGTCCTCATGATTTATTTTCTTTTCAATAACCATCAGATTTAATTCATTATTTCCTCCTTTTAGTTGATCCCCATCAGATTTGTCATAAATGCAAATACCAATTTGATCTAACTTATATCTTTCCTTATGAGCTGACAGAATATTAGTGTGACAATCCGCCACATCCCTTAAATCATGCCTAGTATCTTTTGTTTCCATATCCATTACTTTCTTCTCCTCTACCCCAATTCCGGCAGTCTGAATATTCCCTGCTCCTTCTCTATTCATTCCACTGGTAAACTCCTTTCGATACTGCTTTTCATTAGGTTTTTTTGCACCTCCGGTATAATGAGTTTGTTTTCTATCTTTATTTTCCAATTTTGCAAAATAAATAGACTCCTTTCCAACCAATCTTGATTCGACTTTCAGTGCGTTAGAATATGGAAAATCATCATCCCCCCTCTCCTTTAGTTCTGTCGAAATCACCTCACAGTCTTAGACACCATGGACCATTATACCACAATCAAAGTAGAATATTGGTAAATTTTCGTGCTTGAAAGCCAACCACACTTTGTCTCTATCAGAAGTTTCAACAAACAGTCTACGTCGAAGAGGTTTCTCTGCATTAATCATAAATCTTATTTGACAGCATTCTCTCATAATTTCAGATCTAATCAAGCCTCCAAAAGTTGACTCCAGCGCATGCATGAGATCCTTTTTGTCGCATTCAAGTGGATAAGGGCCAATTCTAAGCCAACAGGGAGATAGAACCAAATTAACTTGACTATGTTGTACCGATTGAATAAGCCTGTCAAAAATCACCAAATGCCTTCTAAAGAACCACAGTCTCCCTTCAAGAATCTGTTCCATATTATTTTCACTCTCAAAGGAGATCAAAAAGAGATTTTGACCCACCCCACTTATCTTGAACTTCTTAGTTGTTTTCTAAATGCTTCTCATCTGAGCCTTGAAGTTATCTGGATTAAAAGATCACTTTGTCCAAATCGAGCAAATCAAAGAAGCCTTACCTTTCAGATCAATCACAGAACTTTTCACCGTTAACTTTACGAGTTCTTCCTCTAATAGGGAGATCTCGTCCTTCGCCATTGCATAACCAGCATCACCACTCACTTAGAAACTTAAGCACAGCCAAACCTGTTTCTCTAAGTCACTGTAGAGAGCACTATTGACTTTTTTTATTATCTAACTCTAAGCCTTATTTTTAAAAGCATTATTAAAAATGTTGAAATAACAGGAAATAAAATAAATTTATTGAAAATATTGGAATTGGAATAGTTTTTTTTTTAATTCCATAAAAATATTTGAAATTACTACATGTATGGTAGTATCAATATAATCCTTTTTTTTGAATATACTGGTGTGACAACATGATAGTATTTGTTCATACTTTCTTAACTTTTTGACAACGCACACACACCATGCACACACAGGTGCTCAAACCCGAAACTCCTAGGATGAACAACATCCTCTTTTCCACTGGACCCACTTGCTAGGTTCTAGTATCAATATAATCTTAACTTTAAATATTGGTTACATTAATCATAAATGTTGAAATTGACAAAATAAATAAAAGAATTATAAATAACTTTTATAATTGTTAATTTTTTAAAGCATAAGAAAATATTAAGACAGATATTTAATTTATTATAAATGTTGGTAATTGGAATAATTTTTTGTTATTTGAAAAAATATTTTAAATTACAAAAATTATTGTATTATAAATATATAATTTTAATTATTTGGATTTCTAAAATTAGATAATATTCAAGAGTGATTTCAGTGCAATGTGTGAAGAGTATTGATAAAAGATTGATTATTAAATCAATGTTGATTTAATTGTGAGAAGAGAAAATGCTGATTTTAAAAAATATTAAGGGAAATGTAGTTTTTTTATATTCCGGAAAATAAATCGATTTTAAAGAGAGAAATAGAAAATCCGTCCTAGAGGACGCGCTTTCTGACTCTTTTAATACATCGGTTCCTTTAGTTAGATGGATAAATGTTAGTGATCTTGTCATTAAGCGTCAAGCTTGATTCCTCTTTTACTTACATTTATATTTTTTTTTGGTGAATTAAAAACTCTGTTATTTATAAATTCAAATAATTATTGTCAAATATCATTATTTTTTAGTAAATATAATTTTTATGTGTAATGATTATTTTTCAATCCATATCATGAGTGTAATAAATTTTAATATTATATATTTTGTATGTGTATTTGAAATAATTATTTTTTATAATATTAAAAATCACCATACTCACAATATAGGTGGAGAAAATAAATATTTGACATATAAATATTATATATAAATAAAAATATATAAAAAATTAGTTGATATTTTTTAAAATAAAATATATTTAGTGATAAATATCAGTTTTATCAAAAGTATATTTTTTTTGTTATATAATTTGCAATAATTATTTGATTTTATAAACAAAAGAATTATTAATTAAAAAATAAAATAAAATAAAAAAGTTAAAAACAATATATTTATTAATTAAAAACATTAATTAAAAATTAAAAAAAACTTAAAACAACATGAAATAACAAATTCAAACGTGCTTAGAAGAGGAATCAAAGTATAAGACTCAAGGGTAAAATCACTATTATTTAACTATTTAATTAAAAGAGCTAATGTGTTAAAAACAATAATTAAAAATAAAAGCAAAGTGAACGTCGTGTGTTTGCCTGATGGTTAAGGTGTTCACAGCTTCAATTGTGACTTGGGTTCGAGTCGCACTAGTCGCATTATTGTTAGGGCTTTACCTTCCTCTTGTAATTCACAAAAAAAATAAAAGTAAAACTTAAAATAACATGAAATAAAAATACAAATGTACGTAAAAGATGAATCAAACCCAAGATTTATGGACAAAACCACTAATATTTAACCATCTGATTAAAAGAATTGATGTTCAAAAAAGTCAACAAGACGCATTTTTATCTTTTTCTCTAAAAAATCGACATATTTCTTGAAATACATGTAAACGGTCCATTTACCTAATTTTTTTCCTTTAAAAATCGCTTTTACATCAAATTTTGCCTTTAATTGTTGGTCCGACGATAAAATATAAAGCATCATTACTCATATATTTACCGTATATTTTTATTAAAATAAGTCAATAATAAATAATAGTTTAGTGATTCTCATTGATATAATTTGTGGGTTACAAAAAAAAAATAGTATTGTATTATTACAAGTTGTACATCAATATGTTTAAAGGGCATAAACTAATTTTAAAAAGTTTACTTAAAATAAAGTTCAAAAATATTAAAATTTCTACTTAAGTTTTCTAAAATGCACGTATAATATCATATTAAATATATGAATTGTTATGGTTAATTTGAGGTGAGCAGTTAGTAATATTATTAATTTAAAAATTGATATAGCAATGGCTTATTAGCTCAGTTGGTTAGAGTGTCATGTTAATAACGTGAAGATTGTAGGTTTGAGACCTGCATGGGCCATTAAATACATTTTTCTTTGTCTTTTATTTGATCTTCTTTCTTTTTCCTAGAGAAAGGTCAGCTTTGCTTTGCTGGCTAGTATTTTGAACGAGACACTCCCTATGGTGGAAATCATGGTGGATCTAATTCCGACATGGGTAGGGCAACAAAAAAAGTATGTAGGCGGCACTGGAGGTAGAATTACACGCCCAGGGGTTAATTAAAATGGTTAAACAAGAAATGAACGAGGCTTAATGACTAAGTGTTAGAGAATCCTCCTTAAAGATCCAACTTCAAGCTACTTTCCTCCCATTTTATTTTCGACAACCTAGGGTAAAGTCATACCCAAAATTTACACAATCAGGAATTATAACTAAACAAGATATGGGCAATAGTCCAATGGTTAAGAGTTGATTATCCTTCATAGAGATCTTAAGTTCAAGCTATTCCTTTCCTTTTCTTTTTCTTTTGAATTTCAACAAAATGGGGAAATTTGTTGTGCCGCCCCCTAGGATCTTCATGCCCTAGCTAATCATTCTTTTCCCATTTGGATTAGATTTTCCTTTTTTCAAAGTCTAGTTAAATTTCTATTCTTCTGTAATATATTTTCTTTTTGTTCTCTTTTCCTTCTTTACACTATATTTTTCATCTTTGTGTTAGTAATTATTTTGCTCTTCCCAAATCAAATCATCCCCTGTTCAATTGATTTCTATCGGTTTTGTAATTTCCATCAATAGCATCCTTAGCTTTGCTAAGAAACGGTAAGTACACCTCGTTTCGAGGATTAGATCCCTTCTTTTTTGGCATACTACTACCGAATGCTAATCTTTCGTTTGATTAATTAATCTTTTATGGTTCTTGTCAAGTCTTTGATAGTCTTGTCAAAAACTTGACACCTATTGTTAATTCATTATAAATGTCGTTTGAAGGATCAAATTTAGGTGAACCAGACCAAAATCGAGCATGAGGAATATCAAGCGGATTCGTGGTGAAAGGTGTGTGTCTTTTTCAAGAGAATCGGTGTTGGTCATGTGTTGGTTTAGGGCCACACGGTCTCCCACACTGGTGATGTGAACACGGTCACATCATGTTATGATGCAATTCGAAGATATCTAGATTGGCCCAAACATAAGGGGCCCAAGTGCAAAATGAAACATCTCACAGGTTTGATTGATTATTGGGCTAATGTTTTTAAGGACTTTTTAATTTTATTTAAGTTTTATTTTAGTTTAATAAGTGTTTTCATCTTTAATTATGTCTTGCATTAAGTGTTTTGCATTTAATTAAGTCATTCATAAAAGCATCTCCTATGTTTATTAAGATTGTAATTTAATTATGTCATGCATTATTAATCTACATCTTTTAAATATGACATGCATTATGTGATCTGCATTTAATAAAGTCGTGCATTATGTAATGACATCCATTAACTCTCATGATTAGTTAAGTTTGCATCATAAATAATGACATGCATTAAGTATCTTACATGTTAGTTAAATATGCATCATAAATCCTATCATGCATTATGTAACTCCCATGTTAGTTAAAGTTTGCATCATTAAATCAAGTCATGCATTTAGTAATCCATTAGTTCATTTAGTTTGCATCTTTAAACCATCCATTAAAACATATTGTGCGCTTATTTAGTTTAAACATGAGTTAGTGTGTTTATTTTTATTATAAATAGGGTGTTTCAAGTTAAATAAGAATTTGAACATGTTACAAATGTTTAAATATTCATTTATTATTGTCTAGGTGACTATTCAATTCATTTTACTTATTAGCATGTTTACATTTATCTTAGTGTATGTTTAATATGTTTTAGGAATGATTTAAGGCTGATAAGAAGATCTAGGGATGTTCACATACAAAGGCTGTTCGGTTTTGGCATGAAAAGGTTTGCATTTAGTCACTTAATTTGCTGGTACAAGAAGATGACGATTTTGGCATGAAAATGTTTGAAGGTGAATAAATGCACAATTCATTCAAGAATAAACTTTCAATATTGATGCATTGTAAGACCAAGAGTGGCTCTTCAAATTTGATCGGTTTCAAGCACTTAAAGGTTAATTCATGGCATCAACTAAAAGGAGGAAATACAAGCAATAAAGACAAACGATTATGAAAGATGAAGGGACTACAACAACACCTTTAAGGACCATTAAGCTTTCATAAAGAAGATGACTTTTAAGCTAACCATGGAATATGAAAAGACATGACCTCTCATCTACTCAAAGACAAGTGAAGAGACATGACTTTTGGGCTAGCCATCATGAGTTAAATCAAATTTAATGGTCTGTTTTTAAGTTAGTTAAATGATCGAATTTGAAGGTTCATATAGGAACTTGAAAGGTCAATTCAGACTTATAAATTTCGTCCTAAATCACTATGTTAAAAAAAACTTTGCTTGAATTCAAATCATTTGTGAGAACATTTCTCTCTTGGTTCTTTGTTGAACTGTTCAAACTTATCAAACTTTCTTCAAAGTTTATGGCGTTCAAAATTTGTCTTATCACTATGTTTACCATCCTAGGGTATGACAACTCCAATACACCAAAATTCGAGTATATGGTCAAGTTTAAGCGGGTCGTAGTTTTACTATAGCTATGGTTCCTTAGAGAATTCAAGTGCTTCGAATTAAGGTTTCCACTTTGTGAACCATTTCAAGACGATTCTTCCAACAAGTTATTTTTTGAACACTTAAAGCTCGGGAGCTCACTTCATTTGGTATTAGAGCTCGAGAATCTTAAAATTAGGTTCGATTCTATCTTTATTGTTATTTTGTGTTTCGAAAAAGTGAAAAACAAAGAAAGAAAAAATCGAAATATTGAAAAAAATCAAAGAAAATTCAAAGTTTGAAAAAAGAAGAAAAAAATCGAATTAAAAAAAGATTCAAAAGAAGAAAAAAATCAAGTATTAAAAAATCAATTTTTGTTCTTGTCTTCTATTGAAAGTATTCCGAGCAATTTCGAGTAACTTTCATCATTTTTGTGAGCTTTCTAACATTTGTTCTTGTTTCAAGTTGCCAAGTTTTGAAAGGATTGAAAGAGTTCTTTTAGTTCTCTTAAGATCTAATGAGAGGAAACTACGAGTGAAAAAAGGCACGAGTGTGGAACTTATCAAACTTTCTTCAAAGTTTGTGTCGTTCAAAATTTGTCTTATCACTCTATTTACCATCCCGAGGTGTGACGACTTCGATACACCAAGATTCGAGTATATGGTCAAATTTAAGCGGGTCGTAGTTTTAATATAGCTACGGTTCCTTAGAGAATTCAAGTGCTTCGAATTAAGGTTTCCACTTTGTGAACCATTTTAAGACGATTCTTCCAACAAGTTGTTTTCCAAACACTCAAAGCTCGGGAGCTCACTTCAACAGGCGTGTGGCCTACACGAGTGGACTACGCAACCATGTACAAATAATATTTTTATTTTTTGAGATAATACTTAGTCTTTTTGTTTTCTAGCATTTCTTTCCCGTTATTCTTTGGTCTTATTTAAAAATTTTCCTCGTATCTTTTTAACTTTGTGTAACCGACGACCAAAAAAAGGCACAAACACACTATATAGTGATTTTCTCTACCGCTTTTGCTTTTGTGATTTTTGGAATCCCTTCTTTCATTCGGTCAGGCATTACCGGTCAGACATTATCGATCAGGCGTTACCGGTCAGGCGTTATCGATGAGGCATTATTGATGATGTGTTACTGATCAAGCATTATCGGTTAGGCGTTTAGGCCTAACCAATAAGGCTTGGTCGATAACACCTTAAACCTTAAACTTTAAACTCCAAACCTTAAAACCATAACCCCTAAACCCTAAAACCCAAAACTAAACATGAAACCTTAAACCTTAATATCCTCAGATTAAGATATCTCTAGAATGGGATGTCCTCGGGCTGGGATTTACCTAGAGCGAGATATCTCGAATAGGGATATCCTTAGAATAGGATATCCTCGATAGGGATATCGATGGAATGGAATATCCCCCATTGGAATAATTTTATAAAGTAGAAAAAATTAATAGGTAAAAAACACGAACCGGATACCAAAACAACCAAATTGGGTACTAGTTTTCCTGAACCGGGATATAATAGGACAAGGTTATTTGCGAAACAGGTTATTCGAAAATGGGTATATCCCTAGAGCGGAATAAGATAAAAACATTAGATCAGTGGGGACAATTAAAACCTGAATCGACCAATAAAACCACCAAAACTAGCACTTTTAATGCTTATCAGGGATATTATAAAACTTGGATATTCTAGGAATGGCACATAACCTAGCTAGAAAGACGTTAAGAGAAGAGAATCGAAGATACCTGTTAGAAAGGGGAGTTGAGCATGAGTCACTGGACTCGAACAAAGGGAGGAGGAGGGAACCTGACTGAAGGAGCCTGTTCGAAGGAAATGACTTGGAAAGAGTAAAGGAATGCAAACATGGCTTATGGTTTTTGGAAACTGCTTCCTTAGAGGCTGGATTCGACACAATTAATGTGGGTTGGTACAATGGATTCCAACTGTTATCAGATTGGATATTTGTTTTGGTTTTATTCTTTTTAAAGCTTTATTTAATCTTTTAGTTTGTATTTTTTTGGTTATCTCTTTACTACTGATAAAGCCCAATTGAATTCTGTTGGGCTGCAGAAAAGTCCTGATAGGACTTAGATGTTTATGTATTCTCATTTTATTTTATCCTTAATAAAATTCCAATTTGATATTTTTTCAAAAAAAAAAAATTAAGGGAACAAACAACCGAAAATATAGAATACAGTCCGAATCGCGTATCATATTTCTATGTGTTTTTACTCAAAAAATAATAGGAGAAACAATAATTGTATCACCAAAAAACTTGTGGTTTCAATTATTAGAAACAAGTCTCAAATTTCAAATTCACATTGATAGATGAAATCCGCCATAGATGAATTTTTTAAACTGAACTATTTGGTTACGAAGAAAATTGTTAAGAAAAAGTTTAGTTTTTTAACCAATCATGAGAAAAGAAATACTTTACAATTGGTTTAAAAAGCTCAGAATGAAGAAAAAGGAATGGGTCAGATTAAGTAAAACATCACATAAGTATTAGAGTAATAGGTCAATGCAAAAACGTGCTCAGCATCATAGAAAAACAATAGCTTTCTCATCTTTTTCCTTCATTTTTCTCCACAACCAAACAAACCCAACAAAATAGACAAGAAAGAAGGAAAACTTAGTTAGCATTCCAACAATCGATTTTCCAAAATACAACATAAGACAACTGAAATAGAATTAAAAAAATCATATATCTGAAACGAAAACAAAAATGAAAAGGCAAAAACATAGTTCAAGTAAAGATTCATACCTGAAAATCATTCTACAACAGAAAAGGTTGAGAAAACTTTGGGTTTATCTCTCTCACGAAAACTGTTTAAGTAAAGATTTATACCCAGAACATTAAAATTCACAAATTGGGATATCTCTATAATGGGATATTTTTGGATTGGGATATACCTAGAGTGGGATATCTCAAACCATGATATCCTTAGAATGGAATATCCCGACAGGTATATCGTGGAACGAAATATACCCCATCGGAATAATTTTATAATGTAGAAAAAATTAACAGGTCAAAAACACTAACATGATACCAAAACAACCAAACCTAGTACTATTTTTCCTGAACTGAGATATAATAGGACAGGGTTATCCTTGGAACAAGTTATTCAGAAATGGGTATATCCCTAGAGCGGAATAAGATAAAAAGATTAGATCAATGGGGACAATTAAAGCATGAACCGACCAATAAAAACCACCAAAACAGGCACTGTTAATGCTTCCATTTGAAGAAAAAAATTCAAACGTAGGTTAGTACTATATTTATCATGCCAACATAAAAAAATAAAAAATCTATGTTATAAGATTGGAATAATTAATAGTGTTACCTATTTCCATTACCAAATTACACTAAAGGACTAAATTTTAAATTCAAACATAGTGTGAAGACCAAAACCATTATTTTTTCTTTCTGGTGATTAAAGAATACCAACAAAAGGTTGGTACAATATTGGTGTCGTTGATTGACCAGGCGGCACCCAAATTTTTTTTTAAAAGCTGATGTGACCAGTGGCTAGGGAAAGATGTGCCATCGATTGGTCAGGCAACATCGATTTTTTATTGTCGCTCCTGCCTAAATTCGTAAATATTTAATGCCTTTATCCCATTTCAGTATTTATTTAATTATTTTATATTATTTGGATAAAAAACCAATTTTTTTTTACCCAAATTTATTTTTAAAGCCTAATATTTTTGTCAATGTTTTCAAAATCGTATGAAAATTATAAAAAATGTAAAGAAATATAAAATTCGTAAAAAAATTATAAAAATTATCGTACTAAAAGAATCATTTTAGAATTTTTATTTTTATTTATTTTTTATCATTTTTCATCACATGTTATGCTGCTTTGCGATATATGATGACTTTAACTGAAAAAAATGGGGATTGTTTACTTCAACAGTCAACGATTAAAGTTAGTTTTAGACATTTTGATGCATTTTATAAAATTTTTTATAATTTTTATAAAAGTTTACAATTTTAAATTTTTTTATGATTTTTATAAAAAAAATCTAATTTTTGATAAATTTTTTATTTTTTATAATTTTTTGTCAGATGTCACACCGTGGTTGTGACACAGGTTGACTTTAACTGAAAAAAATAGGGGTAGTTAACTTTAACAGGCAACTGTTAAAGTCAACAGCCAAAAGGCCTTTTTAATGCATTTGACTGTAAAAGTACCCAATTAAGTGAAAAAAAAAAGGGCTTAATTGCTTTTTTTGAAAAAGTTTGAGGGTATTTTTATGCTTTTTGAAAGTGCAAGCACCAAATTGAGTGCAAAAAAAAAAAGGTAGGGGCTTAATTTTTTTTTTATTTTTTGAAAAAGTTTAAGGGTATTTTTGACGCATTTGACAATTCAAATAACCAATTGAATGCAAAAAAAAGTAGAGGCTTAATTTTTTTTTTTTAAACTTTTAAACTTTACTTCTAAAAGCATTATTAAAAATGTTAAAACAATGGGAAATAAAATAAATTTATTGAAAATATTGGAGCTGGAATAATTTTTTTTAGTTCCATAAAAATATTTTAAATTACTACATATATGGCAGTATCAATATAATCTTAACTTTAAATATTGGTTACATTAATCATAAACGTTGAAATTGACGAAATAAATAAAAGAATTACAAATAACTTTTACAATTGTTAATTTTTTTAAAGCATGAGTGAAAAAAATAAGAAAATATTAAGACAAATATTTAATTTATTGTAAATGTTGGAATTCTAATATTTTTTGTTATAGGAAAAAATATTTTAAATTACAACAATTATATAATTTTAATTATTGGGATTTCGAAAATTAAATAATATTCGAGAGTGATTTTAGTGCTGATACGTGCTCGTCCTCATAGGATGATTACGAGTTGCGTGAGTTCCCGATCGAAATTAAGAAGTATTGTTCGTAAATGACTTTGGTGAAGGTTGGTAGTGATAATGTTAGATTCTAAAAGGGTGGATGGATGAGTATGCAATGGATAAATAAGGATAGGCTTGAATTCGGTCTAAGGACTCAAGAATGAACCAATATTGTAGAAGATTATTGACCCGATTCCTATATTAGTACTTAGAATGAATTGCAAGTAAATATGTAACCATTTATTGAGCAAGATAGGAATCAATCAGTATAAAGGTGAACGTCACACTTCAAAAAAGTGATAAGTTCAAAAGAATCAGGTTGACGTCACAATGATTACTTGATAAGTCAATTTGAGTCAGATAAGAACAAGGAGTTTACAAACTCACAATAAGATTAAAATTCATTAAAAGTTGATACAAAATGTGACAAGCCTCATATTTATAGACTTACATATGGCCAACTAAAAAGGCATGTGTCGAAACATTTTTTCTGAAAAAAGTCCTGACTTTTATTTGAAAATTGAAAATGGAGTCACCACCAATCTTTTTTAATTTGGTGTGATCAGATCACCTCGAAATTTATTCATTTTAATAAAATGTTAAAATTATTAAAATGATGATTTTTGACCTACGAAATCAGAAAAATAGGTTCGGGAGTTGGTTATGTATGAGGAAGAATTAACACCCTTAAAACGTCCAAAATTGGTATCGAGTCGATTATTAAATGTCTTAATTGTCGAAAATCGAAAACTTGATGAAAATTTAAAATGTGATCCTTAAGTGCATAAATGGCATGTTCGATGTTGTTGAAAAAAAAATAAAAATTGAACTTTGCGAAGAAAGCTCGTTATTTCAAGTTAATTGAGAAGAAAAGTCATGTCCAGTAAGTTAGGGCACAACACCTCGAATTTTAAAAAATAACAAGTGTTTCTAATTATTATCCCAAATCTCGTATATTTAAAATTTTTAAATAGGATATTCAATTACGTAAGTTCAAAGAAAAAAATCATACCTAATACGTTGGGGCATAATTTTTTGAATCCCTTGAATAAAAGAACATTGCTTCGAATTTTAAAGCAATTTAACGTGCCATGCAATTCATTTTATTAGAACATTTTTTACAAAGTATGAATGATTATGCTAATAATTTAATTTAATAATGACAAAATAAAACATGCATACATGAATTAAGTAAATAGATAAAATGCAATTAAATATAATTAACAACAAATAAAAAAATAATAGGAAATAAAATGATAATATAGTTGTGATAAGCATGGTAATGATTATTAATTAATGATGAAATAATGTAAAACACAACCACAAAAAGAATAAACACGATTACATTAACAACGAAACAAAACAAGTAATTTAATGATGGGCAAAAATAATAAATAAATAAATAAACAACATAATAAATAAATGCAAATCAAATGCCCTAAATAAATAAATAATACAAATAAATAAGCATATGAAAAAGGGATTAAATTAGAAATCAAAATAGAATAGAGAGCCAATTTAAAAAAATTAGTGGGAGAACTAAACTAAAAATAAAATAAGTTTAAAGAAAAAAAAGAATGGGGGCAAATCCGAATACTGAAAACGTTCAGGGATCGAGTGGGAAATTATCCCAAGCCCTTACACATGTCATTCTCAAAAGCCACTGGTTAGAGGACCAAAATGTAAAGGAATGAAAATTATAGAGCAAAATTAAAATAAATTAAAATAATAAACAAAAGGACGAAATTGAAATAAAATAAAAAAGCGGAAGGACTAAGGGCTTAAATAGCCACTTGGTAAAAAACACAAGGATTCTCAGGATGGTTTCGGGTCAAAATTGAGTATAACTCAAAACGACGCCGTTTTGGGCTTTAAGGTACCAAGCCAAAACGACGTCGTTTTGGTACCCTTATATAAGCTAATTTTAAAAAAAAAAAAATTCAATTTTCCTTTTGTTTCAAAAAAAACTTTTCTTTCTTTTATATTTTCTCTCAACCCCAACCCATGGCCAGTCACTAGGACCGTCGTTCCTCTGTCGACCATCGGTCATCGACGACGGCAATCGTCACCTTCGGTGGCCAGAATTTCTAAAAAATTCCCTTTTTGATCTTTTTGATGCCCAAATCCGACCCCAAAGTGCACAAAAAAATAAAAAACCTTTTCGATTTCATAAAAAACACGTAAGAAAATTGGGTGTTTCCGAGGGCCTCCACTAACGATGGTGACGACCATACGCCGACCAGGTAAGCCCTCTCTTCCCCTTTTGCTTTTTACTTGCTATTTACTTTTGAATCAAAAAGAAAAAAAAAATAAAAATATATATGTATATAAAAAACAGTCTGCCTTCAAATATTTTATTTATTTATTTTTATGAAGTTTGTAAAAAAAAAAACATTTGATTACATTGTGGCTTTTATAGCCAAAAGTAAAATAATTTTCCTTTGCTTTTTGCTTTTGTTTCTTGCTTTTTGTCTCTACTTCTTCTTTGTTTTATAGGTTCGACGGCGGTAGCAAAGGGCTTTTTAGCAACCCAATGATGGTGGCTGATGTGGCATGAGGCATGGGTGGCAGCGGTGGCAGAGGGTTTCATAGCAACTAGGGTTTCCAAAATTTTTCAATATTTTGAGCTTCTTTAGGTTGGGCCTTAGATTGGGTTTTCAGTGGTGTTGAAAACAGTGATTTCGGGATCACAACTCCGACGGGTCGAGTCGTAAATTTATTTATCTAAAATATTTATGATGTCATTAGCATCACATTAAAATGTATATAGGAAATTTTAATGACTAGATAGTGAATTAAGTAGAAAGGACTAAATCGTAAAAAGCACAAAAGTTAAGTTGATAAATTAGAGGGATCAAATGAACAAAAAGACCTAAAGTATTTTAGTAGGTGCTTTATGATGTAAAATATTAGAAATAAGTGAGATTAATTAAAGTTAAACAAATGATTAAGTAAGCTAATTATGAAAGTCTAAATATTTACAAAATTGTCATGGATATATATATGAAATTAAAAGAAGAAAATAACATTTTCTCATTTCTTCTTCCTTTGCACTGCTAAAACAAGAGAAAACTAAGGTTTTCCATTGATAAACTTTGAGCTTTGATTTGGGTGAGTAAACCTTGGTCGTTTTTAGTATTTTTTATGTTTTTGAGTTTGTATCAGCTTAATTTAGCTAAACGAAGGACTAATTTTTGAATCTGTCAAATGTTATGAAACTTACCATTGTTGAATATGCTTGTTTTTGAAATTTTTTGATGGATTTGTATGCTTGATGATTGAGTTTGATATTCTTGTAAAGTGATTTTTGATGAAATTAAGGTTTAAGGACTGAAATGTTAAAATGATGAAATTGGGTGTGGTGTGAAATAAACGAAATGTAGGGACTTGTGTGAAGGCTTGGAACATTCGGCTGTTAAGAGTTTAGAAAGGGAATGGTTATTTTGCAGGTTTTATGCTTAAGGACTAAATTGAATAAAAGTAAAAGGTTAGGGGTAAAATCATAATTTTTCCAAAAAGGACCAAATTGTGTTAAATGATCTGACGGAGTGATTTAATGTGAGAAAGTGTATGGATGTAGACTACGATCACGCCACAAATCGTAAAAAAGAGAAATTAGTAGAATAGTCCCTAGAGTCTATCCATAACTACAATCCAGTCTGATTCCATTTTGTAACTTGAAGATTGAACCATCTTGAAGACATCACATTATCCCGGGAGCTCGTTGGTAGTATTTACATCACTCGATTATATGACATGTACTAGGATGAAATGACTTATTCTACTTGTATGGATGAATGAATCTTTTGCTGTGAATTTTTGTTAAATGTTGCACAAGTTTGTATGTTAGTTCATTGTGATATACACATACTATGTGAGATGTATGAAATGTTGAATCTATGTACAATGTATTTCCATGTTAAGACTTTAAGTTATGAAAGATGAATGGTTGATAACTTGAGTTTACGCATGGTTCCTTGAATTCTATACACTTGTTTTGATAGAACTCATGATTGTGTATCAGTAGAAGTGCAGGGTAGGAGAGAGGTTGTTCTTTGACTTGAGTTGTTTTGTTAGTTCTATAATAGGTATCAGTAGTTCTTTATATTGAGGTATCGATAGTTTAAATGCTTGTATCGGTAGAAGTGAAGGGTAAAAGAGAGGTTGTTCTTTGACTTGAGTTGTTTCGGTAGTTGTATAATGGGTATCAGTAGTTCTGTACATTGAGGTATCGGTAGTTTAAATACTTGTATTGGTAGAAGTTACAGGGTAGGACTTCTCAGCTCTCTGGAGTTTTTAGTATCGGTAGTAGTATGACTTGTATCGGTAGTTGCCTTGTATTGATAGAACTGTCAAGGGTATTGGTAGAAGTATACATTGTTTCATGTATTGTTTATTGATTTGACTACTACCGATACCTGTTGGACAGGTATCGGTAGAAGTCTCCAAAAATTTTTGAAATGATCTTTTTACCCTTATTAAATTATGATTTCAATTAAATGATAATAAATGACGTGTTGAGTGTATTTGTTTGTAATATAAGATCAAATGACATAATTTTAAAGATGAATAGTGATTGATAATGACACCGAGACCCTAGCTGACGACGGTTTCTGAGTTTTAGATATTACAGTTTGGGTGTAATTTGGGTTTGGGTTTTAATTTATTTGGTTTTTTATTTATTGTATTTATATTTTTTGATTGGTTTAGGCCCAAACAAATTTGGCTCCAACAACTGTCCCTCTTTGTTAGTTTTCGTGCAATGAAAATGGAGTAAAGACTAGAAGGGGACCAATTTTAATCGGTCCCGCTGAATCTTAGTTCTTTGGTGCTTTTTTTCTTCAAGTAACCCGCTCTTTCGCTTCATTAATTACTCAAATCCATTATATCCACTTCTCTACAACTTTAGGAAGATAGGATTTAGTGTCGTTACTTCATCTTGCCCCATGAAGGTTGAGATTCACTCCATTCCATTGCAACTTCAAGGAGGTTGAGATTCGCTATTGTAGTTTTAAATCCGATCCACTGCAACTTCAGGGATATAGGATTTGGTGTTAAAGCTTCACTCCATTCCAATGTAACCTTAAGGAAATTGAGATCTACTTTTGTAACTTTAATCTGACCCACTGCAACTTCAAGGGTATAGGATTTAATGTTGTAACTTCGCTCCATTCCACTGCAACTTCAGGGAGAATTAGGTCCGTTACCTATTTTAATCTGATCCATTACAACTTCATGGATATAAGACTTGGTGTTAAAGCTTCACTCCATTTCCACTATAACCTCAAAGAGATTGAGATATGATTTTCTAACTTTAATCTGACCCATTGTAATTTCAGGGGTATAAGATTTGGTGTTGTAACTTCACTCCATTCCACTGCAACTTTAGGGAGATTGAGGTCCGTTACGTATTTTAATCTGATCCACTTCAACTTCAAGGATATAGGACTTGGTGTTGAAGCTTCACTCCATTCCACTATAACCTCAGGGAAATTGAGATATGCTTTTATAACTTTAATCTGATCTACTGCAACTTCAAGGGTATAGGATTTGGTATTGTAACTGTAACAACCCGATTTGTAGTGGCATTGGAAACAATGATTTTGGGATCACAACTCTGATGAGTCGGGTCATAAATTTTATTTATTTAATATGTGTGATATCATTAGCATCATATTAAATTTTGGTTAAAAAATTTTATCGTTTGGATAGTTAATTAAAAAGAAAGGACTGAATTGTAAAAATTGCTAAAGTTGAGATCTTTAACTTAGAAGCATTAAATGGAGATTAAAAGGTAATGTAAAGGACTTAATGGGTAATTGTACCATGTAGAAACTAGTAGACAGTAGTGGGCATGAGATATTAAGAAAATTTATGAGTAGAAAAGGGTAAAATGGTAATTTAACAATTATAATATATTATAATCATAAAAACTTAAGAAATTAAGCTAATTTTTTTAGCTATCTTCTTCAACAAGATCGAAAAACCCTAAAGCCATTAGAGGGAGCTTCAGTTGAGTTTGGTCCTTTGATTTGGTAAGCAAACTTCGACCGTTTTTAGTAATTTTTATGTTTTTGAGTCCGTATTAGCTTAACCTAACTAATCCAAGGACTAATTTGTGATTCTTTCACGTGTTATAAATTTTTCCATTGATGAATGAGCTTGATTTTTCAATTTTTATAGTAGATTTGAGAGCTTAATGGTTAGATTTGGTATTTTTGTAAAGTGATTTTTGAGGAAGTTAGGGTTTAAGGACTAAAATGATAAAATGATGAAATTGTGTGTACTTGATGTGAAATAGTTGAATTATAGGGACATATATGGAAGCTTTGAACAGTCAGCAAGTATGAGTTTAAAGAGAAAATGGTTATTTTTCATGTTTTGTACTTAAGGACTAAATTGAATAAAAATGCAAAGGTTAGGGGTAATTTTGTAAATTTTCTAAAAAGGAACTTATAGGTATAAATTGATCAAATTTTGTAAATTTTGCAATATCGTTCGGTAAGTTCATAGTGTTAGTTTATTTTCATTGAAATATTCCTTTGTGTATTCATTAATGTTGTAGCCACTCAAACAAGGTTGAATGCTCGAGAAGATTGGGAAATGAATGAAGAAACGAGATGTTAGGCCTGGGGCTGGTTATCTAAATCAACGCGATGGCTGGGATCTTGCATCTGTTGCAGTTTCATGACTTCTTGTGTGAGCAACATCGTGAGTCGATAAATTCTGAATGAATACTGATTATATGGACCCTTACGATGGCTGAGTTTTTGCATACGTTGTGGATTCTCACCAGCTTGTGTGTGCAGCATCGTGAGTGGGAAATTTTGGACCGTATCTATCGCTGAGTTTCTGCATATGTTATGGATTCTCATCAGCTTGTGTGAGCAGCATCGTATACTGGTTAAACTCTATCTAGGCTCAAAAGAGCTAACCTATCTGGGCTCGTAAGAGCTAATTCTGTTGGGGCTCATATGAGCTAAATTCTAGAAGACCTGAAGAGATCAAATCCGATACTATTTCACAAGATTATGGATACATACTTACTATTAACTTTATAACTGATTTGGTTACTCTATAACTTGTTGATTTTGCGAACTTACTAAGCTTAATAAGCTTACCTGTGCGTCTATTACTGTTTTGTAGATACATTTTGCTCTCTGAAGATCGGATCACCTTGAAGAATCACACTATCTCGGGAGCTCGTTGGTAGTTTTCGTATCACTTGACTTATATGGCATGTAGTAGGGTTGTGAACTTGAAATGGTTGATGTGTAATTCTAGTTGAAATGATGATATTTTGATACTTAACATTCAACTGAAATATGTGTTTTGTAATGAACTGGATTTTTAACATGCTGAATGACCATATAAGCATGATTTTGAAAATTTGATGAGTAATGAAAATGTACTTGTAATGTTGATATGGTAGGATATAAACAAAAGTGAGTTATGTATATTTCTGCATACTTGCTTTGGTAGTCCTCATACATATATCGATAGAAGTACAGAGTAGGAGAGAGGTTCGTTACTGACTTGCGTTGTATTGGTAGTAAAAATTAAAGTATCGATAGTTCTGTTTAAAGTAGTATTGGTAGTTTGGGTAAATGTATCGGTAAAAGTTGCAGGGTAAGACTTCTTAGCTCTCTAGAGTTTTTAGTATCAGTAGAAGCATGCTTGTTTCAGTAGAAGTCACACTTTTATCGGTAGTATCTAAATTCCTTACTGACTTGACTACTACCAATACTTGTCCAACAGGTATCGGTGGAAGTCTCCAAATATCGTTAAAATGACATTTTCCCCTTATTGAGTTGTGTTGATAATTAATTAATAATTTATGTCGTGCATAATGTATTACTTATTTAAAATATGATCAAAGGGAATAATAGTGAGAGATAATCTGTGATAGATGATCGGAAAGACCTCAGGACCCTAATCGACACAGTAACTTCGCTCCATTCCACTGCAACTTTAGGGAGATTGAGATCCATTATTTATTTTCATCCGATCCACTACAACTTCAGGATATAAGATTTGGTGTTGAAGCTTCACTCTATTCCATTGTAACCTCAAGGAGATTAAGATATGCTTTTGTAACTTTAATTCGACCCATTGCAACTTCAGGGGTATAGGATTTGGTGTTGTAACTTCACTCCATTCCACTACAACTTCAAGGAGATTGAGGCCCGTTACTTATTTTTGTAACAGCCCGTTTTTTGGTGGTGTCGAAAATAGTGGTTTCGGGACCACAAACCCGACGAGAAAATTTTTATAATGAGTGTTTAAATTAAATAAGTTAATAATAATTTTATATAGAATTTTGAATTGAAGAATTTTAATTATTGAATTAAAAGTTAGTATAAGTGGTTTGGTTCAAAAGTCAAGAGATTTTAGAAATGAGGTATTGGGACCTCATTTTTGAAATTAAGGGTCGTAAATATATATATATATTTTAAATATTTACAATGTCTTATTATATGTGAATTGAAGTTTGGTTGGGTAGTTTTAATGATTAACTGTTTAATTAAGGAAAAATGAGCAAATTATAAAAGAGGTAAAAGTTAATTGTCATTGATTAAAAAATAGTAAAGGAACCAAAATGGTAATTAAACCATGGTAAAAAAGTCCAAGTGGTCGTGGATATGATCAATTCCACTAACTTTTGGATTATTTATTCATTTAGTCCTAATTAGTTTAAGGCTAAATTGAAAATAAGTTTGTTTAATTAAAATTTAATATAATCGAAGCATCAATTGTGTTATTGGACCATCCTTAAATGGCCTAATAATAGAAATGACATGGATATCTTGAGATTTTGGTAAATTGCAACTAAATCCTAGTTAAATGAGAATTTACTAATTAGTTTACTTTTAGTATGATCAGGAATGGTGGTTTCGAGGCCACAAATTTGATGTGTTAGATTGTAAATATTAATTATTTAATATTTAAGAGGTCATTAGTATTGTATTAAAATTTGGTGGTGAAATTTTATCGTTTAGAGAGTCAATTAAGTAAAAAGGACTAAATTGTAAAAGCTGAAGAAGCTGAATTTCATTAGTTAAATGTGCTTATTAGTAGAAGGAAGGTTTAGCAAGGTCCTTAAGAAGTAAATAAACCCTAAGGAAGGGTAGTGGACATTTTTGGTCATTATAAACATGAAAATCTAATTAATTACTAAAGGGTAAAAGAGTAAATAAATAAATTAAAGTAAAAACAAAACTTAAAGTGAAAGAAATGAATTATCTTCCTCATTTTTCTTGTTTCCACCATAGCCAAACCCTAAAGGAGTTTGAAGAACAATCGGTTAAATAGGTCCTTTGATTGATTAAGATCGTTCTACCGATTGTGGAAAAGGAAAAATTACGAATTAGTCCTTGGAGTTCACTTTAATTACAATTTCGTCTGGTAAGTTTGTAACGTTAAATTTGAATTTAAATAGTACATTATTTTTATTCTTTATGACTATTGTAGAACAAGTTATGTCACGTGAAATTGAGAAAGATGAAAGAAATGAATGAAAGAGATATTAGGCTTTGAGCCAATGATTTGAAATCGACGCGATGACTGAGGTAACGCATATGTTGTGAGTACTCGAAAGCTCGTGTGAGAAGTATCATGAGTTGAGAAAATGAGAAATGAATCCAAGAATGGATTAGAGGCCCTAGGATGGCTGAGATTTATGCATAAGTGCATATTCTCGACAACTCATGTGAGCAGCATCGTTAAGGAACAATTATATGCATAGATACCGTATCGATGGCTGAGGTACTGCATATGTTACGAGTCCTCGACAGCTTGTGTGAGTAGCATCATTAGGGAATAATTATATGCATAGATAATGTGTCGATGGCTGAGGTACCGCATATGTTGCGAGTCCTCGATAGCTCGTGTGTGCAACATCGTGTATTGGTAACAAAGATGATACAAACAAGTGGTTGAAATTCTAGTTATGACTTGTAGAAGCAAAGTTTTATTCTGGTTTGAATGAACCAAAGACTGTTCAACATAGGATGTTTGGTAAATTATTGAACTCTACGAACTTACTAAGCTATGTAAGCTTACCTATGAAATTGTTGTTGTTTTGTATATTCTATTTTGCTACTAGAAGATCGAATCATCTTGAAGAAATCACACTATCTCGAAAGCTCGTTCAGTAGTATTTACATCACTTGGTTATATGACATGTACTAGGATGTTATTATCTTCAATAGTACTTGATTTGGATGTGTGTAAATGACTTGTTGAATGTTAAGCTTATGTTCATGTAAGTTTTGTTGATGTTCCAAATAGTCATACATGCATAAGCTATAATGACTTGTGAATCCATGAATATTGATATGTTCTACTTCCTTCTCATGAGAAATTGTATATTTGAAATCTGCTTACTTGTTTCGGTAGTACTTTTGCATGTTTTGGTAGAAGTACAGGGTATTTGAGACTTTGGTTATTGACTTGCATTATATCGATAGCATTACAGAAGTATCGGTAGTTTTGGTTATAATAGTATCGATAGTCTGAATACTAGTATCGGTAGAAGCTACATGGTAAAACTTCTTAGTTCTCTAGAGTTTGTTGTATCAATAGATGTGTAAATTGTATCGGTAGTACTCATACTTGTACCGGTAGAACTTTCACAACTACCGGTTGGAAAAAACAACTATTTTAATTTGTTTGCTGACTTGACTTCTACCGATATTGTCCAGCAGGTACCGGTAGAAGTCTC
This sequence comes from Kokia cookei, assembly GCA_039519145.1. Lineage (NCBI taxonomy): Eukaryota > Viridiplantae > Streptophyta > Magnoliopsida > Malvales > Malvaceae > Kokia > Kokia cookei. Next base: position 18,715,339 of record CM076899.1, on the reverse strand, counting down.
TCAGATTTTATAAAATGACATTTTTACCCTTATTGAAATTGAATGTTATTAAAGTTTAAAATTTATTGCTTGCATATTCTTGTGATACTAAATTGCTAAGATATGAGGATTTATTCACGGTGAATGATTTGAAAGACCGCAGGACCCTAATCGGTGATGATGTTGGGTTTTTGGGTATTACATAGTGATAGTAAGAATGATTGATGTAGCTCAATTGATAGTTGTGGTATTATGGTTTGATATGGAATATAGATGTCATGATAATTGATATAAGTATTAATTCTTTCTTAACTAGTTTGTAATGAGAGTTGTGTGTTGAGACATAGTGCCATGTGACCCTTGTTGGAAAATTTCTATACTTGATCCTATGTTCTTATATGATTAAATTTGATTCTTGATTGGTTGAAATGTTGTAAATGAATGTGTAAGATTAAAAGGAGTTTGCAAGTTTGTAATTATATTGATTGTGATTGACTTGTGTGTATTGGAAAAAAACTCGTAAAGTTCTGTAAACCCCTGAGACCCTAGTCCGCTGATGGTTACAGTTTCTAGGTGTTACAATTTTAATTCGAACTACAACTTTAGGGATATAAGATTTGGTGTTAAAGCTTCACTCTATTCCACTGTAATCTTAGGGAGATTAAGATTTGATTTTGTAACTTTATTTCGACCCACTGTAACTTTAGGGGTATAGGATTTGGTTGTAACTTCACTCTATTCCACTGTAACTTCAGGGAGATTGAGACCTGTTTCTTATTTTAATTCGATTCACTACAACTTCAGGGATATAGGATTTGTGTTGAAGCTTCACTCTATTCCACTGTAACCTCAAGGAGATTGAGATATGCTTTTGTAACTTTAATCTGACCTACTACAACTTTAGGGGTATAGGATTTGGTGTTGTAACTTCACTCCATTCCATTGTAACCTCAAGGAGATTGAGATTACTTATTTTAATTCAATCTATTGTAACTTCAGGGATATAGGATTTGATATTTCATTAGTCCATCACGCCATTCTCTAGGGAATAGGACCTGTAGATTCTTATTTTATGGGCCTTTGTCTAGGCTAAGTAATGATTTGAATAAAACAAATGCCCCTAAATAAACAAGTATGAATGATATTGGCATGAATGTAATTTGTCATATTTACCTTTTGGTCCTTAGGTCAACATTGTTTTTCGTTTGCCTAATTTCTATCACTGATGTGTTACCACACCTTCCTTTTGGCATGGTATTTTTTACATGAAACCCAAAGAGGTAGTCGTAATCTGAACTATTTATTTCAGGACCCCTCTAACCCTTGGGTTTGGTTATTTCCAACTAGTGGTCTTGTTTAAGATCTCTGTACTATTTAGAAATTTCCCAAAGCGATATGTAAAAATCCTTTTATTACTTATCATTTTACTATTAACCATTATTTCAATGCAAAAATGCTTGAAGGTAGTGAATGGAAAGATTAAAAATGGCAAACATTGGTCAACAATTTCCAAACATAAGGTGAGTGAATAAAATAAATTAGGTGCCCCAAATACCAAAGTATAAGCTTCGTTGAGCAAACTTGATGAGGACCATTCTGAGCCTGATATGTGTCCATGAAACCTGGAGTACTTCGTTGATGCCCCAAGGTGTAAAGTTTCTCCACCTTGTTACTTATGAGAGAGAAGACCATTTCATGCCCCCTCTTTGATTCAAATTTGAGCTGCCCTTTCGGGTTTTCAAATCAAATCTCCTTAGGTTTTAAGATGCCCTTTACGGGTTTTCATCTCAACCTCTCTTTTTTCTTTTTTCTTTATTTTTTTGGGTGAAATTTCTTCTTCACTGAATTTGAGTTCACGAGGTTGGCAGATCTTTGCTTTTCGTCTTGATTAGGATCAGAGCTTCTTTAGAAAAGGCTTTCTTTAACACATAAGGCCCTTCCTAATACGACATCCATTTTCCTTGAAAGTCTTTTTGTGTGTGGGAAGGATCTCTTTCAGCACCAGGTCTCCCTCATAGAATTCTCTAGGGTGGACCTTTTTTGTCATACGTCCATATCATTCATTTTTGGTACATTTGATCATGACAGATAGTTTTTAGCCTCTCTTCTTCAATCAAGTTTAGCTGACCGCATCTAAATTGGATCCATTCTGCTTCATCAGCTGTAACAAAATTTGGAGGGAAGGAAACTCGACCCCAATGAGTAGGACTACTACAATTCCATAAACCAGTGAGAAACATGATCCTCGGAGGATGTTTTGATAGAGGTTTGATAAGCATCAAGGAAAAATGGTGATTTCTCATGCCGATTTTCCAAATGATCTTCTTAATGTTCTTATTGGCTGCCTCCACTGCCCCATTCACTTTTGGGAAATATGGTGCGAAATTATGATGCTTGAACTTGAACTAAATGCAGACCTCCACTATCATGTTTTTGTTCAAATTCAAAGCATTGTCAAGTATGATCCTCTCTGGTATTCCATACCAAAAAGTTTGCTCCCTGTCAATTTTGTGACATTTGTATAGAATGTAACTTCTACTCATTTGATGAAGTAGTTAATGGTCACGAAGATGAAATGATGCCCATTAGAAGCCTTTGGCGAAATTGGCCCGATGACGTCCATTCTCCACATAGAAAAAGGCCATGACGTGAAAAGGTGAAGGAGATACATAGATTTTCAAGATGCCATTTGTGGGTTTTCATCCTGACCCTTTTTTTACCCTCCCTTTTTTAGTGGCATGTTAGGCCTTATTCTTCGAAGTTCTTGTTGAACTGGATTGCATTCTTTCTTTATGGGAGCCTGTGTGTCACGACATCAGTTCCTTAAACCTGAAATGCTTTGATAGGACCATGCGAAGACCTTTCTAAATTCTCGAAGCAACTCTTGAGATCTCTCTTTATTTTTATAGAGGTACATGTCTTAGTTTTCACCTCTTTCTTTTCATTTTTCCCTTAAACTCACAGTCTCTACTAACTCTTTTGTGAAGTGATATTCGTTCTTCATCTTGTTCAACCATCCATAGCAGATCGGAAGACAATTTACATCCTTGATCATCTTCAAAGTACTAAGGTTTTTCTAGACACATGTCTTTCTCAAACGGGGCTTTGAGTCAGCAGTAGCGTCACTCATATCCTTGATATCAAGGGATCTATCATAGGGATAAAAAGGAGATCCAAAGAATAAATGAATTTATGATGGATGATTAATTGTGGTATGAAACGAATGGAAAGAATAATAAAATGTTTGTCAAATTGGACAAAAATGTAATATTTTTATTGAAATAAAAGACAGTGGTCATGTGCCATTTATAAAAGGATCCTTACTACTCTCGAGCTTAGAGTAATAAGTGTATTGTAAGTATTACTTTAAAAAAGTCTTAGAAATTACAAGAAGCTCCTCCATAGCCTAGTTATCGAAAACACTTCCAAGGGTGTAGGGACGAACTCTTGATAGGTTCCACTCTCCGTTCTCTTCTTCGAATATGACTTTCGCTCAATTTTTTTTCAAAATTCCCCCTGATCTTGATTTATCTTGTTTTCTCTCGATTTTCGTTCAGAGTTGATAACACCTCCCCTTGACACAAATGTTTTAGATATGTGGAGATTTTTTTAAAATTTAATGCGTAATGAAATGCAATGCAAATGAATGATGAAATGCATGCAAATGGGCGTTAATTTTAGTTCAATTCTGTTAGAACAACTTTACTAGAAAACAAATTCCTTTACATAAGGTAGATATATATATGATCATGCCTCAATGCTCAAAGCCTTAATCTTCTTAAGAAGATAAGCTAATTTTTGCCCCAATTTGACTTTGATTTTAGGCTCAAAACGTCGGCTTGAAAGGCAAAAGCTTGCAAGTGGTTAGCCACTTCTCGTACTTGGGTCAAAGCTTTGCTCGCAACATGGTCCATATCTCTGACCTGTCTTTGAGAGCATTAGAGTTGTTTTTTTTTTCAATATTCACTGTTTGTTTTCCCATTTTTTTTGAGAAGCTCAACTCGTAGTTCACAACTCCGCAGTGAGGCCTCAAGTTCTTCTACCTTTTAACTTCTCATTCTTGGCTTGACTTACCTTTCAGCTCAGTTACAAATCCGAGACCGCATCATCTATATGCCCTAATGCCTCAGGGAAAATGATTAGCTCATGAAAGCTTAAGGCGAAGACGTCGACTTTTTCCTTATTTCAAGCATACCAAAATTAAGTCTCGCGGACTCTTCCAAGTGAGGTACGTATTATCCCTTTTTACCTTAATTTTGACTGTAATCTAGTTTTTTCTTATCTTGATTATATTCATCAGCCTCTTTAAGAAAGTTAAGACTTTGGCAACTCTAGAGTAGACTTCATCGACTTGAATCCTTGGGCAATTGAGTAAAGTCGAGTACTCTTCTACTGTAGGCACCATGTTCATGCTTCTAAAAGTGAATCAACTGCAATCTGGATCCCAATGTTGTGTTAGGACTCGAAAGAGATGCATATCCACCTTAACCTCGAGTAGGTAAAACATATCACCATATTTGCAGTAGAACATCTACCTCATTTTGTTGTCCCACTGATCCCATATTTTCAGCTCTTGCAAATTATTCAAGTCACGTTTATCCGGGCGTAATCCTAAAACTCTGATACGTGCCCTTCCGATAGGCTATTACTTTTTCACATTGTTTTTCCTTTGACCACATACTAACGGCCACATTGTTTTCTACCTTATCAAATAACCCGTTTTCTTATGACTAGTTCTCTATTTAGTAATTGAACACGAATAAACACTTTTTTTTAAATGAAAATGCAATGAAAATAGATTCAAAAGAAACAAGTTAGTATCATTAATACATGAATAAACTTGAAAAAATTACAATTAAAAGTAAAGAACGAGAATATAACCGTATCTCTTATACTTATCCAGGTAACCACTAAAGGTCCGACGTGGTTCTACTTAGGGTAGGCTCTTGGGGTTCATTACATGAGGTTTGGGTTCTAATGTAAGGGTACCTAAACTAGAAGATTCCTCAATCCTCACCCATTATAGGCTCATACGGACGAGTTCAGTTCAGGGGAATACATTACCCATATGTTTGCACAAAAGTGAAAACTTCTGGAAAACATAGGTACAGATATATCCCGAAAGCAATCTACTATCTTACACGGATGTGAAGACCTCATGAAGGAGTAGTTTCTCACTTCCACTTAAAGAGTGTAGTAACAAATGCAATGTATGTGAATAATCATATACCTTAGCAATATCAACACACTATTATCAAAGCAGCACACGAAAATAAAATGCAAAAGATCGCAAATTAAATTAAACCAAATCTTTAATGTTCGAAAAGAAGACCAGAAAATAATCGACTTGTGGCTTGACTCTCTTATTGGTCCCTAGTAAAGTCGCCAAGATGTCGAAACCTTTTTTTGAAAAAAGACCCGACTTTTATTTTAAAACCGAAAATGGAGTCACCACCAATCTTTTTTAATTTGGTGTGATCGGATCACCTCGAAATTTATTCATTTTAATAAAATGTTAAAATTATTAAAACGATGATTTTTGACCTACAAAATCAAAAAAGTGGGTTCAAGATTCAGTTACGTATGAGGAAGAATTAACACGCTCAAAACGCCCAAAATCGGTACCTAATCGATTATTAAATGTCTTAATTGTCAAAAATCGAAAACTTGAGGAAATTTTAAAATGTGATCCTTAAGTGCAGAAATGGCATGTTCGATGTTGTTGAAAAAAATAAAAAATTGAACTTTGAAAATAAAGCTCGTTATTTCGAGTTAATCGAGAAGAAAAGTCATGTCCAGTAAGTTAGGACACAACACCTCGAATTTTCAAAAATAACAAGCGCTTCTAATTATTATATCAAATATCGTATATTTAAATTTTTTAAATAAGATATTCAATTACGTAGGTTCAAAGAAAAAAACCATACCTAGTACGTTGGGGCATAATTTATCGAATCCCTTGAATAAAATAACATTGCCTCGATTTTTAAAACAATTTAAGGTGCCATTCCTTTCATTTTATTAGAACATTTTTTTACAAAGTATGAATGATTATGCACATAATTTAATTTAATAATGACAAAATAAAACATCCATACATGAAATAAGTAAATAGATAAAATGAAATTAAATATAATTAACAAAAAATAAATAAAATAATAGGAAATAAAATGATAATATAGTTGTGATAAGCATGGTAATGAATATTAATTAATGATGCAATCATTTAAAATGCAATCACAAAAGGAATAAACATGATTACATTAAGGACGAAACAAAACAAGTAATTTAATGATGGGCAAAAATAATAAATAGATAAATAAACAACATAAAAAATAAATAGATAAATGTAAATTAAATGCCCAAAACAAATAAATAATACAAATAAATAAGTATATGAAAAAAAGATTAAATTAGAAATCAAAATAGAATAGAGAGCCAATTTAAAAAATTAAAATCAGTGGGAGGATTAAATTAAAAATAAAATAAAATTTAAAGCAAAAATAAAAAAACAAAAAGAATGGGGCCAAATCCAAATGCTAGACCGTGTGCATATACTATTTTGAAAATTCAAGTGCAGTGGTCAAACAAGCTAGACACACAAGCGTGTGCCTGGCCAGGTGTCACACACAGCTAGTACATGGTCGTGTGTCAGGTCGTGTGTAGTGTACGTTTGTTTACAAACTCTTCGTAAAGCGATTGTATGTTAAACGTCGAACTTTTATGATCAAAACTGACTAGTGAATGTTGTTATGTATGGTTGCAACTTGATTATGAGTATGGGACTATTAATCTATATATTGTTAATGATTGATTTATATGTATGACTGAGGCCTTAGGCTGATACTGAAATGTATGAACTGATATATATTTTGCCTTTGCATGGGTTGGGCTATGTGCTGAAAGAAATGACTGATCTGTTTTGGTGGTTAAACCACTTGATAATAATTATTGAATTAGCAGTGACATTTTAAACACTGCAATGCTATACTGAACTGCCAGTAACACTGTAAATACTGCAATGCCATATTAAGCTAGTAGTGGCACTATAAACACTACTAGGCTACCATTGAATTGCAATACAACTGTTTACTTGATCGGGATTTTTGGAAGTGATTATGGATCTCGTAAAGCGTCTTCTATACTTACGTTAATGAATCCTACAAAATATTATTATATTATGCACTGACTTATTTAATGATGTTTCAAGGTCTTCTCAGACATGACGGGCGGTGGTTCCGAGACTCGGTCATCTCTTTAGGACTCTTTAGGATGTCAAAATCTAACTCTTGGTTTATTTAATATTTAGGAATTAAGACTAGGAGTATCGAAAATTATGTATGCACTGTTACCCTTTTGGATTAACTTTGTGTTTCCTTTTGCATTGCTTATTATATGAATTAACCTCGTGAAATTATCATTATGGATGCATGATAGGTATTCTTTGTGATGTGATGCTCTGAACTTGGTCATTTCGTCTAGGCTGGGTTTAGGGTGTTACATTTAATGGTATTTGAGCCAAGTTAGACAACACTCAGATTGTGTAGAGGGTTTATTTATGAAGGTACGAAATGCTTCTATATAAAAAAATAGAAACTGAACAACTAAATTAGAGACCGAGTCTCTGACGCTACGCTTGTAAGTGTCTATTATTGCATTTATTTTTATGCTGAACTGTGGAAAACTAATCGTATGACTGTCTTATTATCTGATATATAGTGTTAAGAACTTTTGAAATGATATGTGTACTTCTGATATTGTAGACACTATAAGCTGAGTTCACGAGGAAGTCATTGACGAGGTATGCTCCAGGGAAGACCTCGAGCTGAGTCCTCTTCTATGGAAAGCATTCCCATCATGGAGATCAGCGAGACAGTTGGTACTCCCACTGTTGAGATGGGAGCTCAACCTGAGCTTATTCGGGACGACCCTGTGTCTCAGACCATGTTACGCGTGCTTGAGAGGGTCATTGGTACTCGTGCTAAACCCTAGCTCGGGGCTCAGTTACTAAGTGGCTTCATTCAAATGGATCTGAGTTATTCAGGGGCGTCATTGGAGTCCCTCCTACAATGGCTAAATATTAGCTTGGGGCAAACAAGGGTATAATGGATGACATAGACTGCACATCGGCTTAAAAGCTGAAAGGTGCCATATCTCCACTGCGAGATGAGGCATATCAGTGGTGGTTGACCGCCGAGCAAGGTGCTCAGCCTGGGTTAGTGACCTAGGATTATTTTAAGATTGCTTTCCAGGGTAAGTATGTGGGAGCCAGCTACAATGAGGCTTGTTGTCAAGAGTTTATGAGTTAGAGTAGGGAAAGAATATCGTAGTTGAATACGAGGTTGAGTTTTTAAGATTGAGCAGGTATGCTCGAGCATTAGTTACCACCAAGCATGACACGTGCGTGAGATTTGAGAAGGGCTTACAATATGAGTTGAGGGTTTTGATAACTTCTTAAAGGGAGCGAGTCTTTTCTATGTTGGTTTATAACGTAAAGGCTATTGAGGAGGTTAAGTGCACTACGGGCGAGAGGAAAGAGTAAGAGAGGGCTCAGAGTAGAGCTAAGAGGGAGACCGGACTTACTGGTACTGTTTTGTGCCCCAAGAAACGTGCAAGACCTGATGGACCTTCGAGGATTGAGGCATTAGTGGGCTCTAGCGCGATAGCGCATTGTGATTATTGCGGGAGACGCCATTCAAGTGAGTGCTAGAGAAAGACAGGAGCTTGCCTTCGTTATGGATCTCTAGAGCATAAGGTGTGAGACTGTTCGGACCGACCTGATCAAACACTAGTGACTATGCTAGTAATAGTTACGAGCATCGTTCAGTCTGTAAGAGCGACGCCACCACCACCTAGAGGTCGAGGTACTGGTAGAGGTAGAACTGCTTCCAGTAGGGGCAGTACTGTCTTTAGTAGAGGTACTGGTCATCGGGAATCGGATAGAGGTGTGACCTAGACTGAGGCACGACAGCCAACGCTTGTCTATGCGATTAGATCCTGCGAGCATAAGGACGACGCCAACATTATTGCGGGTACGTTCTTTATTTATTCTGTACCATATTTTGCTCTGATTGATTTTGGTTCTACTCACTTTTACAAAATTAAAGCTGTATTTATGAACTTGAATATATTTCCTGAGTGTATTGCTAGTGTGGTTTCTGTGGTTAGTCCCTTGGGTCAGTCCATTCGGGTTGACAAAGTGTTTAAGAGAGTACCGTTAATGATCTAAGGAGTGATGTTTCCGACGGATCTAATGGAACTACCGTTTGGGGAGTTCAATTTAATATTGGGCATAGTTGGCTCGTAGAACATTAGGTTAGTTTGGATTATGTGACCAAAAGGGTTACTATGAGAATGGAAGTGAATAGTGAGATAGTGATGATTAGGGAGCGTTGAGACTACCTTTCCAATGTAATCTTCGCTCTTGTGGCTGAGAAACTTTTAAGGAAAGGGTGTGAGGCGTATCTTTCCTTTATCTCTAATTTTGTACCTACCAAGCTAATTGTCAGTGATATTCAGACAGTCAGGGATTTCTCGGATGTTTTCCCTGATGAGCTACTGGGTGTAGCGTTGACCCGTGAAGTTGAGTTTGGGATTGATTTTTTACTGAGTACTACATCGATGTCACATGCTCCCTATCGCATGAAACCCGAAGGAGCTTGTTGAATTGAAGGCTTAGTTGCAAGAACTTCTCGATCAAGGGTTCATCTGATTGAGTGTGTCTCTGTGGGGAGCACCGATTCTATTTATCAAAAAGAAAAATGGTACGATGAGAATGTATATTGATTACCATCAGTTGAATAAGCTAATAATCAAGAACAAGTATCCTCTGTCGAAAATTGATGATTTATTCGATCAATTCCGGGGGCTTCGGTGTTTTCAATGATAGACCTTCGATCTGGTTATCACCAGCGTAAGGTAAAAGATGAGAATGTGTTCAAAACAACCTTTAGGACATGTTACGGGCATTATAAGTTTTTGGTCATGCCGTTTAGGCTAACAAATGCGTCGGTAGTGTGTATGGATTTAACGAATGCGTCGAAAACACTGAAGGTGACATGTTCGTCGTTATGTCGCATTATCAATTCACCTTTGAACACGTCAATAAGAGTGAGGCCAGTGGCAAGAAATAAGTTTCCCAAGATTATAGGCACCTCTTTATCAGCTTCACAGTCAAGGATAATAAAATCCGCTGGGAACACAAACTTATCTACTTGAACTAGAATGTCTTTAATTTTCCCTTCAGGTTGCGCTAATGATCTATCTGCCAGTTGTAATGTCACTGTAGTGGGCTTTATGTGACCAATCCTCAATTTTTGAAATGTTGATAAAGGCATTAGATTGATACTTGCTCCTAAATCACAGAGAGCTTTTCCCAAGTAATGATTTCCAATAGAACATGGAATTGTAAAACTGCCAGGATCCTTCATCTTTGGTGGCAATTTATTTGTCAAGACTACGCTACATCCCTTTATGAGCGTAATTGTCTCTATATCATTCAACTTCTTCTTCTTGGATAAGAGCTCCTTCATGAATTTTCCATAGCTAGAAATTTGTACGAGAGCATCCACAAGAGGTATATTGACATGCAATTGTTTCAATGTGGCCAGAAACTTTTGATATTCTTTATTTTTCTCCTTCTCCTTAATTCTTTTTGGAAATGGCAAAGGTATTGATACATCAGGTTATCGTGAAAAAATTAGTTGCGTCGACAATTTTGTTGGTCTAATTATAGGAATGGGAGTAACAACTGATGACTCCTCTTTATTTGGTTCGTTTGTTTCTTCTTCAGATACAACTTTTTCTTCTTGATCTGCTCCACTTGCGTCAACAAGTGTTGTATTATAGCTGCTAATTGGCTCAACAGTTTACTTTCCACCCTTAAGAGTAATAGCTTTGCAATGCTTCTTCCCTTTTTGATTTGGATTCTCAGTGTCACTAGGTAAAGCACCTGGTGGTCTTGTACTCATATTTGAAGCTAGTTGTCCTACTTAAGCTTTCAATGCTCGTATGGAAGAGGAATTTCCTTGCAAATAGCTTTTGTCCTCGTGATATGTTCACGCATCAAGGCTTCAAGGGCTACTAATGGATTAGCTCATGGTTGGGGATACTGTTATTGCTGTTACTGTTGTTGTCCTTGTATCTGAGGACTTTGGTTAAAATTTTGCTGCTATTGATTATAATTCCCTTGTCAAAAATTTCCTTGGCTTGAGTAATTGTCATATCTAAATGTGGTTGCATTTTGATTCCCCCAAGGCTGTTGGTTTTGAGCTGAGCTATTGTCGGAATTACCATAAGAATTTCCTCTGATATTATTAACATAAAACGCATTCTCTGCATGCTGTGGACAATCTTTATAGTTATGATTCTCGTCGCAAATTTCGCAACAAAATGTTGGGACATCCATTTGTTGGGCAAGTTGGATGGAAGCAACTTCAACTTCACTTGTCCCTTTCTTGTTCTTTATCATATTTGCTAATGAAGATACGTGTGCACTCAGAGCTGATATAGTGTCTAACTCGATAACTTCAGGGTTTGTTTTGACTTGAGCAGCTCGAGAGATCAGATATTGGTAGTCATTCTGAGCGATCCTCTCTAAAATTCTCACAGCTTCACCATATATGTAGTCCAACAAAGGACCTTTCGCAGATGCATCGACAAGAATTTTTTGTCCGCGTATTTAACCAGTTGTAAAAGATCTCGATTTGCGTTTCTTATTGAATTCCATGCATGGGACAACATTGAAGCAGGGTTTTGTAACGCTCCCTTATGGTATGCAAATTCTTAACATCCAATTGATGATACGCAGTGGTATCATTCCTCAGTCGAGCACTCATTATTGGTGGATTAAACCGCAAAACAAACTGAGTCACAAGTGCATTCCACAATGTAATTTATCCAGCAAGCAATCCAAGGAACCAGGTACGAGCTTATCCTTGCAATGACTAAGGAAATAGTTACATCTTCAAGGCATCATCAGGAACGTCATTCTGACTAAAAGAAGCACAAATTAGTAGAAAAGATTTAATATGCTCTCTCGCATCCTTATAAGCAGATTTGCCTTATCGTGACAGTTAGGTTACCCTCAAGGAAGTTAAGCTGCCATGGAAGCAAGCTTAAAAAAATTGTTGAAGAAAAAATTTTAATGCGTCAAAAATCTGGAAGACGAATCCCCTGAAAAAATCCTCTCTCATCAGTATTTATCAGCCACTTCACAATACAGATGTCCTCCATTTCAAATCCAACTTCTTCTAGCTGTACAAGTTGGTTATACCAGCTATACACTCACGCAGATCTGCTGTGTTCATTAGACAGTTATCGGATTTGGATTCTATTTTGTGGCGACAACTCTGGATACCTTCATGCGTTTATCTTTCAAGAAAGATTCCTGCACTAACATTTTTGGTTGCAATACTGAACAACTAATTGTGGCTACATTAGTAGCAAAAATAGGATAAAATTAAAGAAAATTAAATCGAGCATCACTAAGTTAGAAAATGCAGTCACTAAGTTAAAAAATACTAAAAATGCATACTAAAAATTTATAAAATGGGAACAAATTATACTCTAAGTAAGGAGAAATCAATGATCTTTTCTAATGCTATCAGTGATAGTTATTCTTTGTGATGTGATGTTCTAAACTTGGTCATTTCGTCTAGGATAGGTTTAGGGTGTTACAAAATGCCCACCAAGTAAGCCCTCTCTTCCCTTTCCTTTTTTACTTGCTATTAGTTTCAAATCGAAAAAAAAAATATTTGTATATAAAAAATAGTCTGCCTTCAAATCTTTTGCTTTTTTTATTTCTCTTGAGTTTGTAAAAAAAAAACACTTAATTACATTATGGCTTTTATAGCCAAAAGTACTATCATTTTCCTTTGTTTTTTGCTTTTTGTCTTTACTTCTCTGTTTTGCAGGTTCGACGATAGTGGTAGAGGGATTTTTGGTAACCCAAGGTGGTGGATGGTGTTAGAGGCATGGTGGTGGCCTCGAGAACATGTGGCTAACGTGGCACAAGGCATGAGGCATGAGTGGCAAAGGGTTTCCTAGCAACTAGGGTTTCCAAAATTTTGAGCTTCTTTAGGTTGGGCCTTAGATTGGGTTTTAGTGTTAATTTGGTTTGTGTGTAATTTGGGTTTTAATTTATTTGGTTTTTTTATTTATTGTATTTATATTTTTTGATTAATTTGGGCGCGGAGAAATTGGGCTCCAATAACATGAAATAATTAACCAAAAATAAACCATAAATTCTTTTAACATTTCCTGAGCACTTTAATTCAATGTGGTAGCTGCTAAATGAATGTGTTTGGCCAAATTTATTGTTTGCTTAGCTAGGAAGAAGTTGCTTCTTTAATTCGGCTGAAGTTCCCATGCACTTGGAGTAATTGCTAGACGGTGCATTGATGATTTTCCAGCCACTTTCCATGTCCACATGAGCAACTTTTGTGCAGTTAAGCACCTTGTGACCTTTGATGAAACCATATAGTCATGCATGTAGAGAGTATTAATCTCCTTTACTGTTCACGAAATGCCTTTTTAGGGAAGTGTTTTCAGCACTTTAAATGTTGGGAGGTGTAATACAAGCATGTGTTGGCCGGCCATTGATGTCCCTAAGACATATTAAACATGGTGGTCAGAACATATTAAATAGGCAGTAATATTTGACTAAAAACTAACTTAGGACATATTTAAATACTTATTAAAATAACAAAAAACATAATTAAAAGTTAAACTAAAATAACTAAATGGTTAAAACCTTATTTCCAGCAATTTAATTAACTAAATAAATTAAAGTTTTATGTGTAGTACATTGCATGGAATGCATGTGTTGGAGGAAGTGCACGAGTTATATGAAATGCATGGAATGCATGAAGTGTTTTCCCAAACTCATTTAATTAAACCCGTGACAGCTTCCTTGAATTCCTTGGCTTGTGCTCGCGTGATTGGTCCTCTAGGTAGCTCGAATGGATCGCGTGAGGCTTGCCCTTCTTCCATGTTTGCAACATCAGTGTTTGTAATGTGAGTGCTCGCAACATCAGTGATCGCAGCTTCAGTGCTCGCATCTTCTATGCTCGCAAGGTCCATGCTTGTATTATTTGTGTTCACAGTACTTGTGCTCGCATCATCCCCTCCCTCTTCAAAGTGATTTATCCTCAAATTGTCGCCTACATCATAAGGGGATAGATCAGTAGCATTAAAGCTCGCACTAACAGTATACTCACTTGGAAGATCCAATTGGTACGAATTTTCATTAATCCTTTTTAGCACTTAAAAAAGATCATCGCCTCGTGGTAGCAACTTGGATCTTCTTTGAGTTGGAAACCTTTCTTTTCGTATGTGAAGCCAAACCCAATATCTGGATTTAAAAATTATTCATTTACATCCTTTATTTGCTTTTATTGCGTATTGCTTAGTCCTCTCCTTGATGTTTTCCCTAAGTTTTCAGTGTAGATTCCTCACGAAATCGGCCTTCTTTTTACCATCTACATGCACAAACTGATTCGAAGGTAACAGAATGAAATCTAAACGAGTTAAAGAACTGAAACCGTAAACAACTTCAAATGGCGAATACTTAGGGGTGAATGTACAAAACAATTGTAAGCAAACTCGATGTGCGACAAGCATTCTTCCCATGTTTTCAAATTCTTTCGAATGATTTCTCTTAGAAAGGTAGATAGCACTTGGTTAACAACTTCGGTTTAACCATCAGTTTGTGGGTGGCATGTTGTAGAAAACAATAACTTAGTACCAAGCTTGCTCCATAAACTCCTCCAAAAATGACTAAGGAATTTAGTATCTCGATAAGATACAATCTTCCTTAGTACTCCATTCAATCGAACCACTTCCCTGAAAAATAAGTCAGCTATATTCAAAGCATCATCAGTTTTGTGGCATGGTATAAAATGAGCAATTTTAGAGAATCTATCAACTACCATAAAAACTGAGTCTTTTCCAGTTTCAGTTCTAGGAAGGCCTAGTACAAAATCCCTAGAAATGTCTACCAATGATGCTTCGGGGATGGGTAGTGGCATGTACAATCTATGGGGTTTAATGAGCAATTTTTCCTTCTTACAAGTAATGCATCGATTGCATACCCTCTCAACATCTCGTCTCATCTTGGGCTAAAAGAAATGTTCATGGAGCATAGCTAATGTTTTGGCCACTCCAAAATCTCCCATGAGACCTCCACCATGCGCCTCTTTCACAAGCACATCTCAAATAGAACCTTGGGAAATACATAGTTTACCTTCCTTAAAAAGGTATCCATCATGCGTATAGTATCTTTCAAAGGTATCCATCATGCATATAGATCTCACAAAAATCAAAATCATTTTCATAACACTCTTTAAGATATGAAAAACCAAGTAACTTAGAGTCTAAGCTATTGAGAAGTGCGTACCTTATTGACAATGCGTCTGTAACAAAATTCTCTTTACTTTTCTTGTACTTAATCACATAAGGAAATGATTCTAAAAATTCAACCCATTTGGCATGTCTCTTTTTCAACTTGTTTTGTCCCTTGAAATGTTTTAATGCCTCATGGTTAGTGTGAATGATGAATTCCTTAGGCCATATGTAGTGTGTCACGTCTCCAATGCTCGAATTAGTGCGTACATCTTTTTTTCATATGTCAGGTAATTGAGAACATCACCATCCAATTTCTCACTAAAGTAGGCTATGGGTCACCCATCTTGTGTCGGTGTATTAGTCAAACAATCCTTAATCAGATTAAAAGATTTCTCTTTCTTATCACCCCAATGAGAGTTGGAGTTTTTCTTGATAATTCCAGTTAAAGGAGAAGCTAAGGTGCTAAAATTAGGGACAAACCTTCGATAGAAACTAGCAAGTCCATGAAAACTTCTTACTTGGCTTATGTTAGTAAGTCGTGGCCACTCTCGAATTGCTTTTACCTTCTCCTGGTTGACTTCGAGACCTTCGAAGCTAACCACAAATCCTAGAAAAACAAGCTTGTTAGTACAAAAGGAACACTTCTTAAGATTTGCAAGTAAAGTTTTCTTACTTAGTACTTTCAATATTGACCTCAAATGGTGTATATGATCTTCCAAAGACTTACTATAAATCAAGATATCATCAAAATACGCTACACAGAATTTACCAATGAAGGATCGAAGAACATGGTTCATTAACCGCATAAAGGTGCTAGGTGTGTTAGTTAGGCCAAAGGGCATAACCAATGACTCATACAAACCATTTTTGGTTTTGAATGCAGTCTTCCATTCGTCTTCTTCTGTCATCTATATTCGATGGTATCCACTCTTGAGATCGATTTTAGAGAAAGTGAGAGCTCCGCTTAGCTAGTCCAACAATCATCTAAACACGGGATCAAGTGTCGGTATTTAATGGTGAACTTATTGACTATGTGACAATCAATGCGCCAAGAACTATTCTTCTTAGGTACCAATAGCAAAGGCATGACACATGGACTTAAGCTTTCTCGAACATACACCTTCTCCATTAGCTCGATAACTTACCTTTGTAGCTCTTTGGTTTCTTCAGGGTTGTTTCGATAAGCTATGCAAAATAATAGATCCCGGAATAAAGTCTATTTAGTGCTCAATGCCTTTAATAGGTGACAATCCACTTGGGATATCCTTTGGAAACACGTCCTCGAACTCCTATAGCAAACTCATAATAGAAGAAGGAAGAGAGTTATCTAAATCATTAGTGCTAAACAAACTTTCCTTGTATATGATTACAGGCAAAGGTTGCTGAGAAAGAAAGGACTTTTTGATCTCTCTTTCTTTTGCAAATATACTCAATTTTCCTAACTCATTCTCTTCTTTTCTCTCATTTTTCTCTTGTGTTTTTACCTTACGCTCTTTGATTTCTTTCACTTTTGTCTCATTCTTTTCTCTCTTCTTTTGTGTTTTCTGTGTTTTCTCACACTCACCTTTTTCATTTTCTTTCAATTTGTCAAATGAATTTTGTAATTTGAGTTGATCTTCATACACTTGTTCGGGAGTAAGTGGTGCTAAAGAAATATTCTTTCCTTGATGTTTGAAAGTATATTGATTGGTATATCCATCGTGTAACACTCAACAATCAAATTGCCATGGTCTTCCCAATAGCAAGTGACTAGCATGCATTGGCACTACATCGCAAAGGACTACATCACAATACTTGTCAATCATAAAAGTGACAACAGCTTGCTTAGTAACTTTGAGCTCACCACCATCGTTGAGCCATTGAAGCTTGTAAGGGTGTGGATTCTTGGTGGTTGCTAAGCCAAGTTTTTCTACTAACAAGCAACTAGCAACGTTAGTACAACTACCACCATCAATAATAACACTACATACCTTTCCTTGGACATGGAAACGTGTGTGAAAAAAGTTTTTGTGTTGCTGCTCATTTTCCACAGTTTGGATGCTCAAGCTTCGTTTAATGACAAGGATTTGCCCTTCCATGGCATACTCCAAGTCATCCTCCTCATCAGTAGGTGATTTTGGCTCATCTTCTTTTTCAGGTTCAGATTCTATCTCACCATTGTCCCTTATAAATATAACATTTTGATTTGGACATTGATTAGCAATATGGCCCCTCCCAAGGCATTTAAAACACTTGATATCTCGGGATCAATTTGATACAACCTCATTCTTTCCTTTACATGAGTCTACACTTAGCTTATTGGGCTTAGACGTCCCAATATTGTCTTTGGATAAAAAAGTCGTATCCTTTTTGTAGGTTCCTTGTCCCCACTTTGATGTAGAAACAAAATTAGAAAAGGGTCGGGTAGTACCTTTTCTCTTCAATTTCATTTCCACCTTAAGTGTCATGTGAACCATATCAACAACTTCAACATAATTTTGTAGCTTAACTACATTGGTGATGTCTCGATTGAGATCGGCTAAGAACCTCACCATGGTTGCCTCTTGGTCTTCCTCAACATTAGCACATATCATGGTTATCTCCATTTCCTTGTAGTAATCTTCTACACTACGATTTCCTTGATTGAGATTTTGTAGCCTTTAATGCAACTCCCAATGATAACGAGTAGGTACAAACCTCTTTCTCATGATAGTTTTCATTTCAGCCCATGTAGACACGGGTTGTTTGCCATTTCGTCTCCTACTCAAGATTAGCTGATCCCACAAAATAATAGCATAATCAGAGAATATGATGGCAGCAAGTTTTACCTTTTTATTTTTTGAGTAGTTATGGCAATCAAAGATGAGTTCTATTTTCTTTTCCCACTTCAAATAAGCTTCGAGGTTGGTTTTTCCTTGGAATGGAATAATGGTCATTTTGATATTACTAAGATCGTCATCTATTTGATTTCGATCCCTAGGACCTTGATTTCTTTCTCTTCGATGCCTCAAACTTTCATTAGAGGATTGATCGCTCTCTTCTTTGAACATGAGGTGAACGTCCCCATTAAGAACGCTCCTCCACTTGGTCTAGTCGTTCATGAATTAGTTCCAATTTAGCTTGAAGCATTTGTTGCGTTTCTTGAATCATGGCTTGCATTTGTAAATTTGGTGCCCCACCACCTTTGTTTCTATTGGGACTTCAAGACATGTTCTCTTCAAGAAAGAAAAAATTAGCAATAAAAGATTTTGATTGAAAGTTAATGAGTACCTTACAAAATACAAAACCTCACGAGCCACTCGAAAAGAAAATCGCTCCACTCATGTTTGTTGTCGATATTGGCCTTTCAGCTTCTCTAATGCTCTAACACACTCTTGCCTTTTGTAACAGTTTGATTTTCAATGGTGTTGGAAACAGTGATTTCGAGATCACAACTCCGACGAGACGAGTCATAAATTTATTTATTTTTAATGTTTATGATGTCATTAGCATCGTATTAAACTTTGGTTGGAAAATTTTATCATTTAGATAATTAATTAAGTAGAAAGGATTTAATCGTAAAAGGTGCAAAAGTTAAGTTCATTAAGTAGAAGGACCAAATGAGTAAATTAACCAAAAGTATGTTAGTGGGTGGCTTATCATGAGATGAATTGAATATAAATAGGATTAATTAAGGTAAAATGGGTTAATTAAGCTTAATGATGAAAGCTAAACAAGAAAAAGGTGAAATTTTCATCTTTTTCAAGGCAACAAGGGGAAGAAACCTACGATTTACATTTTTGAACTTTGAGCATTGATTTGGTATGTAAATAATCTTATCTGTTTTTAGTAATTTTTATGTTTTTGAGTTCGTATAAACTTATTCTAGCTAATCTAAGGACTAATTTGTGAATCTTTCAAATGTTATAAATCTTGTCATTGTTGAATAAGCTTGTTCTTGATAGTTTATTGAAGTATTATGAGCTGGGTTATTAGATTTGATGATTTTGTAAAGTGATTTTATAGGAAATTAGTGTTTGAGGACTAGATTGTGAAAATGGTGAAAATACATGTCCTTGTGATATATTTGCATGTAAATGTTGGGTGAACACCCATGGATATTCGGCTAGTATTATTTTGAATGAAAAATGGTTATTTTGCATGTTTTGTCCTTAAGGACTAAATTGAATAGGAATGCAAAGGTTGGGTGTAATCTCGTAAATTTTTCAAAAGCGACTTATATGTGCAAATTGATCAAGTTACATGATTTAATGAGAGAATTGATTTATTTATTGTGTTAGATCAAGATTGTGTCAGCGATCATGGAAAAGGGAAATTACAGAATAGTCCCTAAAGTTTTACGTAAACTGTAATTTTGTCTGATATGTTCGTTTGTTAGATTTCTTATTTGAACGGCTAATAATTGTTTGATGTAAAAGTTCTTGAATCACTTGACGTATAAAGGAAGACTCATGTCTCGGGATGAACATAAGAATATATTTAAAGGAAGACTTGTGACTTCAGATGAGTATAAGATTATTTTTAAAGGAAGACTAATGTCTCGGGATGAGCATGAGATTATGTTTGAAAGGAAGACTCGTGACTCAAAAAGAGCATGAGAATATGTTTAAAGGAAGACTCGTGACTCGGGATGAGCATGAGATTATGTTTAAAAGAAGACTCATGTCTTGGGATGAGCATGAGATTATGTTTAAAAAGAAGACCCGTGACTCAGAATGAGCATGAGATTATGTTTAAAGGAAGACTTTTGACTCAGTTGTTATATGTTGTTACAAGGCTTAATATTGTACTGTAATATAATGATTGCGAACTTACTAAGCTTAGAAAGCTTACTTGTGTATTGTTGTTGTTTTGTAGATTTCGTTTTGCTAGTTGAAGATCGGATTACCTCAGAGACATCACATTATCTCAGGAGTTTGTTCGATAGTTTTTACATCACTTGGTTATATGGCATGTACTAGGATAATGTCTATCTTTTGTAAAACTTGAATTTTTTTGGTTGATACATTGTTAAACCCTAGTTAGATGGTGAACCAATTTTGTGTACTTGCTTAGTAATGAAAGTAGGCATTATGCACTAAAATGTAATGGTTTGTGTGTTCAGGTATCACTTGAGATATGTGTCTTTGTACTTTATGCCTATACAATGGAAATTTATTAAGAACTTGTGTGAAAAATTGAATTATACATACTTGTTTCGGTAGAACTCTTGCTTGTATTGGTAGTAGTATAGGGTAGGATAGAGGTTGGCTACTAACTTGCATGGTATAAATATATTTGCACTTAGTAGTATCAGTAGTTTAAGTACTTATTTCGGTAGAAGTGGCAAGATAAAACTTCTTAGCTCTCTGGAGTTTTTAGTATCGGTAAAAGCATGTCTTGTTTCGGTAGAAGTAAATCTTGTATCGGTTGAAATCTGCAATTGTTTCTGAATTGCTTACTTACTTGATTTCTACCTATATCTGTCCAACAGGTACCAGTAGAAGTCTCCTAGAACTATGGAAATGACATTTTTGCCCTTATCGAGTTGTATTTGATATTTTAATTTGAATTATGTCGTGTATGATGTATTACTTTATCACAATATAATGAAATGACATAATATTGAGAGTTACTCCACGATAGATGATCGAAAGGACCCTGGGACCCTAACCGACGACGTTAACGGGTTTTAGGTGTTACATTTAGTGGTATAAGAGCTTATGGTTTAGTTGATTTTTGGACTATATTTTGTGAAATTAAAGTTTAGAAATACATGCTATATAAACATGTGATAGTGTGATATTGGTGAATCTGATAAACATATGATTCTGAAGTGAGTCATGGTGCGCCGATATTACTAGTGACACAGAATGAAGCCAAAAGTATGTTCTTTGGTTTCTTGGGGTAGTGGTTTTCGAAGTTCATGACAAATAACCTGATGATACCGTAACCTCCACCTTTTGTGGCATAGTCTGCCATAAGACCTATAGCATCACTAGTACCTTATGTTATGCCTTCACCTCCCCCAGTGATTAAACAAAGGCAACGTATTCTAACCGATAAGGTAAGAAAGTATGGTGCAGAGGAATTTCGAAGAAATGTTGAAGATGATCCTTCTAAACCCGAGTATTGGTTAGAGAACATGCTAAGAGTTCTTAATGAGATGGTCTGTCCTCCTGAAGACTATCTGAGATGTGTCGTGTCACTGTTAAAAGACAAAGCTTATAGTTCGTGGACAACCATGCTAGCAGTAGTACCTGAAAATGAGATCAGTTGAGATTTTTTTAAGAATGAATTCAGAAAGAAATACATCAGTAAAAGGTACCTAGATTGGAGAAGGAGTTTCTAGAGTTAAGACTGAGAAATAGGTCAGTTAGGGAATACAAGAGAGAATTTGTGTAACTTAGTAAATACGCTCGAGAGATTGTGCCGACAGACAAGGATATGTGTATTTGGTTCGAAGATGGGCTGAATGATGAGATTAAAATGATGGTGGGCGATTTAGAGTTGCGACCGTTTGTTATTTTAACTGACCATGATAAAAAAAATGGAGGAAATATATAGCCTTAAAAGACAGAGGGAAAAGAGGTTTCGAGAGTTTGGTAACAAGAGCTCCTCTAGACCTTTCTCGATGCTGCCACCGAAAAAACTCAGAGAAAATGAGAACCGTGCAGCTGTAACATCTGGATTTTAGAGTAAGAGTAGATTGATGAAGCCTGATTTGAGATTTAAGAATTGACCGACGGACAGTGTGGCTAGCATCTAAAATGTATCGAAACTCGCCTATGAACACTACAGAAAATTCCATCTTGGAGAGTGTGGGTTGAAGAAGAACTCATATTTAGATGTGGAGCCACCGACCATTTCATCTGGTTTTGCCTGATGGCACCTGAAGTAAAAGAGGACAAAAGTGTGAATCCCCTAGTTATACCATAGAAAGGTAGACAAATGGGTCAGAGAGTGGTATGGCTGGAGGTCGAAATGAAGTTTAAGAAGGTATAAATAGGTCTGAAGGTCAAGCCCCTACACGAACATATGCTATCTATGCTAGAGAGGAGGTTACCGTGCCTGATGTCGTTACTGGTATATTTTATCTTTTTAATGATATTGTATGTGCACTAATTGATCCAGGGTCGACTTACTCTTATATTTATACTACATTGGCAAAAGATAAAAATTTGTTTGTTGAGTCAATTGAATTTAATATTCAAGTTACAAACCCTTTGGGTCATAAAGTCATAGTTAAAAAGGTGTGTCGTAAATGTCTGCTGAAAGTCTAAAGCTGTGAATTTCCTATTGATTTGATGTTACTCCCCTTTTGTTAGTTCGATGTGATTATGGGTATGGATTGACTAACTGAGCATGATACAATGGTTATGGGTATGGATTGACTAACTGAGCATGATACAATGGTAAATTGCAAACAAAGATGGATTGGTTTTAATGTTCAATGGGTGAGATGATTACATTTGAGTCCGATAAGTTAAATAGTGATGTAAATGTGATTTTGGCTATGTCTGCTAAGAAAATGGTTCGTAAAGGTTGTGAAGCATTTTTAGCTTACATATTATATACTCGGGAGTCAGGGATAGAACTGAACCAGGTTTCAGTTCTTAATGAATTCATAGATGTCTTTCCTAGGGAGTTACCGAGTTTACCTCCGATCAGGGAAGTAAAGTTTGGTATTCATAGAACTGAAGCATTTTTAGCATTTTTATTGTCTCTTTTATACTCCGTTTAGCATGCATCATTAACATTTTATACTTAGTTTTCATGTTTTCTAACTCATTGCTAGTTAGTTTCAATTCTTGTTATTTTTATCTATTTTTGTACTAATGTCGACACAATCAGTCGATATGTTATGCCTTAGAATTGTTAGCACAGGAATCAACCGAAGAGCTCAATTCTGGAAGAAGAATGCAGCCACAAGACCAGCTTGGAATTGCGACCAGCAATGTCGATGCATTGGAATTGAACCTCAAATGAGTATAGTTAAGTTGAATTTACACTGGAAGCACCAGCGCAAGGATATCATAGATGTCGCTGCAATTACAATGTGAAATTGCATCTAACAATACAGCGACAACTTGCAGATCTCTAAAGAAAACATGTAATCTGCGTAAGTGCACAGCTGTACTCTAACTAACTTTGGTAGCTACAAAAATCTATATCTGAATCTAAGAATGAAGGATTAAATCTGCAAATTTTTAGAGACTATAAATAGACGAAAAAAGGAGGAAAATAATCATCAAGAGCAAGGGAATTAAATCTTGAAAATTCTATGTGAATCAAAGATTTGAGCTAGAACTCGGTGAGCTGGTAAACCAAGTCTACAACTACTTCTGACGAAAGGTGCTTGATGCCGAACAAGAGGATCTAGTAGAGAGTAGACCTAGTAGTCTAGAGATAGTAAGCTTCATTGTACTCCTTATTTCTTCTTGAACGATGATGGATTCTGTTGATATTAAATGAATATGAGAGTATCTTTTCATATTATATCATTTTGATTCTTATTTACATTGCTTATCTGCTTATTCTTGGATTTAACCACTCTAAACACAAAAGTAAATCGTAGTACATCGACATCAAGAGATGCAGTGACAAGTTAGATTAACAAATGGGTTAGGCGAGAGCTGCTCGGGACTGGGACAGACTCCAGTTACTTGTTCTTGGATACACATCATTGCTCGCACCGAGAGGTGGAGTAGTGTGTTTGAGTCGAGATTAAGTAGGGAGTTATTATGAGTAAGAACTCAAAGGGACTTCATTGCTGCAACAATTCGTCTATATTATACCTTGTCGACGCGTCTAGCATTGCAACCAGTAGAATCAGTGAATCATTTCCACCCTTTACACTTGACCATTTTTATATTTCCTGCATTTAAATTTTTAGCATTCAACACTCAACACATTTGGATTTATTTTCAGTTTACTGGCATTTAACCTCTGATATATAATTCTAATTGCATTGACAGTAATGATTATTTTAGTGTGCAGATCTGACGTAATTACGCTGACATCCTAACTTGCATTATACTAATTTTTAATATTGATTGCTCTGTCATTAGGACATTGCGAACCATTTCATCGTGGGATCGATATCCGATAGCTCTGTCTATCAACTATACGTGAATCGACGTGTGCACGCTTGCATAATCGTTGTGTCGTAAAAACACCGATCAAGTTTTGGCACCGTTTTCGGGGAAAATGGTGTTTGTTCAATGTTTACTTTTGTTGTTGCAATTAATCTTACTTAATTTTTGACTATTATTAATTTTTTTATCGTTCTTTTTTTATTTTGAAGGTATTGTATGTTCACAAGGAGAAATCCTAAGGACATTATAAGCTTTGATCCAGAGCTTAAGAGAACACTTAGGAGGAGAAGGCAAGAACAAAGGAAGATAGCTGATAACAACAACAATAATAATCCACCACCATTGCTACCACAGGACAACATTCCTCCAATGCCGCCACGAGATTTACCACCACCATGTCCACAAGAAGAGCAAATACAAAATAGGCCAATAAGAGATTTTGTTATGCCTATACTAGATGATTTGCAACCAGGGGTTGTGAGACAAGCAATTCAGGCTGGTAACTTTGAATTCAAATCGATGATGTTTTAGATGCTCAATTCTAATGGATAGTATTCGGGTTTTCCACATGAGGACGCACGAGAACATTTGAAATCAATTTTACTTATTTATGCATCCTTTAGTCAACATGGTGTCCCTGATGATGCTTTGAAAATGCAATTATTTCCTTATTCATTGTAGGGAAAAGCTCGAACATGGTTTTTAGGATTGTCGGTTAGATCTATCACATCCTGGAATGTGTTAGCAACGCAGTTTGTCTTAAGATTTAATCCGCCGACAATGAATGAAAGGTTGCGAAATGACATCACTACATATCATCAACTTGATGACGAGAATTTACACATAACATGGGAGCGCTACAAAGCATTGCTTCGACGCTGCCCAATGAATGGGATTCAACAAGAGACTCAGATTGAAATCTTTTATAATGGTTTGAATGCTCAGACAAGGAATCTTGTCGACGCATCTGCAAACTGTCTATTGTTGGATTGCACATATGATGAAGCAGTTCAAATTCTGGAGAGGATAGCTCAAAATGATTACCGATATCCAATTTCTCATTCTGTACAGGTGAAAACTAACCCTATAGTTCTTGAATTAGATGTTATTTATGCATTGTCAGCACAGGTATCTTCCTTGGCCAATATCATTAAGAACATGAATGGAACAAGCAACATTGCTCCGATACAAATTGCCCAGAAAACGGATGTGTCGATATTTTCATGTGAGATTTGCGGTGACAACAACAGCTATAGAGATTGCCCACAGCATGCAAAAAATGCATATTATGTCAACAACATTCGAGGGGGTTCATTTAGTAACTCCTACAATAATCGTTCGTAACAACCTTGGGGAAATCAAAATACATCTACATTTCGATATGGAAACTCTTCGAACCAAGGAGGTTATAGGCAAGGATGTTACAACAATAACCAATCGCAAAATTATCATTAGAATTCACAAGTAAATTCCCGTATTGAACCAATGCAGTCACATAGTCAAATGCAACCACAACTATGATTGCAACCACAACCATCTGTTTTACCACAAATGCAAAGACAGTATCATCAGCATCAACAGCAGCAATTTAATCAACCTAAGGTAGATCCTATGGCTGCTCTCGAAGTAATGATGTGTGAGCATATTACCTGAATCGAAGCGATAGTGCAAGGTAATTCTTCTTCAATATGAGCATTGGAAGCATAATTTGGATAGTTGACCTCTAATCTCAGCACTAGATCACCAGGTACTCTACTTAGTGATACTGAAAATCCAACGCAACGAGGGAAGGTGCATTGCAAAGCAATAACACTAAGAAGTGGAAAACAGATGATAAAATTAAGTAATTCTGATAAAGACTATGTCGAAGCATCCACTTCACAGCAGTAAGAAGAGTTATAATTGAAGAAAGTCAAGCACAGAAGAATGTGGAAGAACCAACTGAAGTACCATATTTGCTTACAGTTTGTCCAGATAAGTTGTCGACACAACCATCACTATCGAAGCAATAGAGTTATCCACACCCACCTACTGCAACCATACCTTTTCCATTTCCACAAAGTTTCAAATAAAAAGCCCATGATGAAGAATACCATAAGTTTGTTCCTACTTTAAAACAATTA
The DNA here is from genome assembly GCA_039519145.1 of Kokia cookei. Taxonomy (NCBI): domain Eukaryota; kingdom Viridiplantae; phylum Streptophyta; class Magnoliopsida; order Malvales; family Malvaceae; genus Kokia; species Kokia cookei. The sequence goes on along the minus strand of CM076899.1, from coordinate 18,688,836 downwards.
CATATTAATATACCTCTAATAGATGCTCTTGTGCAGATACCTAGTTATGGAAATACATAAAGGAGTTATTATCAAAGAAAAAGAAACTATCCAACATCGAGACGATTGCGCTCCCATAGGAGTGTAGCACTGTACTCACAAACAAGTTGCCAACAAAGATGAAAGATCCTAGTAACTTTACAATTTCATGCTCCATTGGAGATCATTACTTAGGTAAAGCATTATATGATTTAGGAGCTAGCATTAACCTAATGCCTTTGTCTACTTTCAAAAAGCTAGGAATCGGATCAATGAATCCCACTACAGTGACATTGAAATTAGCTGATAGATCTCTAGCACAATCGAAGGGACAAATCAAAGACATTCTTGTTCGAGTTGATAAGTTGGTGTTCCCTGCTGATTTTATCATCCTAGATTGCGAAGCTGATAAGGAGGTACCCATTATTTTGGGAAGGCCATTTTTAGCAACGGGACGAACACTTATCGATGTGTTCAAGGGAGAACTAGTGATGCGTCATAATAATGACCAAGTAACCTTTAGTGTGTTTAAAGCAGCACCGTCAAGGCCTAAAGAACAATGTCACCAAGTTGATGTGTTGGACGAAATTATTTTTGAAGAATTTCATATCAGGAATTTAACATTGGCTGATACCAATACGGTGACATTTACTGATGTTATCCTAAACGACTGTGTTGACAAAGAGGAGGTGAACAATTGTGAGTTACGAAGATATTGGCAAATGGAGTCGTTGGATTTGTCTAACAAAACAATTCCAGTTTTTGAACTGCCTACAAAGCAAGCTCCTACCTTGGAGTTAAAATAATTACCGACAGATTTGAAATATGTATTCCTGGGTGACAATGAGACACTGTCCGTCATTGTCAACACATCCCTCAATGCAACACAAAAAGAGAAGCTTATTGCAATCCTGAAAGAACATAAGAAAGCCATAGCCTGGAGCATCGTAGACATCAAAGGCATCAATCCTTCTTTCTGCATACATAAGACAAGGTTAGAAGAAGAAGAGAAGTAATCCATTGAGCAACAAAGATGATTCAATGAGAAAATGAAAGAAGTGGTAAAGAAAGAATTCATCAAATGGTTGGATGCGGGCATAATATACCCTATTTTTTATAGCAATTGGGTAAGCCCCGTTTAATGTGCTCCAAAAAAAGTGGTTTTACTATTGTGACCAACAATAAAAACGAGTTAATCCTTACTCGTATCGCAACTGGATGGAGTATGTGCATGGATTACCTACGATTGAATGAGGCCACAAAAAAGAACCATTTTTCACTTCCTTTCATCGATCAAATGTTCATTACACAACAACTGAAAAAGAGTTACTAGCAGTAGTCTTCGAAATTGACAAGTTTCGTTCTTATCTTGTCGGCGCAAAGACTATAGTCTACACGGTTCACTCAACTTTGAGACACCTTTTTAACAAAAAAGATGCTAAGCCTAGACTTATTAGATAGATCTTACTCCTCCAAGAGTTTGATGTTGAAATCAAAGATAGGAAGGGATCCGAGAATCAGGTAGCTGACCATTTGTCTCGGCTGGAAAGTGGGAGCGAAGATGGACAACAGACTCAGATTGTCGAAGCATTTCCTGATGAGCAATTATTCACTATCGACACATCACTATGGTATGCTGAACCCATGAGTGCAACTGGTCATAAAAAAATCAGGTTCATACGCGATGCTGCTAAATATTATTGGAACAAGCCATATTTATTCAAGGTATATGCTGACAATATAATTCACCGTTGTGTTCCTGAAGAAGAAATGATGTCAATACTGCGATATTGCCATGATGCCCTTTGTGGAGGTCATTTTGGTGGAACAAGGACTGCTGCAAAAGTCCTGCAATCAGGATTCTATTGGCCCAATTTGTTTCAAGATGCCCACAATTTCACACAATAATGTGATCGTTGTTAACGTACTGGTAATATTTCTCGACGTAATGAGATGCTCCAACAACCTATCATGGAGGTAGAACTTTTTGATGTTTGGGTATTGATTTCATGGGACCATTTCCAAACTCTTTTGGGAATATGTATATACTAGTAGCTGTTGACTATGTATCCAAATGGATCGAAGCTATTGCGCTACCAAAAGACGACGCTCAAACAGTGTTGAAATTCTTTCATACATACATCATCACAAGGTTTGGAACCTCGAGAGCATTGATAAGCGACCAAGGCATTCATTTCTACAATAGTCAAGTGGCGATTGCATTGAAACGATATGGTGTGAAGCATCGTATGGCTACTACGTATCACCCACAAACTAATGGTCAAGACGAAGGATCCAATCGTAAAATTAAAGGTATAATGGAGAAGATGGTTAATCCATCTAGAAAGGATTGGTCAATGTGGTTACATGATGCATTGTGGGCACTTAGCATCGCTTATAAAACCCCATTAGAATGTCACGATATCAGCTGGTATTTGGAAAATCTTGTCACCTACCTGTCAAACTTGAACATAAAGCTATGTGGACAATTAAACAGGTAAATCTGGATTATGATGCAGCTGGAAAAATATGAATGTTGGACATCACAGAATTAGAAAGATTCGACGCCATGCCTATGAGAATGCGGCAATATACAAGGAAAAGACAAAGAGATGGCATGACAACATCATTTTGCGTCGACAATTTCATCCTGGTCAGTTGGTACTTTTATTTAAGTCACGTTTAAAATTGCATCCAGGGATATTTCAATCAAGGTGGTCAGGTCCTTTCAAAGTTGTCAAAGCATTTCGAAGCAGTGCAATGACAATTGAAAATTTACAAGATGGACAACAATTCAAAGTAAATGGCCAACGCTTAAACACTTTGTGAGCTCAGATGTTTGAGAACCAAACGAAATCATCAACCTGGTGAAATTTAATTAATGTTGACGCATTTCTTTATTTACTTTCAGTTATTTCACTTTTAGTTGTGTTGTTTCATATTCTTAGCAGAAATAAAGGTCATCTTTTTGTCGACGCATTAAAGCACAGATTGTCGACGCATTCGGTGATGAGTCAGCATTACTTTTTCAGCAAGAATCACACCGATTGATTCTTTCTTATCCCAGCCATTGGATTGAATCAAAATCGGTACAACCTGCAGCCTGGCAATTAATGGCTATAGACGCATTATTTCCCCATAGGTTTTCACTCATTACACTTAGGCTATAAAACCTCCACTACAGTTATCTTCTTCTTCACAATCGCCATTGTTACTTTGAATCATCCTTCTCTGACGATTTCCTTTTTCTTACTCAAAGGCAATATTTTTTTTTCCATACTTGCAATCTTTGTTTACTCTCTGATAATTGCACCATGCTAAAACCCGTGCATCTAGAAACACTCCAAAACCTTCATCTTAAAAAACTTCGACCACCCCTATTGTGATTTTGTCCACAACACCACCGTCTTCATCCATAGGCCTGGTTTTGTTTTTAACGACTGTAGCCAAAGACAAAAATCAAAACATAATGTTGAAAGGCAATATACATCCTGAACAGGGCATCCAGCTTTCACCAAACTTGGCCCTAGGAAAAGAAGTCCACCGTACCATCAGTCGCTTGGGGTGGGAATTTTTCTACAATCATCCATCTGGTTATTCCCCTACTTTGGTTCGGGAATTTTATGCTAACTTAATAGACAAGGAACAAGAATTTGTTTATGTTCGAGAAGGGCTTATACCATGGAGTGCGGAGTATATCAATGTCTTGCTACGAATACCAAAATGAGTAGACAGTTACTCACCCTTCATGCGTAGCATGAATGAAGTTAGCCTGGCTGCGATGATTAATGACCTTTGCGTCGACAATGCTTCATGGACAGGTGGCAGATTTCACAATTTTACAATGCATCGACGTTATCTGACGACTTTTTGTAAGGTATGGTTTCACTTTGTTAATCGTCGTGTGATGCCCTCTACACATAGTACTACGACCAAATTAGACCGCATGTGCTTGTTGCATTCAATCTTGCATTATTGTCACATCGACATTGAGGAGATCATACATGATCAGATAGTGGAAGCTGCTGGAAAACAAAATGGTATTCTCCCTTTCCCTTCTCTTATTATGCTCATGTGTCAACATAAGGGCATTATGCCAAAAGATGATGAGGAGGTTATGGAAAACAAGGGTCCGATAAATGATATATCGATCGAAAGGATGACAAGAGGCCAAGATATGCCTGTATCCAAAGAAAGTTCGACAAAGAAAGAAAAAGAAAAAGGGAAACAGAAAGAAGAACAGACTAATGCACCCACAGATCCACGAACATTAAGACGACTGGCTAGTTTGGAAATTCTTCTTGACCGTGTTGATATGCATACTATCCATCTTTTGAGTGTTTTAGAGGATTTGGATTACAGGCAGCATATATTTTATTTATATACAAAAGCCTAGAATTGTCGCTGTACTACATCATAATAGCACCAGACCACTGCCAGAATTTCTAAAATTCCCTGATATCTTCTTTCATATGCAACAATCTTCATCTAACAAACCTACCACTAATGGTAGGACCAACCAAATGCCACAAGAGTTCACATCTCTGATTATGACAACAACAAAGGGCATTCAAACGCTGAGGAGCAAATATGGTTGATAGAGCAGATATTGCAACGCAATCAACTGCGATGACAAGGGCCCAACCGATGATGAACAACCTGTGGAAGAGGAAGTAAATCAAGAAGATGAGCAAGGGATGGAGGAAGAAAATGAAAACGAGAAGGAAGAAACAGAGCTTGTAGAGGTGCAAGAAGAGAAGTAATCTGATGATGCTCCAGCACTGATCGTGGAGGACGATGTGAGAGCATCCAACCAAAAAGTGACTCGACCTACTAGGAGCCAGGCTGAAATTATCTCAGACGAAATAAAGGAATTGAATCCTCTCGCTATTGTACCATACATAGCACCACTCACCAAAATCCATCCATCTGATGTGACAATTGATGAGGTCGTCACCTAACCTATCGAGGGAAAGCAATCTACCGAGCTGATTGGTTTGAAGGACAAGAAACAAAAGAGGCGAAAGAGCAAGAAAGTAAAGAAGAACCATGATGAGGGGGAGTGCCTAAAGAAGAAAAAGAAGAAAGCAAATGTAGCTACTACATCAGCTGCTGATGAATGACTTGGAACATTTTTTTAAAGTTTTAATGCATTTTTATTATCATTGCATCATTTTTTAACTTAGTTGCATTGTAGTTGCATTTCCATTATTTTTGTATATTATTGTCAGTGCATTGGGGACAATGCAGGCATTAAGTTTGGGGGGAGATAATGTGAAATGGAAATGCAATTACACCCACATATTTAAATTTTATTTGTTTCTTTCGTTAATGAAAATTCACAAAATTTCAACTTGAATGTTTTCACAATTTTTATCTTAACGTGTAATTCTTGAATTGTTTGGATGTTGATGTATATATTGGATGAATAAGAATGAATGATGAGTCTGCTATTTTTTAATGAATGATTGGAATTGTTTCAGCAATGAATGATTAGTGTTTATATTTGAGTCTTGAACTATTTGACCCGCTGCAGTAACATTGTATAAATAAAAGACACTCCAATGTGAGTGCATTATGACTTTTCAAGGGAGAACACTCCGTTGCAGGTTTAGAAAAGTCATCTAACAAAAGGCTATCACTGCAAGAGTGTGTATCGACGCAATTACATACCTCCTGAGAGTTTGTTGCACTCCATCGTTACTACCCAGGAATAAAGGTAGAGTAATGCAAGGACATCTCTCAGTAATTTGAAAAAGAAAAATGAGGAAAAGGAAGAAAATAAAAAAAATTTATGATAAATGTTATATTGGTTAAAGGAATATTAGGATTCAATGCATGTCACAAACATTTATGAAGTTGCAATTCTTAAATATTCATTTCTATAAATTGTCAGTGCATTATTCTATCATAAGAATACAATTTGAACATTAGAAATTTAGAGAATAAAAGTTGTATGGATAATGATTGCGGTGACATTTTTGCTTGCGATTTTGTTAATTTTTGTTTACTTGAGGACAAGTAAAAACTTAGGTTTGGGGGTGTTATGGTATTACAAATGACATATATTTTCTCCCTAATTTACTGCTTTTATTGTCTCTTTTGTACTCTGTTTAGCATGCATCATTACCATTTTATACTTAGTTTGCATATTTTCTAACTCATTGCTAGTTAGTTTCAATTCTTGTTATTTTTATCTATTTTTGTACTAATGTCGATGTAATCAGCCGATATGTTACGCCTTAGAATTGTCAGCGCAGGAATCGGCCCTGGAGCTCAATTATGAAAGAAGAATGCAACCACAAGACCAGTTTGGAATTGCGACCAATAATGTCGACGCATTGGAATTGAAACTCAAATGAGTAGAGTTTAGCTAAATTTACACTGGAAGCACTAGCGTAGTAATATCACAGATGTTGTTGCAATTACAATGTGAAATTGCGTCTAACAGTACACTGACAACCTGCAAATATCTAAAGAAAACATGTAATCTGCGTGAGTGCACAGTTGTACTCTAACTAACTTTGACAATTGCAAAAATCTATATCTAAATCTGAGAATGAAGGATTAAATCTGCAAATTTTTAGAGGCTATAAATAGATGAACAAAGGAGGAAAAGAATCATCAAGAGCAAGGGAATTAAATCTTGAAAATTCTGTGTGAATCAAAGATTTGAGCAGGAATTCGGTGAGCTAATGAACCAAGTCTGTAACCACTTCTGACGAGAGGTGCTTGATGCCAAGCAAGAAGAACAAGTAGAGAGTAGACCTAGTTGTCTAGAGATAGTAAGCTTCATTGTACTCTTTATTTCTTCTTGAACGATGATGGATTCTGTTGATATTAAATGAATATGAGAGTATCTTTTAATATTATATCATTTTGATTCTTATTTACATTGCTTATCCTCTTATTCTTGGATTTAACCGCGCTAAACACAAAAGTGAAATTACAGTACATCGACATCGAGAGATACGGTGACAGGTTAGATAAACAAGTAGGTTAGGCGAGAGTTACTCGGGACTGGGACAGACTCCAGTTACTTGTTCTTGGATACAAATCATTGCTCGCACCAAGAGGTGGAGTAGTGTATTTGAGTCGATATTAAGTAAGGAGTTATTATGAGTAAAAACTCAAAGGGACTTCATTGCTGCGACAATTCGTCTATATTATACCTTGTCGACGCATTTAGCGTTGCAACCTGTAGAATCAGTGAACCATTTCCACCTTTTACACTTGATCATTTTTATATTTCCTGCATTTAAATTTTTAGCATTCAACACTCAAAACATTTGGATTTATTTTCAGTACACTGACATTTAACCTCTGATATATAATTCTAATTGTATTGACAGTAATAATTATTTTAGTGTGCAGATTTGACGTAATTGCACTGACATCCTAACTTTCATTATACTGATTTTTAATAATGATTGCTTTGACATTAGGACATCGAGAACCATTTCCTCATGGGATCGATATTCGATAGTTCTATCTATAAACTATACTTGCATCGACGTGTGTACGCTTGCACAATCATTGTGTCGTAAAAACACCAATCACTTACCATACAGAATGACACCGACTAAGTTGAAAGAGTTGAAGACACAGTTGCAAGAATTACTAGACAGAAGATTTATTCGTTCGAGTGTATCACCTTGGGGTGCACCAATGTTGTTTGTGAAGAAAAAGGATGGTTCAATGAGAATGTGTATTGACTATCGACCATTGAACAAAGTCATAGTAAAGAAAAAGTATTCGTTACCTCATATTGACGAGCAATTTGATTAGCTGAAAGGTGCAACTATATTTACTAAAATAGACCTCAGGTCAGGTTATTATCAAATGCGAATCAGAGATTGTGACGTGTCAAAGACTGCGTTAAAAACTCGATACGGGCATTACAAATTTCTGGTGATGCCTTTTGGATTAACTAATGCTCCGGTCGCATTCAAGGATTTGACAAACAAAGTCTTTCAACTCTAGTTGGATAGATTTTTAGTAGTATTTATTGATGATATATTGATCTATTCCAAGACAGAGTCAAAGCATATGCAGCATTTGAGAGAAGTTTTGCAGATTTTGCGAGAAAAATAATTGTACGCGAAATTTAGCAAATATGAGTTCTGGCTTAGAGAGGTAGAATTTTTGGGTCATGTTGTATCTTCTGAAGGAATACGGGTTGACCCGAGTAAGGTTTCTACTATTCTTAACTGGAAAGTTTCGAAGAATGTTTCTGAGGTTCATAGCTTTCTGTGATTGGCAGGCTATTACCATCAATCCATTAAAGATTTTTCCATTATAGCCTTGCCGATGACAAGTTACTTTAGAAGAATTTTTAGTTTGTTTGGTTAGACAAGTGTCACCAGAGTTTTGATCAGTTGAAGAAAATGTTAACAGAGGCTCCAGTCTTAACACAGCCTGAGATAGGAAAGGAATTTGTTGTTTACAGTGATGCGTCATTAAATGAGTTGGGATGTGTACTGATGCAAGTTGGGAAAGTGATAGCGTATGCTAACTCGAAGTTGAAGTCGCATGAGAGAAATTATTCGACGATTTGGAGCTAGCTGCCATTGTCTTTGCATTGAAGATTGGGCGACATTATCTTTATGGTGAGAGATGTCATATATTTACAGATCACAAAAGTTTGAAGTATCTGATGACTCAAAAAGAACTGAATCTGAGGCAATTTCGGTGGTTAGAATTACTGAAAGATTATGATTTGGTAATTGATTATCATCTAAGAAAAGCTAATCTGGTTGCTGATGCCCTGAGCCGAAAATCATTGTTTGCTTTGAGATCGATGAATATACATTTGTTGCTAGAGGGCGACGGATCAGTTGTAGTTGAACTCAGGATGAGAACGTTATTTCTACAGCAAATTTAAGAGTCGCAGAGAGATTATCCAAAGCTTATAGCTAAGAAAGAACAGATGCAGAATGATGCCACAACTAAGTTTACTGTCGATGTTGATGGTATGTTGTATTTTCGAGGTAGAATGTATGTTCTTGACGATTCTACTTTGAGATGAGACATTTTGACAGAAGCTCACAATAGCACTTATTCCTTTCATCTGGGGAGTGTAAAAATTTTTAACGACTTGAAGAAGATGTACTGGTGGCCAGGTATGAAGCAAGAAATTTTTGAATTTGTGACTTGATGTCTGGTATGTCAGCAAGTAAAAGCTGAGCATCAAGTACCATCTGGATTGTTGTAGCCTATTACCATTCCAGAGTGGAAATAGGAGTGAGTCACTATGGACTTTGTTATAGGGTTACCGGTGACACCAAGGAAGAAAGATTCGATCTGGGTTATAGTTGACAGATTGACTAAGTCAACTCACTTCATTCCTATCCATATGGATTATTCACTATAGAAGTTGGCTGAGTTATATGTATCTGAGATCATACAGCTACACGGGATACTAGTATCTATCATTTTCGACAAGGATCCACGTTTTACTTCAAGATTCTAGGGTAAGCTACATGAAGCTTTGGGAACCAGGTTAAATTTCAACACTCCGTAGATAGTTTGTCAATCAGAGTGGGTAATACTGATTCTAGAGGATATGTTGCGATGTTGTATACTCGAGTTCGATGGTAGTTGGGAGAAATATCTATCATTGGTAGAGTTTGCTTATAATAATAGCTATTAAACCAGCATTAAAATGGCACCGTTTGAGGCACTGTATGGTAGGAAATGCAAAACACCTTTATATTGGTCTGAGTTGAGTAAGCCTAAGCTGATTGGGACCGATTTGATACACGGGACAAAAGACAAGGTTCAAGTAATCTGTGATTGTTTAAAAGAAGGGTCTGATCGACAGAAGTCTTACGCGGATCTAAAAAGGAAGGATATAAAGTATTCGATTGGAGATCAGGTTTTTCTAAGAGTTTCACCTTGGAAAAAGGTGTTACAGTTTGGCAGAAAAGGAAAGTTAAGTTCACGGTTCATTGGGTCGTATGAGATCCTCAAGAGGATTAGACCTGTAGCCTATAAGCTGGCTTTACCTCCAGAACTTGAGAAGATTCATAATGTATTTCATGTTTCGATGTTGAGACAGTATAGATTGGATCCTTCGCATGTGATTACACCCTGTGAGGTTGAAATACAGTTGGATCTGTCGTATTCACAGGAACTAGTAAGAATTATGGCTCATGAGGTAAAAGAGATGCAAAACAAAAGGGTGCCTCTAGTAAAGGTCTTGTGGAATCATCACAGGTTGGAAGAAGCAACTTGGGAAACAAAGGCATTAATGAGATCACAGTAACCCAACCTATTTACTAGTAAGAAATTTTGGGACGAAATTTCCCTAAGGGGGGAGAGTTATAACGACTCAATTTTCATTATGTCATAAACAGTGATTTTGGGATCACAACTCCGATGAGTCAAGTCGTAAATTTATTTATTTTTAATGTTTACGATGTCATTAGCATCGTATTAAACTTTGGTTGGGAAATTTTTCGTTTAGATAGTTAATTGAGTACAAAGGATTAAATCGTAAAATGTGCAAAAGTTGAGTTGATTAACTAGAAGAACCAAATGAGTAAATTAACCAAAAGTATGTTAGTGGGTGGCTTATCATGAGATAAATTGAATATAAATAGGATTAATTAAGGTAAAATGGGTTAATTAAGCTTAATGATTAAGTTAAAGAAATTACAAAATTTTCATTTAGTATATATAAGGAATTAAAGAAGAAAAAGACAAAATTTTCATCTTATTTTCATCTTCTTCACGGTAACAAGGGGAAGAAACCTAGAGTTTACATTGTTGAACTTTGAGCTTTGATTTGGTATGTTAATCTTGTCCCTTTTTAGTAATTTTTATGTTTTTAAGTCTATATCATCTTAATCCAGTTAATCCAAGGACTAATTTGTGAATCTGTCAAATGTTATAAATCTTGTCATTTTTGAATAAGCTTGTTCTTGAAAGTTTATTGAAGTATTGTGAGCTTGGTTGTTAGATTTGATGATTTTGTAAAGTGATTTTTGAGGAAATTAGAGTTTGAGGACTAGATTGTGAAGATGGTGAAAATACATGTCCTTGTTATGATATAATTGCATGTAAATGTTGGGTGAACACCCATGGATATTCGGATGGTATTAGTTTGAATGAAAAATGGTTATTTTGCATGTTTTGTCCTTAATGACTAAATTGAATAGGAATGCAAAGGTTAAGGGTAATTTTGTAAATTTTTCAAAAAGGACTTATATATGTAAATTGATCAAGTTACATGATTTAATGAGAGAACTGGTTTATTTATTATGTTAGATCAAGATCAAGCCACTAATCATGGAAAGGGGAAAATTGCATAATAGTCCATAAAGTTTCACGTAAACTATAATTTCGTCTAGTAAGTTCGTTTGTTAGATTTATGATTTAAACTTCTAATTACTATTTGATGTGGAAGTTCTTGAATCCCTTGAAGAATAAAGGAAGACTCATGTCTCGACATAAGCATGAGAATATGTTTAAAGGAAGATTTGTGACTTGGGATGAGCATTATATTATGTTTAAAGGAAGACTCATGTCTCGGGATGGGCATGAGATTATATTTAAAAGGAAGACTCGTGACTCGAAAAGAGCATGAGAATATGTTTAAAGGAAGACTCGTTGCTCGGGATGAGAATGAGATTATGTTTAAAGGAAGACTCATGTCTGTGGATGAGCAAGAGATTATGTTTAAAAGGAAAACTCGTGACTTGAAAAGACCATGAGAATATGTTTAAAGGAAGACTCATGATTCGGGATGAGCATGAGATTATGTTTAAAGGAAGGCTTTTGACTCAGTTGTTATATGTCGTTGCAAGGCTTAATATTGTATTATGATATAATGATTGCGAACTTACTAAGCTTAGAAAGCTTACCTGTGTATTGTTGTTGTTTTGTAGATTTTGTTTTGCTGGCTGAAGATCGAATTACCTCGGAGACATCACACTATCCCGAGAGCTCGTTCGTTAGTTTTTACATCACTTGGTTATATTGCATGTACTAGGATGATGTTTATCTTTTGTAAAACTTGATTTTTTTTTGGTTGATACATTGTTAAACCCTAGTTGGATGGTGAACCAATTTTGTGTACTTGCTTAGTAATGAAAGAAGGCTTTATGCACTAAAATGTAATAGTTTGTGTGTTCATGTATCATTTGAGATATGTGTCTTTGTACTTTATGCCTATATAATGGAAATTGATTAAGAACATGTGTGAAAAATTAAATTCTACATACTTGTTTTGGTAGAACTCTTGCTTATATCAGTAGTAGTATAGGACAGGAGAGAGGTTAGCTGCTAACTTGCATTGTTTCGGTAGCATAAAATGAAGTATCGATAGTTCTGCACTTAGTAGTATCGGTAGTTTGAGTACTTGTTTCGGTAGAAGTGGCAGGATAAAACTTCTTAGCTCTCTGGAGTTTTTAGTATTGATAGAAGCATGTCTTGTTTCGGTAAAAGTAACTCTTGTATCAGTAGAACCATCTCAACTATCAGTAGAAATCTGTAACTATTTCTGAACTGCTTACTGACTTGACTTCTAGTGATACTTGTCTAACAAGTACCAATAAAAGTCTCCTAGAACTGTGGAAATGACATTTTTGACCTTATCGAATTGTATTTGATATTTTAATTTGAATTATGTCTTGTATGATGTATTACTTTATTAAAATATAATGAAATGACATAATATCGAGAGTATAGATGATCGGAAGGATCCTGGGACCCTAACTGGCGACGATAACGACTTTTGGGTGTTACACCTTTTACCACTCTTTGCTTGCTCAGATTTCTTACGTGACTTTCTTATACTTATGCAACAAACCTTGTAGTATCAGCTACAAATCGGGTGTAAGGTAGGTATGATGATTAGGAGATAGGAAAGGCTTAGAAGAAAATTAAGGGTAAGTAGAAGTGTGATTGAAATTATTATGGAAAGGAAAAAACTTGTACTCGGGAATTTCACACTTTCAAACTAGCTCTCTTTTTTTTATAGAATTTCGAAACTCTCCCTTGTATTTTCACACTTGGGATGCAAATATGATGTATATATATTTTTTCTCTTTTTTTCAAATACTAATCGCGGGAGAGATAAGAACGTTGAACACTTAATTTAGCTAGCTCTGATATCAAATAATGAGAGCTTGTCCTTGTAGGATGATTATGAGTCATTTGAGTTCTCGATCAAAATTAAGAAGTATCGTTCATAAATGACTTTGGTGAAGGTTGGTAGTGATAATGGTAGGTTTTAAAAGGGTGGATGGATGGATATGCAATGGACAAATAAGGATAGGCTTGAACTCAGTTTAAGGAGTTTGCAAACTCACAATAAGATTAAAATTTATCAAAAGTTGATACAAAATGTGTCAAGCCTCATATTTATACGCTTACATAAGGCCAACTGAAAAGGCATGAAATAATTAACCAAAAATAAACCATAAATTCGTTCAACATTTCCTAAGCACTTTAATTCAATTTGGTGGCTGCTAAATGAATGTGTTTGGCCGAATTTAATATTTGCTTAGCTAGGAAGAAGTTGCTTCTTTAATTAGACTGAAGTTCCAATGCACTTGGAGAAATTACTGGGCGATGCATTGACATTTTTCAGCCACTTTGCATGTCTCCATGAGCAACTTTTGAGCATTTAAGCACCTTGTGACCTTTGATGAAACCAAACAATCATGCATGAAGAGAGTATTGATTTCCTTTGCTTTTCATGAAATATCTTTTTGGGGAGGTATTTCCAGCACTTTAAATGTTGGGAGGTGCAATAAAAGCATGTGTTGGCCGACCATTGATGTCCCTAAGACATATTAATCATGTTAGTTAGGACATATTAAATAGGCAGCAATATTTGGCTAAAAACTAACAACTAACTTAGGACATATTAAATAGGCTTACCTTTTGTCCATGCTCGCAACGCGAGTGCTCGCAACATCAGTGCTCGCAGCTTTTGTGTTCGCAACATGAGTGCTCGCATCTTCCATACTCGTAAGGTCCATGCTTGCATTATTTGTGTTCGCACTACTCATGCTCACATCAAGTACAATATGTGAAGAGTATTGATAAAAGATTGATTATTGAATCAATGTTGATTTAATTGTGAGCAAAGAAAATGTTGATTTTAAAAAAAATTTAGGGAAATGTATTTTTTTTTATATTTAAGGAAATAAATCGATTGTAAAGAGAGAAATAAAAAATTTGTCCTATAGGACGCGCTTTTTTACTCTTTTAATACATCAATTCCTTTCTCGAGTTTGATTCCTCTTTTACTTACATTTGTATTTTTTTGTGAATTACAGGAGAAGGACAAAACCCTAACAAGAACACAATTAGAGTGACTTGAACCTAAGTTACACTTGAGGCAGTGAGCACTCTGACCATCAGGCCAACACACGATATTTAATTATTGTTGTTTTAAGCATTTTTAATTAATATTTTTTATTTTAATTAATGTTTTTAATTAATAAATATATTGTTTTCAAATTTTTTATTTTAATTCATCTTTGTAATTAATAACTCTTTTATTTATAAAATCAAATATTTATTGCCAAATATCATTATTTTTAGTAAATATAGTTTTTATAAGTGTAATATTTATTTTTCAATCCATATAATGTGTGTAATAAATTTTAGTAATATATATTTTTGTATGTGTATTTGAAATATTTCACATATAAAAATATTTAAAATAACAATATAGATGAAAAACAAATATATTTGAAATATTTTACATATAAAAATAATAATGATATTTGAAATAAATATTTTATTTTATAATATTACAAATCACCATACCCACAATATAGGTGGAAAAAATAAATATTTGACATATAAATAAAAATATATAAAAAAATTAGTTGATATTTTTAAAAAAAATAAAATATATTTAATGATAAATATCAATTTTACTCAAAAATATATTTTTTTCTTATAAAATTTGCAATAATTATTTGATTTTATAAATAAAAGAATTATTAGTTAAAAAAAAAAAAAACTTGAAAACAATATATTTATTAGTTAAAAACATTAATTAAAAATAAAAAAATTTAAACAACATGAAATAAAAAATTCAAACGTGCTTAGAAGAGGAATCAAGTCTGGGACTCAAGGGTAAAATCACTATTATTTAACTATCTAACCAAAAGAGCTAATGTGTTAAAACAATAATTAAAAATAAAAGCAAAGTGAATCCCGTGTGTTGGCCTAATGGTCATGGTGTTCATCACCCCAAATGTGACTTGGGTTCGAGTCGCGCTAGTCGCGTTGTTGTTAGGGCATTGTTGTCCTCTTGTAATTCACAAAAAAAGAAAGTTTAAAGCAACATGAAATAAAAATATAAATGCAAGTAAAAGATGAATCAAACCCAAGACTTAAGGACAAAACTATTAACATTTAACCATCTGATCAAAGGAGTTGATGTTCAAAAAAGTCAGTAAGACGCATTTTATCTTTTTCTCTTAAAAACCGACATATTTCCCTGAATATTAAATAATAGTTTAGTGATTCTCATTGATATAATTTGTGGGTTACAAAAAATAAAAAAAAATTAGTATTGTATTATTACACGTTGTACATCAATATGTTTAAAGGGAATAAACTAATTTTAAAAAGTTTGCTTAAAGTGAAGTTCAAAAATATTAAAATTTCTATTTAGTTGTTTTTTAGATGCACGGATAAAATCATATTAGATATATAAATTGTTATGGTTAATTTGAGGTGGGCGATTAATAATATCATAAACTTAAACATTAATATAGCAATGGCCTATTAGTTCAGCTGGTTAGAGCGTCGTGCTAATAACGCGAAGGTCACGGGTTTAAGATTTGCATGAGCTATTAAATATATTCTTCTTTGTCTTTTATTTGATCTTCTTTCATTTTCCAAGAGAAAGGCCAACTTTGCTTTGATGGTTAGTATTTTGAATGAGACACTCTTTATGGTGGATTTAGTGGTGGGTGGATATCATGGTGGATCTAATACTGACATGGGTAAGGCAACAAAGAAAGTATGTAGGCGGCACTAGAGGCAGAATGTCACACCCCAAAATATAGGAGTTAATTGAAATGGTTAAACAAGAACTGAATTAGGCTTAGTGACTAAGTGTTAGAGAATCCTACGTAAAGATCCAACTTCAAGCTACTTTCCTCCCATTTTATTTTCGACAACCTAGGGTAAAGTCACACCCAAAATATAAACGGTCTGGAATTAAGTTTAAATAAGAAATGGGTGATAGCCCAATGGTTAAGAGTTAACTATATTTCATACAGGTCCTAGGTTTAAGCCACTCCTTCCCTTTTCATTTTCTTTTGAATTTCCCCAAAAAATGGGGAAATTTTTTGTGATGCCCAAGGTCTTTAAGCCCTAAATAATAATTCTTTTCCCATTTGGATTAGGTTTGCCTCTTTTCAAATTCTAGTAAATTTTCTCTTCATCTTCAATTTATTTTCTTTTTGTTCTCTTTTTTCTTTTCTTTAAACCATATTTTTCATCTTTTTGTAGGTGATTATTTTGCTCTTCCCAAATCAATTCATCCTTAAATAAATTGTTTTCTGTCGGTTTTGTAATTACCATCAATAGCATCCCTAACTTTGCCAAGAAATGGTAAGTACACCTCATTTCAATGATTAGATCTCTTAATTTTGTAATATTACTACTCAACTCTTATCTTTCATTTGATTAATTAATCTTTTACGGTTCTTGTCAAATCTTTGATAATCTTGTCGAAAACTTGACATCAATTGTTAATTCTTTGTAAATGTCATTTGAAGGATAGGAATTAGGTGAATCAGACCAAAATCGAGCGTAAGGAACATAAACTTCACCTGTGGTGAAAGGTGTGTATCTTTTTGATTGACTGTTTAACGTCACAGCAATATTGTGCAAGCGTACACTGTCGATGCAAGTATAGTAGATAGATATGAATCTCAGACATCGATCCCATGAGGATAGTTGTCTTGTGTCTATCAATGTCAGTGCAATAAACAGATAAAAAAACGAGATAAATTGTGAGAATAGTTGTCGGAGCAATAACTTGAAAATAAAGATGAAATATGGTAGTGATAAAATGGGTTCCCCAACGTGATTTATCAACAGAATACTAAGTGCTCACAAGGTATAAAAGGATAGGTGATTGTCAACGCAATAAATTGCAATGAATATCTTACCAAGCTTAACTTCTATATTTGATCTAAGACTTAAACATGCACATTAACCACACATTCCGATGATGGCAATGGAACAAAATTAAGAACAAGTGGATTAAATCCCTCTAATCCTCAAGCAACTTCTGTTGTCATGCTTGTTAGCTTTAACTGTCATTGCACTTTCCAGTGGCATTGACCGTAATAACATTCCCATGCTAAAAACATTCAGACCCAAACATTAAACTGTAGAAGAAAGGTTGAATAAAATAACATTTAACCCAGAATTCATGTGTACTTCCATACAAACATGAAATAGGAAGTAATCACCAACGTTTAGAAAAGAAATATAAAATAAATAACTGGAGAATACTATTCCTAGACAATCTCGACTTGATCTCTCAATTCCCTCTTGTGTCGCACTCAGGGCTCCTCGTCAAGAGCAGATCTGCATCCCTTTCACGTCGATTCACCCGTAAGAGACTTAAGCCTCCATAGCAAAAAGCTTCAAAGGATAAGTTGAAGAAGATAATGCACGAAAAAAACCTTTTTTTTTCTCTTTGCTTGTGAATATTTATATTCCTCCAAATAGTATAGGTGTCCATTCCTAAGAATAATGTTGCCTTTGTCCGTACAACTTGGTTATACTAGACTGGACAGCTCACACATTTTTGTTCTTATCCGCTTATTTCTTTGACAGTTGTCGGGTACGGCGATAGTCTTAGGCGCAATCTGGAAATACTCATGCAACAACATCGTACGAAAACATGACAAAATTAAGGATAAATAGGCTAAGGTCCACTGAGTTATAAAATGCAATTTACTAAACTGAAAATGCTAAAATATATGTTAAAGATAACTAAATGGGGACAAATTAATCAATAAATATGGAGAAAACATATGTTCTTTCTAGTACTATCACTTTTCCAAGAGAATAAGTGATGATCACGTGTGGGTTTAGGGCCACACGGTCTCCCACATGGGCATGTGGACTACACGGCCACCACATGACCATGTACAACTGTAGAATTTTGAGTCTTCATGAACCACATGATCTCAGCCTGTTACACGGCCTGCCACACAGTCTTGTTTCTCATGTAGGGTAATTTATTGTTTACCACACGACATGGTTATATAGTCGTGTAACCATTCCACATGACCACAAAACCTTCAAACAATCGTGTGATCCCTGTTTTTTAGTTTTGCTTAAAAATTTATGCTATGCTCAATTTAGTCATTATAGATCCCCCTAAATTGTTTTTAGAGTTTTTATTCATTCAATTAAGTCCCTAATATCGTGTTTATTCTGGAATCTTTGATTTAATGACTAAATTGTAATTGTTATAACGTATGAGATATAAATTGTACAAGCCTACTATCATTATGATACTGAGTGTTAATAATGTTACCGCCCTACTAAATACATATTAAGCATGCCTATTGCTACTATTGAATTGAATACATGTTAAGCATGTCTACTGTTATGTATTGTTATGTTACAAAACATGTCTTATTGCATTACATGGGGTGAGACGATATGAACGAAGGAAAAGTGACAGTTTAATAATCTACAAACAAGTAGTGACTCGTCCACAAACCAAGTGGTAGTTTATCTGCAAATGTTTTTAAGTGAAAATACTGGTGATTTTTCCATAATTTGGCAGTTTATATGTAAACCAAGTGGTGGTTTACCCAAAACCCGATGTGTATGGGTGGATGAGTTCTGAGGAATGCTTATTATGGTATGTAGTAAAGTTGGGTATGATCTTTTAAAACCATTATCCATTTTAAAATACATTATTCTTCCTTTTAAAAAACATTATGCATTTTAAGGATACCCCCATTACCAAGGCGATATTACATTGGTTTAAGGCTACGCTTACTTGGAAACATATTTAAAACGGCACCATCCATATTTAAAAATACAAGAAATAGCATTTGGTAGCTTCTTAAACAACATTTATAAATCACAAGTAGGGATATGCCAACAAGGCTTTTAGTTTACATTCAAGGTATTCAAAATAAGTTTTTAATATAGATTAATAGTTTGAAAATGACAGTATCTAATAGTTGTCCTAATACCCCCAACTAATACATGTTACCCATGTAAATAAGAAGGCTCACAAATAGTCACAGATCTGGCTATACTCCTTCGATCATAGCACGTAACCTAAGAACCTAAAAGGAAGAATAATTTAGGTAAGCTCGTGAGAACTTAATGAGTTCTTGAGAAGAACAATCCCCCTAATATTTCTATCAAGAATTAAGAAAAAGGGACTTGAGTTGTCAGATTAGTTCACCATATTTAGCGGATACATTACTTTGGTCTATAGTTCAGTTGGTGGACACTATAGCAATCAAATTTAACCTATTGGCATATCACACTGATTTTTAAACTCATATTCAACTGTCACGGGCACATCTGCTCTGCGAATACACAACTTGTGTGGATTACCATTTATGATTGGCAGACTTCTACATTTTTATGCAACGTGCATTACCGCATGCACCTTTTCTCACATACTCCCTTCATTATGCTAACTTGTGATCCTAGTTCTCGAAGAACCAATATTTCCTATATCTTCATATCCACTCATCAGAGTTATATAACAAACATCACCTTCGTATCCTCCTAACTCACCCCTTTCTTTGAATGCATAGGTGTTACCCCGCAAGGTTAAGCTTTCACCAATCACTATTTGCATCAAAGTGTCATACCGGAGGCAAAACATTTTATTCCGCATCTTATTTATCATTATACACAGCATCCCTCCATTACCTCCTCACATTAGTCTGGATACAGAGCTTGTGCACCAAGGAAGGAGTACTTATACCATGTATATACCACGTTTTCTAGGTCAGTTTAACCATATAGAACTATGCATGCACTAACTCTTGGAATAGGTTTCCTTAGACAGGAACATCAGAGACAAATGACAAAGCCACTTACCTTGTTGTACGGTGTTTAGAAGTAAACGGATTAAGACAGATACCAGACACAAGGTACTGAGGAACTCACCAAAATACTTTACTCAGAGCTTGACTACTTTATCGGTTCCTTCCGTTTAATATTTGGACCTTCTACTGTTTATTTAGCTAAAACAATAAAACAACCTTTTTAAACATAAAAAATGACCAAAAACTTATGATACAACAAGAATCTATAGACATGCAAACAATTTCTAGATATAAGTTTCCTTCCTACCTATTATTCAAAGAAACCTTACCAACCGCTCTTACGTTAGTTTTTATCTATTTGGTAAAGCTTAAAGGAAGATTTAAGAATTTACCAGCAGACAACTAACGCAGAAGCTCTCCTGAGCTTTTATAGTTAACATCCTTGTTAGCAAAGAAGAACTCACCTGGTTTCTTCGATGATAACAAAGTCTAGTGGAGAAGATGAATAAAAAAAATCTTCTCTCCACTATCACACTTTCTTATATATAGGTAATTTACATCCAAATCTCAATCAAGATTATACCTAATCATTACTCATTTTCACAGGCTTTCACTAATTAATCACATCCGATGAGGCTTTCCAAGTGTCCTAGTTATTGACATGTTGTCTCCACTAGGATGCCAAGTGACTTAAACGTATCCTACAAGCCATCATAGTTACTTTAGTAATGACACTAAAAACTTGGGTGGCAATCTCATTACCGAGAAAGTCTGCCTAATAAGGTCCTCGCCCTAACTACAATCTTCCCATTAGCTAAATCTCATCAATCTTGCCAATGTAACTTTCTAAATTCAACCATAACGTCTAAGCTGGGTTTTGGACTTTACACTAGGTGTTATCTAAACTCTACAAAATCTCTTTGATGAAGCTTTCTACGCTAAGGTTTTTCTTTCAGAAACTTATAGAAAATTCAAAAAAGAAGATGCAAAGGTGACTTATGATGGCCAAGTATATTTTTATATACCCATGCAACAAAGACAAGATTTAGTGGATAAATCAGATAATCCCACTAACACCCTTGATTCTCGTGATTAAATGCACTTAACAAGCTTTAAGTTAAATCATCTAAAGTAGTCTAGTTCAGTTCTAACTAAGTCTCAACTAAATCTCCAAAATAGCTAATTACGTCATCAAACACTAACTAAAATAAGTTAATTAAAACTACGAACTTATCAAGTTCGCCCAAAACATTTAGGGTGGGTGGATACTTAAATAAGAGTTCGCCAAACCCTAGTGTTTGCCAAAACTATAAGTTCTCCAAATGCCAAATCACACAGAGTACTCTACTTAGCCAAAAACAATTAATTTACGAACTATAAGCCAAACAGTAACAGAATATTGAGTCTCCACCTCTGCTCACTCCTATCCATAAACTATACCACTCTCCCCACCAAGAACAATTTACTTAGAACAAACATGCACTAAAATAAGTTCCTTACTATGAATAGATGTTCTCAATCTCATATATAAAATAATGAACAAGCCTCTCTTAAATATACGCAAATTGACTTGTCAAAATACAACTATTAAAATTTGAACGTTGACAATAAAGAAATATTGCAAAGAAAACAAAAAGATAAAGAGCACGCAGATTTTACGTGGAAACCCTTTCGAGAAAAAACCACGAGCAAAGGAGAAGAAAATTCACTAATGTCGAAAATCGAATAATTACAAGAGGAGACGACTACGTCTATTTATAGGGTGAAAACCTTATTCTAATTAATTTCTAATAAAAGTAACTTAGTAAGGTCAGACACCTTATTCTAAACAAAAACAAATAGTAGAATTATACTTCTATACTGATTCCACTTGTGCTTTCTGTACCGTACCCCTATCCTGTCACTTATATTTATTTTTAACATGAATTTGAGTCACACCTTTAACAACAACCAATTTGAATCTCTATATCTTTAAGTTTCGCTCAATTAAGTCTTCAATATGGACCAAATTAACAAAAATCTTCTAGCAATGGACTTCTTTGGAAACAAAATATCTTCAAGTAAGGAAACTTAAACACAATGGAAATCTTTCTTAAATCCTTGCTTTTTTTTCCCATGTTTTAACTTAATAATGTGCTAATAAGAATCCCTAAAGATGTGCTAATAAAGTCTAAATTAAAAGATTTCAACCAAATATTCTTTAGATTAAAAGATTCCAACCAAATATGGTAAGTTACACAGCCTTCTAGATGAAAGTTTTTTTTTGAAGTAAAATAGCTAGCATTCATTAATAAAATAGGGGGAACACAAATAGTCTCAAAACGCACATTGAAACTCAACAAACGTCGAAAATTAAATTATAAACATAAAGGAAAAGCAACAATAAATAAAGAAAGACATTCAAGATAACCCAAAAGCCAAATTGAAATAAGAAAAAACCCCAAATATCTGTACCAAAGAGCATCAGCTAAAAGACTCTCCATTTTCCTACTCCTAAAAGATCGAACCCAGGACATAACGGCCAGTAAAGAGTCAGAGCTTCGACACCATCATCGGATCTAGATGGAAATTTTCCAATGAACCAAAGCAAGCAGACTAAGATGGGAGATTGAGGGTGATTCGTTCTTTTTCTGCAATCTGTTCCACCAACGATGGTGCCTCCTCGATCTAGAACATGCCTTCCCAAAATCGATGGCCTTCCTTCACCAAGGTATGTGCTGCACCATTTTCATTTCTTTTTACATGATGAAACGAGATACACTCAAAGAAAACCACAAATCTTTTGATGTCTTCTATAATCGGACTAATGATAGAATTGTCTTTGTTGTTTGCATGCAATTTTCAGATGACTGTCAACGAGTCCCCTTTAATTTGGACTTGCCTAAAACTGATTTGCTGGGCAAAAAGAACAACCTGCTCATAGGCTTTAGCTTCAATTATGAACGCGCCGACGACATTATCATGGAGGTAAGTACATGCTCCCATAATAAAGCCCTTCACAATTCCTGTAACTGATTTCCTTCCCTGCAGATTAAAGGAAGAATCAAAGTTAAACTTCACAACTCTCAGATTCGAAAGCCTCCAACACATCTCAAGGGGACGGCCTGTGTAAAATGGACTCTGAGACGCTCTCGAACTCTACCAGGTAACCCTTAATAAAAACTATTGTCTCCTGAATTGTTTGCATAACCCCATCATGGATTAATTTGTTTCTTACAAACCAAAGTGCCCCGTATGCTAAACACAACAAATTTTTGCTTTTATCATTAAACATACTAAAAGCCTCTGCTAATCAGACAGTATACTGTAGATCCATTAAAGCGAAGGGCACATTAAGCGCAAGCATATCAAGTATTTGCTGCGATATTAGGCAAGATCTGAGAAAATGATCAACAGATTCAGGGTTATTCTTCACAAAGGACAAAAAATAGGAGTCTATAGTTTACGTTTCTATAGGTTATCATAGGTGGGCATAAAAAATTTTTGTATCTTCTACAATGTAATCTTGATTTTTTCCGGTATTTGTAAAGCCTAAAGGGTTGTAAAAATTTTCTGAATAATAGCATCAGTAGGAAAAGGATGACCATGATGTAAAGCAGATGCCTCCTTGGCAAGGGCCTTGTAGCTACTTCTCACAAAATACAACCCCGAGCCCTCTAGCCTCCAAATCTTAGTATCTGGAAATGAGCATTTTGGTAGAGGGATGGTGAAGATATCCTTCGATTGACATTCATCAGTTATTGAGGCCACCACATCTCTTTCCCAGGTACTAGTATCATGATTTATCGACTGTGAAACTGTTGTATATCTGATATCAATTGACTGATAATGTATACACCCATCAACAGATCTCGGGATCCAAGGGTCATCCCATATATTCACCGAGTGCCCATCACCAATTTGCCAATCCAGCCCTTTTTCAAGCAAGCCACGAGCACTCACAATACTGCACCAGGAAAGATAAGGGTAAGTTCTCAAACCCATAGATAGAAAACTTGATTGTGAAAAATACCACGCCTTTAAAATTCTAGCAAGCAAACAACTCGGTTGAGACCATATACGCTAGCATTGCTTCGCCAAAAATGAAACATTAAAAGAAGCTAAGTCCTTGAAACCCATTCCTCCAACGGGTTTAGGAAGACAGAGATTTTTCCAGCATCTCCAATTAATTCCTTTAAAAAATTACGCCACCAGAAATTATTAAGCAGACTTTCAATTTTCGAACATGACATTTTTGGAAATAAAAAATATTGCATTGCGTAAATTGGAAAAGATTGTAATATTGCTTTAATAAGCGTTTCCTTCCCCCCTCATTAAAAGAAATCTTGTCAACCAACTGCCCATTTTTTGACGAATATGATCAAGATAGTGAGTTACGGCTCTTTTCTTATTTCTCCCAATAATCATAGGAAGCCTAAGATAATTCTCAAGATTTGTAGCAACTCGTACCTTCAAAATATTTCTAGCCGAATTCTTCATATTGTCAACTACATTAGCCCCAAAGTAAATAAATGATTTCTCATAATTCACCAGCTGACCAAAAGCCTGCTCATAAATAGACAGAACTCTCCTAATATTTATCGCCCTTTCTATTGTAGCTTTTCCAAATATGATGCTATCATCTACGAATAGCAGATGGATAACAAACATGTTGCCTCGCCCCATGCTAACCCCTTTAATCAGACTATGCTGCTGTGCATCGACAAAAATTATGGAAAGCCCTTCTACACAAATTAGAAAAAGATACGAGCTCAACGGATTCCCTTGTCTTAAACCCCTCGATGGTTCAAAAGAATCACTACTTCCTCCATTGATCCCCACTGTGTAAGTAACCAATGCAATGCATCTCATAACCAGCGTGACCCAACTTAAATGAAATCCCAATCTCACCATCATACCAGCTAGGAAATTCCATTCAATCCGATCGTATGCCTTGCTCATATCGAGCTTTAAGGTAAAATTACCCATCCTACCCCCTTTCTTATTTTTCAGCATGTGAAGTACCTTATAAGCCACTAACACATTATCAGAAATTTGTCTTCCCGGTATAAAAGCACCCTGGTTTTCATGTATACAACTATCCAGAAGACTACTCATTCTATTAACAACCACTTAGGAAAAAATTTTGTAAACTACATTGCACAAAGAAATCAGGCAAAATTGTTTAATAGAACAAGGGCAACTAACCTTGGAATAAGGATGCGCATTCATATCCTCCGTAATTTTAGGTTGTACTCTCTCTAAAATGTTGTCATCATCGTTACCTTCTATGGCAATAAATAAGTCTTTAAAAAAACCTGCAGTAATATCCATAACACGCTTTCGATTAGAACACTATCGGCTCGATTCATCCTCTAGCCCCTTGACAATATTTTTTTCCTTCTCCCTAAAGCCATCTTGTGAAAATAATTAGTATTGCGGTCCCCGTGCTTAAGCTAATTGGTACGGGCTCTTTATTCCCAATACAATTCCTCCTTGTCTGCTTCAAGGTTAAAATCTACATGAATCTCCGTAAGCTTCAAAAGATGTTGTAGGATCCTTATCTTGAAGAATTTGAAGCCTATCAGTGAGTTGTTTTTCTTACATTTCCTCGCCTTTTGAAAGACATATTCCAGGCCACTAGTCTCTCACCTAAACGTACAAGTTTCGAAGGCAGATCACTAGAATTACTTTCCCAAAATTCCTAAATAACCTCCTCACAATCTTTCTCCAAACACTATTAGCATTAAAACGAAATAATTTTCCCTCGCCCATCACACGTTAATCGCTTTCCATTGCTGTCAATAAGAACCACATAGTGATATGAAATAGCGTGAGTAAGATGGGTTACCATAAAATCTGGAAAACAATCCCACCATTTTTGGTTAGCCACTCCATGATCAAGCTTTTCACGGATATTATTGGTCGCAAACCTGCCCCTTTTCCCATGTGTACCACCTTCTAGTGAAGCCCAAATCCATAATATCATAATCAGGTAGTGTATAACAAAATCTGAACATATTCCTTTCAGAGCCAAGCTTGTCACCTTTCTTTTCAAAAGAGAATGCTACCTCATTGAAATCTCCAATGACCAACCAAGAGAGAATTTGGTCTCTCCCCAAATGCCTCAACAGTTCCCATGACCGCCCTTTCAATCTTTCCTCAATGTGCCCATAAAATCCCATGAGACGCCATTCAAAATCCTTAGAGTCTTCCTTGAAAACAACATTTATGTGATAAGCAGAGTAGCTTCGAAGAGAGACCAAAAGTTGTAAAGACCATCCCAAACACAAACCTCCTTTCGAACAGTTAGCACCAACATCGATACCATGAGCAAAGCCACACTTTCTCCTAACATTTTCCATCCTACGTGAATTGATTTTTGTTTCAATGAGAAACAAAATCTAGGAATGAATATCTATCAGGTGATTCTTGAGTCTCTGAACTACCCGCGGGTTCCCCTAACCCTGGACATTCCAACTGAGTGTTTTCATAATGCCCAACTACCCTGCCTTGCAAAGCCAACCGAATCATCAGAGACTTGTACTGCTGTTGATCCATATTCAGTAGTTGTTACACAAGGATGAGTATGCTACCTTTTTTTCCCATCTGCCAAATGTTAAGGGCTGTTCTCCCCATTAGACCCAATATCCATCATTCCATTTTGATTCGGACCCAGCTTATCCAATTAAAGCGCACTCTGATTACTGACCAAATTAGGAAAGTGGAGCCTATTAAATCTGCCATTAACTTGCACCCCAAATCACGCGCCTTATCCCCCACAAACTGTCCATTTGAAAAACTTGCCATGTTTTGAGGGTTAAAATTCCCTTCATTTGGTTGCCTCAGCCAACGACTCACCGGAGCTTGTCTCCCCCTCGACACCACCCTGAGTGTAATATGCCAACCAAATACTATATTTTTCGACACAACACGTGCCCGAACCGAACAAAAGCTCTCTCCATGACCGCGCTTTCCACATAAAAAACAAAAAAGGTTTAATTTTTCATACCGAAAAGAGGCATAGAAAGATTGATCGCCAAACTAAATCTTCTTCCTTCTCTTAAGTGGCAGACCAACATCCAATCGAACTCGGATCCGCATAAAATGTTGAAGACCCAACGATAAAGACTTCGTGTCATATTCAATAAACTCGCCTAGAAAGTCTCCAAACCTCTTTGCCATTGCCTCCGACATCAGTCCCGGTGGCAAATCATGGATTTGAATCCAAAAAAAAGTATGGGAAATAATAGTTGTAAGCGAATCATCAGAAGGACTTACCTCTTTTAATATCCACAGCCATAAAACACTTAAAAAGATAACGCCTTTCACCCAAATCGAAAATTGCAATCCCTCTTATCGGGTGCCAGAGATTAGCCATCGTGTTTCTAAGGGAGGGGAAGTGGACAACACTGCCCGTTAAACAAGGCTCCACCAACTGAAACTGCGAGTCAACGGTGTTTGGATCCTCACTAAACGCAACTTCCTCCTCATCCTTAAGATTTAAGTTGACCAAGTCATCCTCCATAACGTTGATCAGAAAACACCCGTGAAAACAAAACCAAAATTTGGAAAAGAAAAAGTTAAGCGTGTCACCTAGGACAGACGAAAATATGCTAAAAAATAGTAGACTCTAGATGCAAGTTAAATTACAACAAAAGTTGCATCTAGACAATGTATTTGTCACTAATAAAAATGCCAAATTATAATTACCAAAATAGTTATTTTTTACTACTTAATCATTTAAAAAAAAAGTATAGTTTAAGCATATTTAATTTGTTGATGCAATATGCACATTTAAGACATGTATCGTAAAGCTTATTATACTATTGTTCATAATATTATTAAAACATTAATATACAAACACTAACAAGTATGTTTTCATAGTTTATAATTAGTAGAATCAACATTTTTAAAAGACAAAAAGAGAAGATACATAAACAAAAACAGTAGAAGGCACCAAGACATTTATACGATTGCATGATTAGTGGGGTCCGACACCAGAGGATAGTGAAGTGTCAGCATCCACCTTACCACGTTGGATTGGTTCAGATGTTCGGGAATAACTCGTCAACAAAGAGGGTGAGGTGGGCCATAACCTTTATATATAGCACTATTGATCTTCCATTAATTATGTACCTAGTGAGGTAAATGGATAACAAAAGTATTATATTAGGTGGTGAATTATATTTTGTCTATTTTATTAAAAATAATAAATTAATTTTTACAAATTGAACTAAAGAGTAAATTTGTTATTTTGTTAAAAATTTTATATATTTTTATTGTTAAAAATTAATCATTGTATATTAGCATGAGGTATATATGATATATCATGTATTATTATTTGATTATTCTATTAATCAGTTTAGTTTTTTTTTTTTTGGTATAAAGAGAAGGATTAAATCAAAACTTAAACTATATGTGGCCAAGCCACTCCGAAATAATCATCATGTAGTGATTGTAGGATTTCATCTAGTGATTGCATGAAAAAGTACCTACCTGTCAGTCCTGAGAACATCACTGATGCTAACCTATCAACTATCTTGTTACCCTCTCTGAAAGTATGAGTAACTTGAACCATCCAAGGAAGTTGTAACATATTCTTAATAGTACGTGTCAAAGCTACGAAATTCTGATCATATATCTTCTTGAATCGCTTGAATATCTGCCGTGCTTGACAAAATTGATGAATTTTTTGACAAAATGATTCGTTTGTTCATTGATCTAATGTACAGAAATTAATTATCTATTTTTTAGTTAAAACAAACAAAATACAATTTAACACCTAATAAAGAAACATCCATAATATTTTTACCTAATTATTGATTATCCTTTATATTTTATGATCTCTAAAATTTAATAGACCATATACATTAATAAGTTAAATGGTTGGAAATAATCAGAAAATTGTTGTATTTTCTTTTAAACCTTCATACATACTTAAATAAGCTTTAATGAATCCAACAAGTGGTTTCAGTGAAAAAGAGGATATTTTTCATCCTAAGGATCCCGGGTTCGAACGTTTGTGTGTGCAGGATGTGTGTGAATTATCAAAGGATTAAAAAAGTATGAACAGATACTACCATATAATCATACCAATATATTCAAATAAATAAATAAATAAACTTTAATCTTTTACCTTGTATTCTAATAAATCCTTGACCTAACTTACACTTAAATAAACATTAATCTTTAACTTATACTTAAATAAGCACATAATATAAAGGAATAATATTCGTTGCACCATTAATTCATAAATCTATCAATAATGAATAATAAAACATTTCTTTAGGACTAATTAAAATAAAATGATTGGTGAATGATTTATAAGTAAATATTAATAACTTTATATAAATATAATTTATTCTTAATATACCATTTGGTACGTGAGTTTGACACTTTTTTAATATAATATTTGAATTATTTTTTTTCTAATTTGATATTTGTATTTGAAAAAAGTTATATATTTTGGTACCGAAAGATAACGTGAATGTTAACGTTTTAGTATTTAATTTGGGTTTTAGAATTGATTTAGTGAAAGTTAATTGCTAATATTATTAGGTTTGAATTTTTCATTATTTTATTAATAGAATAATTTTAATATTAATTATGAATTTGTTTAATTTTGTATTTAATTTGTCAAATACAAATTTGTAATTTTATGATTGATTGTGGAAAGTTAATTACTAAAATTATAAACTAATTATGAGTTAACATAAAATATTTTCCCTTAACAGCAAATGGGAGTATAAGAATTTATTAAGTGTAAAAATAGTATAGAAAATATTTAAATAAAGCAGTACAATTTAGGAGTTTTATATATGAGAAAGGATTGTATGAAACTATGATTTTATGTCATCCCTATCTTTTTTCAATAGGAGAATTGATAAAAAAAAAGAGAGAGGATTGTATGAAACTGTGATTCCATATCATTCTTATCCCTTTCCAATACAAGAATGACAAATCAGATTTTTTTTTTCTTGATTTTCAATTTTTTCCTCATGAAAAAATTCAAATCCAACTAAAAAGGCTGAAAATCAAGAGAAAAAATCTAATTTATCATTCTCGTATTGAAAAAGAATAAAAATGACGTAAAATCACAGTTTCATACTATATATATACACCCATTATAACCATTGAGATGTTATAGCTTTGTTGTTGGGGAGAGGAAGGATATTCAGTTCCATAAAATCAACGTGTTAATTATTCGTATTGACTAAACCTCCCCCAACTTGCTTTTCTTTTATTCATCACCAAGCAATATTGGATGTATCCTCTTTGCCTTTCAAATCTCATCCCTAAACTCAACTTTGAATAATGGTTTCAAAATTATAGCAGCTTTTACTTTTTATTTTTTAAATTACAATAATAAGATAAAGCCCAAACAATAAATGTGATTAATGTAATTCGAATCCAAATCACATTTAAAACGATGAATACTTTTAACCATTCGAACATCACATGAGTTTCCAAACATATATATAGATCGTACGGACGGGACGACATTTACACTATATTACAACAAGCGACATGACACAAACAGCAACACCCATAAAAACAAAACTGTACAAAAACTGTGCCTACTAATCCCTTCTTTTTATTTTTATGCTGAATAATGTCGTGAAATTATTATTATTATGGGAAAGGGCAAGTCGAAACTAGTCTCAACTAGGACTTGAACGTTACTCAACTCTTTTGTCTGTCTTGGTTGATTTTATTTTTTATTATTAAGGGAATTTCCAGAGGTTTTCATCATCACCACCACCGTTACCGGCGGGAGGCTGATCGGCGTCAAAGCGAGGAGGGCTAAGAAGCATCCCCTCAGCCATATTGGAAAGCACATTAGGCATATCAAAGATCAAATCCTCATCCACGAAATCATCGGCCATTGAAGGTTTCTCAGGCGGCGCTATTGAATTGTTTCTTAAAGCATCGTTGGCAGCACCCAAAGCCGTCGCCGCAGAGGTCGCAGCCGCCTGGATATCGCTTGGGGAAGTCGAAGCCGGCACAGGCAAAGAAGCAGCCGAGTTGGGAAAGTTAAGCTCAGCATGTTGGCCTTTTAGTGCCAGCGCCGCAACGTCGTAAGCAATAGCGGCCATTTCAGCAGTGGGAAAGGTTCCGAGCCAAATCCTACTGGGCTTCCTCGGCTCTCTAATTTCGGACACCCATTTGCCACTACTCCGACGCCTTACTCCCTTGTAAACCGGGTGGCGACCAGTAGCTGATGAACTGCCACCACTGGTGCTAGCCTTGGAAGTTTTGTTGGGTTTCGAGTAATGCATGATGATGATGATGATGATGAGAAGAGAAAGAATTGGTGCTGGAAGATGGAGATGTGAGAATCCATTTATGGAGGTTAAACTCTTGTTGGAGTTGCAGAGAGAGGAAGGAGGAGGAGGAGGAGGAATTACTGTAAAGTGCAAACCAGTTGTTGATGAAGAGATATCTGCTGATAGTTTGGGTGTAAGCCAAAATATAAGTTGGATATCTAACTGGGTTGTCTTTTTGTTTGTGATTTTGGCTGCTCAATAACTGATTATGTATCTTAACAGTTGCTATGTTTTTCAACACCCACTTTTATTATATTCAACAAAATATGTGTCATATTATTCAATCTAATATCAAATCTAATGCTATTTTTTTTTTTTGTGAAAAGATAAAAAAAAAAACTAAAAAAGTTACATCAACATAAAGCTAACCTCAAATACATGTATTTTCTCTTTTTTCTTGTACTAGTTTACCGCTTCTTTATTATGTTTCCTAAGAATATGTTAAATGATTCAATGATCTATTTAGATAAGAGTCGATAAATTCTTTTTACCAACGTCAAATCTGAACGATTAGAAATCTGGATTTGAATTGTGTTGAGTGCTTTTATGTTATCCGTTTGAATTAAAACACTATCATAATTTTGTTTAAGAATTATTTTTGATACCCCATAATTTAACTTAAGTAACAAAACAAAAACTCAAATACTTGTTAAATTAACAATTCGGTATTCGAATTAAATTAATATTTTTAAAGTTTGCATTAAAATTAAAACATTTATCTACAAAAGGTTTAAATTAAATACTTTATACGCTAAAATTAATATTGTATCACTTAGTCAACTCGGTATATTCATTTTTGCATCATTAACTTCAAATGAGATTGGAATTTTTTTATTTATTTTCCTTATCAATGTTGAATTTTAGGCATTGACAGTATGCTTGGTTAGTGGCTCAAATTCATGCATGCACGCATTTTCCATAATTGTTATCGTATTTTTACTAATTAAAATATCCCTTTCATAAATTAAATTGTAACTTCTATAAAGATGAATGACAAAACCTTAACGTAAGGACAATATTTTTCATTAATGAATTTATCGGTTTTCAAGTAAACGACAAAGACTTCTCTTATTCGATCTCTTCTTAATAAATTAAAAAAAATCTGATTATTCAAATTAAAATAGCAAAAACGATTAATAATAATAAAAATATCATAAAATATCACATCATCAATATTAATTGGATCAATTGAATTAAAATTCTAAATTCTCTTAAAGGATTAATTATGCAATTTGAGTAAAGTAAATATATAGATTATTAAAATGATAAAAATATATTTTTACTATCGTAAATATATACAAATTAATTTCAATCCTTTAAAAATTTTCTAATTTCGCCCTAATTAATTATAGAGGTTGATATAATTCAAAAGATGTGTAGTGGAGAAGATGTTTTGTTGTGGCGTTTGGGCAAATAATTTTGGTGTCATATCACCGTGATTTAGTGCAAAATTATTCCAGACAGTTGTATAGGATAAAACATATGATCGAGCACACATCACACCCACTTACCATCAAGTGAAGGAGTTCCTTTTTGGGGTAAATATCATTCAATTGAATTGAATTTACCTGGAACACATTCTTTTTTAATCAAAAATGGGATTTTCTTCATCCGCAAAACACACTACTTGTATTCTTTTTATGCTATATTCTTTGCTTCAATCATTAATACTTGAATTCCGTGTGTTGGCCTGATGATAAAAAGTATTCATTATTTCAAGTATGACCTGAATTCGCGTCATGTCAGTCATATTATTGTTAAAATTTTATCCTCCCCTTATAATTCTCCAAAAAAAAAAAAAATACCCCAACCCTTTGCTAAATAACTTTCGCTGTTAATCCCAATAATATCGATACTTATTATCTATAAAAGTAAAATGAATTTAAACCATAAATATTTAAAATTGAAACTTTAAATATAAAAATACAATAGATTCAGATTCTAAATATTCTAGGGTTAATATCTACATCGCACCAAATTTATTGTGCATAATAATTAGAATATTTGAATTCAAATATTATCCAAGTCCATAATATTTGTATCCATAAAACGCAAATTCAACATCTATAAAGTTCTAAATCCACATTACCCATTGTCATCCCTAATCACAACATTAAGTCAATTACAATTTTCCTTTTTATATTATATTTGAAAATTTAAATCTCTATACCTTAGTTTGGTATAATTTGATCTTCTCTTACTTTTTTTTCCACAAACACGAAATGAAAATATTACTTTAGTTTTAAATATAAAATTTTAATTATTTTTATATATAATTTTATAAATGATACATGTAGTAGGCCCAATTTGACCAAGCCCGTTCCAAACCCAAATTAGTAAACAAATTTTAAATTTAAAATGTCCAATACAATTTTAAATTTAAAAGGCCCAATTACAGACCCAACAAACCCAAGCCCAACAAGTCCAATTTTACAATTTTTTTCAAAACCCTAATCCCTTAACAATTTGTACTGCTGCCACCTCCATCCTTTCCACTTAGCTCCCGTCATGTCAGCACGCCACCAGCCAACTTGCCACCACTTGCACCACCGCCACTGTCACCTGCAAAAGGGAAAAAACATCAATTTAGTTGCGAAAAGCAAAAGAGAATCATTGTAAAATTGGCTTTAAAAGGCGATTCAAAAACAGTTGTAATGGTTACAAGATTTTCGAAATCAATACACAAACATAGAGCATTCGAAATAAAAAAAAAAATACACAAATCAAGAAATTCAAGAGTCAGAGGGTTCAAAGCATTCAATATTGTCTCAAGGTATTACAGATATTCATACATTTATTTATTACGATAATTTATTATTGCTATTTATTGCTAAACGTTTTAAAAAAAATAAATAATAAAGAAGTCGAACGGTTTGTCTTCTTACCTCCTTCCACGCCGTCACCGTCACGGACGATGGTCGAGGAGACCCGCAAAAATCTCCTGTTCGTGAACGATCCTCCGATGATCGAGAATTGCAAAGAAAAACAAAAAAGGGATTAAAAACCCTAAATGAAAAACCAACTTATTCAAAATAGCATAAAAACAAAAATAATTTTTTAAAAAAAAGAAAATGAAATACCATCCAAACCCTTTTTTTTCTTTTCGAAAGATCTATTCCAGACCTTTTTTTTTAACTAAATAAAAGTAGCCTAATAAGATCAAAATAGGTTTTTCTTTAAAAAAAATACAGATTCGAAATAAAGAATAGAGAAACATAAATTTTTTTGATTTTTTTTGAAGATCGAGGCTCAGTCTTCATAGATCCGAGCCCGATCTATGTTTAAAAGAACAAAAGTATAAAAAGGAAAGGTTTTTTCATACCTGGGCCATCGTGGACGGCGGCGCGTGACGTCGGAGGACGACGAACCGACGACGGAGAAGGGCAGAATCCTAGGTCTGGCCATGAGGCTTTGAGGAGAGAGAACAAAGAAAAAGGATTAAAATCTATTTTTTTTTTAAACAAAATGAAAACTGAATTTTTTTTGCTAAATTTTGGTTTATATAGGCCTAAGAAACGGCACCGTTTTGGCCTATGCCTCAAGGCACCAAAACGACGCCATTTTGGCGTCAAACCTAACCTCAGACCCGAATTCAACCCGATCTGTAGTCAGGATCCACGTGTTTTTTAGTTTTGGGTTATTTATCCATGTGGTCCTTCCGCTTTTTTAAAATTTATAATTTCGTCCTTTTTCACATTTTTAATTTATTTTAAAATTTCCCATTAATTTCGTTTGCATTACAATTTAATCCTTTCACTTTTTGGAGTACAGAAAGCTGCCACTGTCATTTTTTAGGGGTTATTTGCACATGAAACCCGTATTTTACCCAAAAATTATATTTTGACCTTCAAACTTTCCCAAAATCATATTTTGGCTCCCAAACTTCCCAAAATCACATTTTGACCCTTAAACTTTCCTAAAATCACATTTTGACCACTAAACTTTCCAAAAATTACATTTTGACCCTTGAATTTTTACAAAATTATATTTTAACCCCAAATTCTCTAAAACTTAATTTTTCGACCCCGTATT
This sequence comes from Kokia cookei, assembly GCA_039519145.1. Lineage (NCBI taxonomy): Eukaryota > Viridiplantae > Streptophyta > Magnoliopsida > Malvales > Malvaceae > Kokia > Kokia cookei. The sequence goes on along the minus strand of CM076899.1, from coordinate 18,653,447 downwards.
TTATTATTTTTTCTTCAGATTCTTTGTATATAAAAATTAAATTATTTTCTTCGTATTTTAAATTAATCCTGTCATTTTCTCATTGATTTTGATTCGCGATTTTTCGCATTTCGTTTATTATTAATCCTAGGTTTATTTTGGCGTATTTATTTATCTGGTTAATTGTTTTATCTTTGTATTATTTAATTTTGCCAATAAATTGCATATTCAGGTTTAATTTACGCACTTATTTTTAATTAAATTAAATATGTTTTCTGCCTTTAAAAAATACATACAAATAATTTTAAAACCGAGGTAATATTCTTTCGTGTGAAAGTTTCAAAAAATTATGTCCTAACGTGTTGGGTGTGATTTTTCGTATAATTCACATAATTGAATATCCTCTTTTAAACATTTCAAAATGTCCTTCAATTTTGAAATTTCGGGAACGTCGTGCCCTAACGTGTTGGACACAACTTCAATTCTCCGAGAAATTTGAAACATACAGGCATTTTACTTCCAATTTAATTTTTGAAAATCATGCGAAATAAGTTATGTGTACAAAGAACGTATTTTAAATTTCACTCGAGGTTTCAAATCTTTAACAACAAAGACCGGATAATAATTGACGTGTTACCAACTTTGGGCGTGTGAGGGTGCTAATCCTTCCTCACACATAATCGACTCCCGAACCCGTTTTATGGATTTTGAAGACCAAGATGTTTTTCAAAACGGATTTAAAATGTTTAGTGGTGATCCAATCACACCAAATAAAAAAGATTGGTGGCGACTCCATATTCGATTTTTAAAAATATTTTCAAGACATTTTTTCCAACAAAAAAAATGTTTCGACAGCTTGACGACTCCACTGGGAGTTTTTAAATAAAAGAGAGTCAAGCCAAAAGCCGATTATTTTCTAGCCTTTTTGTTAAATTTTTAAACACTCGGTTTTATTTAATGTATGATCCTTTCCATTTTTGTGTGATGCTATATTATGTCGATAATGCTAGTATAAGTTTGCATTCATATGCATCTGTTACTGCCCCTTTAAGTGGAAGTGGGAAGCTACTCCTTCATGAGGTTTTCACCTCCGTGTAGGATAGTGATTCGCTTTCGGGATTACATCTATACCCATGTTTTCGTGAAGTTTTCACTTTCGTGCAAACATGTGGGAAATGTGTCCCTCTAAACCGAACTCATCCATATGAGTCTGTAATGTGTGAGGATCGAGGAATCTACTGGTTTGGGTACCCTTTACTCTAGAGCCTAAACCACATATAATGAGCCATAAGTACTTGCCTTAGAAGGAGTTATACCGAACCTTTTAGCAATTATCCAAGACAAGTTCTTAGGTTCTTTGTTCTATACCTATATATTGATATTGATGTTTTTTTTCTAACTTGTTTTGTTTTGTCTCTTTTGCTTACATTGCATCATCATAAAAGAAAAGGTATTTACTTAAGCTCGATTACCAAATACAGAGCTTTGTCATGGAAAACAGATTTCTTGATAGAGTGGAAGATAACATGGCTGTGTGCTTATCGTGAGAGGAAAGGTAGCGTAAGAAGGGAGATAGTTTGAAAGAGGGGCATTTATCAGAGTTTTAGGATCATACTCGGATAAAGGTGACTCAAAACAATTTGAAGAGTTGAAAGACATTTGGGGTCAGTGGGATAATGAGACGAAGCAAATGTTTTATAAGGAATATGGAGACCTACCCTACTTACTCGATGTGAAGATAGACAAACACCTCTTTCGAGCTCTCACCCAACACTGGAATCCTGCATATAGTTGTTTCACCTTTGGAAACTTTAACATGACGCCCACAGTGGAAGAATACACCGCATTGATTCGTTGCCCCAGAATTTAGGTCGACAAGGCAAATTCGAAAGACACATGTGTCCTAACTTTTTGAAAATATTGATGAACATAATCGGAATGAGTGAATTGTGGGTTGCATCTCGGATTAAAGTAAAAGTATATAATAAGTGTATCAATTGGAAAAGTCTACGAGATCTAATAATGGCACACCCAGATATGAAGAAACGCATCGACATTTTCGCTCTTGGCATATACGGGTTAGTCATTTTCCTAAAAGCATTAGGGTATGTAGAAGATGTAGTTGCAACTCTTTTTGATCGGCTTAGCAAAGGAATTAATCCGGTCCCAGTAATCCTTGCCAAGACCTTCAGATCATTAAATGCTTATGCTTATCGAGGAAAAGGAGAAGGGAGGTTCATCGGTTGTGCACCACTTTTAATGGTTTGGTTTCATAGTCATTTTTAGAAGGTAGAGAAGTTTTCGTGCAAAGTGTTCTCGGCGGATTTCGAAATGTCCTTCAATTTCAATTTCGAAACATACGGGCATTTTACTTCCAATTTATTTTTTTGAAAATCATGCGAAATAAGTTATGTGTACAAAGATCATTTCTTAAACTTCACTCGAGGTTCCGAATCTTTAACAACCAAGATCAGATAATAATCGACGTGGTATCAATTTTGGGCATGTGAGGGTGCTAATCCTTCCTCACACGTAACCGACTCCCGAACCCATTTGCTAGATTTCGAAGACCAAGATGTTTTTCAAAATGGATTTAAAACGTTTTGTGGTGATCCAATCATACCAAATTAAAAAGATTGGTGACGACTCCATATTTAAATTTTTAAAAAATATTTTCAAGACTTTTTTTTCCAAAAAAACACGTTTCGACAATACATTTATATAATCTATTCTAATATCTTATATTTATATTAATTATATATTATCTATAAATTATTTTGGTCAAGTTTTAATTTACTATAGATTAATTTTTTTATAGTTTGTATAAAATTTTTAATGATAATTTAAAAAAATTTTATTAGCATTATATTTACATTATCAAAATAGATTATATATTGTAATTATGTTATTAGTTATTATTTTAAATAATGTAGCTTTACATTAATTATATGAAATAAATTTATATTGTATATTGAATATGGTAGACACTTTAATTATGATGTTAAAATTGAATATTATATTTTAATTATTAAATAAGTTTATATATTTTAATGGGAAAGATCTGTTTACATCGATGTAAAATTTAAGTGGTTTTACATCCTTTTATAATTTTTAATACAATTAATATTTTAGTAATCCAACTGTTGAATTTATTAAGATTTTGTACTTATCATGCATGTAAATTTTTTAGTCGATCCAATATCTCTATTATATCAATCTAAATTATTATCTATATTAATATATATTTAATGGTTAGAAGTTTTTTTTTACAGAAAATGAATAATTAAAAATTTTTAATTTATATCAAACTTGATATGTATGATCTACATGGATGGTTAGAAGTATGCCATGCTAATGTGCCTTGGATGATCCACATCTCAGGGTCAGGCGCTGATGAGCACATTGAACTATCCATGTGGCTGAGAGCCCTCACAGCCCAGGCACAACGACGCAATTATCAGGGGCGCGCTCTACCACTGAGCTAATAGCCCGTCGTTTCAGACTTTTATTAAATGAGAAAGAGATCCACCAGGGCAAAAATACTATAGATGCAAGATATAGAAGGGGAGTGGATGCTTTCTTTTTTGCCATTTTTTCATCTGTGAGTTGTTAATGAACCCACCTCATTCGTTGACTTTATGTGATCTAAAGAAATCCTATCAAGCATGCCTTTCATTATATTATAAAGTAGGGGCCCATGAATCTTTTCTCTGTTTTTTTTGATTCAGTGCTTAGCCCTTGAATCTAATTGAATCTAAAAAGAATACAGAATATAGAAAATAAGAATCCACTTTGAATTCGAAATCCTTCAAATTGTATCTGATTCAACCCAGGTATTGTAGACATTTCCCCATTTTCATCCCCGAGCATTTTGAATTTCCCATTTCTCAAAAAAATCCCATTCTTTTCTCATTCTTCATCGAATCATACGAATCGATCTAATAATGATGGAATTGAATTTCTATTATGTTTACTGAATCACATGAAATTTTATCTAACTCCATATATCATATAATATATGTGGAATGTATGAAATATGAAATGTGTATGAACGGAAGAAGAAAAATTATACTCAAATTTGAATTTATATTTATAACAAACAGATACAGAAAAGAATTGATAAATGCCATTTAGCCGCATGGAGTTTTGTATAGAATATAAAAAAAAAATAATTCAATTTCTACCATTATTATGATATTACATATTCCAATCCGATTGAATACCAGAAAAATGAAAGGAATTCCTGATTTGATCTGTTCGTTGAAATAAAGACAAAATAATCATAAAATATATATAGGGAGAGAGCTGATTTTTCTAGCGCTTAATTTTTTCATGGACTCCATTGTTCAAAAAACGATTCGCAAAGAAGATAGATGTTTTTACCCACTTTTTAGTTTTTTATTTTTTAGTAGAATATTTAGAATATGATTGAAACTCCTTGTGCACCTTTCAATTAAAATATTTTATTTTCTTATTGTTACCCCATAAAAGTGTCAAATTCTCAAACTAGCCCAGCCCAATTTTTTTTTAATTTAGTCTTTAATTTAAAATAGTCCTAATTTTACATGAATTCCTAAACATTATTTTAATTAGGGAAAAATAATTTTATAAATAACTAATCTTTTCAATCTCTAGAATTTATATCTAGTGAATCTTTCAAGAAAAACTCCCAAATTCTTTATTTTCTCCTTCATACCGAACAAATTTTCATGCAAAAGAATTCAAGGTTTTCAAAACCATCCCTCTCTTCCCGAGTAGATCATCAATCTCCTCACCCAAATTAAAGGTTTTTCTGTTTACGAAACATATGCGAGAACCAACTTAAGCTGTTATGTATAAGTTGAATCATTAGAAATTAGGGAAATATGTCATGTGATCCCCTCGATGAACCCCTTGCAAACCCAATCTGTGAACCTGGTGTGCAAACTTTATATGTGCGAACCCAAATGTGTGAACCCTACATGTGCAAACCCTATATGTATGAACCCCTAAATACGAACCATGTATGTGCAATTCAAGATGTGCGAACCCCTAGGTGTAAACCCTACATGTGCGAACCCCTAAGTGCAAGCCTTGTTGTGCGAACCTTACTTATGAACTTATATGTATGTGTTAGTTGAACTAGGCATATTTAGTCGCATGAAGATGTTAGACAAAAGACAATATATAAATATTTTAAATATAATTTAAATTTTATAATAAATTTTAAAAAAATAACAAGTATACTTTACATAGTATTTGTAGATGGATTGTAAATAGAAATCCGTTAAGGCTTGTATAAACAGTCTCCTTAAAACAGATTCACCCTCTCCTCGGTGCTAAAGAATTTTTGGACGTTTATCTCCCAAGATACAACAACGATCAGTTACCAAAAGAAGCACAACATTTGTAACAGGCGAATGCTAACCAAGCCTCCTATATCACCAAAAACAGAACTGAAATTTTGAGAGAAAATATGAACAAATTTTGAGAGAAAGCAAAAGTGGTTGTTCTTCACTTGATATGTAAAAATGAAAATAATAAAGGGCTATTTATAGTCAAATTTAATGAAACGGTTACATGAAATTTAAAACAAACATAATGAAGAGAGTTACTAAACATTATGAGGAGAGTTACAAACATTATGAGGAGAGTTACAAACATAATGTTTTGTAGGTTACTAACATGGTGAGTTGCAAAAAAAATTAAAACAAATAAAGCTATGTAACTACCTTTAGAACACCAAAGGACAGTTCTGTTGAAGAGGAAAAATATTTAAATGGGCTAAAAATTTCGATAGGCCCTAAAAGCTCGACCAGTACAGACATTTCGCATTGCCCACGTCGTGCAAGTGCACCCCTAACCCATTTTGGTTTGATCAGCACCGCCCTGAGCGAGAGGTTTGGTTTAATCATTTACTAACCAACATGTTGCTTTTAGCTTATAAACTCTTCCCACATACCACACTTTTAACAATGTGAGATATGAGGTTTTAAGCACCATTTTTCCTCAACAATCATTTTCATGTAGCTTACTTTGAGCTTCAATTTCTCATTCATTACTTAACCATTTTGAGCATATTATATATTGTTTTAAAGGTCTCATGGAGTCTATATAATAATAAAATTTATTATTTAAAAACTCCAATTTTACCCATAAATAATATGCCTCAAAGTTCCCTAGTAAACATTATTTTCCAACAAAAGATACTATATATGTGAAATTATTTTTAGATCGTATAAAATAAAATGCATATGTGAAATTGATATGAGTTATTTGGATAAACACATGCCAATGAATGTTAGTATGGAAACACATAGTATGGAAACACATACACTATATTGAAAGGTAGAATGTGCTTGACAAGCATAGTAATTAATTATTGATTGATAGCATGACATGCTAAGTTTATGTGCATAATTACATGAAATTGGGTATGGAGGATGGAGGAGTGAAAAAGTGGCAAATTAAGTCCACATCGAAAGTCAGTACTGCACAAAGTAGACGGCATTGTCATCAAAATCGAATAAACCAAGTTGATAGTTTATTGTAGTAAAAGTCATCAAAATCAAATAAATTGGGATGATAGTTTGAAAAGCCATCAAAACCAGGAAGTCAAAATGATAAGTTATTGTAGTAAAAGTCATTGTCATAGATGACAAGTGAACAACCATCATCACAAGAAAATTCAGGATTATCAGTTTTTTATATGTGTTTTGGTGTGTCGAGCGATACTCGAGGACAGTTAGGATAAACAGGTGGGAACCTAAAACAATAGTTGCATTACATCATGAATATAAATTGTATATGCATTGATTTACTGATGTTCCTTACATTATGTTTTAAATACTATGTTGCTATGACTAGAATGTTTTACTGTTTGTACGATTATATGTAACGGTCTATAAATTAGATCCACATTTAATTGTTATAAGCTCACTCCCCTTTTTTTTACCGCTCAGGTAGCGCAAAGAACTAAGACTCGAAATGGCATCAGAGGAACCTCGGATTGACAGCTTCTCTTGCTTTTATTTAAAGGTCTCACTAAAGTTTTTTCATAATTGTTTTGTTTTTGGGTTGTAATTTTTAATTATTCCTTGCTTTTATATCGTAGGTTTGAGATTGTTTAGCTTATTTATATTAAACATGATATTTAGTTAAAACTATAATATTTGCATGCTTTTCGGTTTAGAGAACCATTACTTTAAAAGTTTTATGTTGCTTCGCAAAAGAACTTTAAGTTTGGATAAAGTCTTTTCCTAAATACCTAAAAGTCATTTTCTTAAAAATTTCACATTAATAATATTGTAATTGAATCACCAAGTAAAGTCGGTTTAATGAATAAAAGCTTTTTCTAAAAACAAAAGAGCGATTTTCATACAAATCAATTGAAGTAAAAAGAATGATTTTAAGATTAGATCGGTGATCGAATGTAATGCCTTCAACTTAGTTGAAAACTCCTAATTATATTATGTAAAATCTTGTAAAACCACGCTCAATGCATGAGGACATTAGAAGCTACTTCAAACTAAGAATATGTGTTAAAGTAAGACATTATATTTATTAAATTAAAAGAATTTTTATAATTTTATATTTGAATTAGATAATTTTAAATTAATTAAAATCTATAAGATTGTATTTGGATGAAAAATTTTAAATTTGGCAGATTTTTAAAATATTATCATTTTAGAATTTATGGATTCAAAATGCTAATAATTATAATTTCTTTCTTTGGATAAATTATTGTTTTAGGAAAAATTAGGATATTGAAATTTTATATTAAAAATAATTATAAAAGAAGAATAATTATATTAAAAATAAATTATATAAAAAAGTTGAATGTAAATATCATTAGATTTGTAAAAATATATAAATCTTTTTAATAAAATAAAATTTTAAAAGATATATTATAATTAAATAAAAATTATTTTTGATTTTTTTTACAGTGGAATCATATGTATTAAATAAAATAAAATTCCGATGAATTTTGAAGAATCACCTCTTTAAGTAGAATTTGAAAAAGAAAATTGATCTATTAAAATCCTCTTTTGAAATTACTCACAAATTTTAAAATTTTTCATATTTTTACCTAAAAAATTTAATTCATTTTTAGAACTTTCAAAACCTTTAGATAGAATTTGGCAAAGAAAATTTCACTATTGAAATCCCCTTTTGAAATTGCTCTCAAGTTTTAAATTTTCTAATATTATTACACGAACAAGTAAATTTATTTTTAAATTCTTGAAATATTTCTTACAAATGAAATCACTCATCCAAATCTCTCTTACAAGCACACAATAAAAGTAATAGTTTTATGGGTAAACTACATTAGTAGTCATCCAACTATGATTTTTTTCTTTTTTGGTCACTTAACTATGAAAAGTTACAAAATAGTCACCCAATTATTAGTAATTTTCTTTTTTGGTCACTTAACTATTCAATTTTGTCTGTTTTGGTCAGCCAAATATATTGGATTTTTGGATGTTTTCATTTTTACGTTAGCCAACTGGTGACCACAAAAAGACAAAATTAAATAGTTGGATGATCATATTGTATTATTTCATAATTGAGTGACTAAAAAAGAAAATTACTAATGTTAGATGATCATTTTATAATTTTTTATAGTTGAATGTAAAAAAAAAAGTTGGATAACTACTAATATAGTTTACCCTAGTTTTATTTTACAAGTACAAAGGAATTAACTTCTATCAACTAATAGATAAACGCTTAAAGTCCAACATCAAGTTTTACTCAAATATGTAAAGTCTAATATCAAGTTTTACTCTCTTTTTTTTAATACAATATTAGGGATAGAGGATGGGATAATGTGGTTTGACCCCATGTCAAAGGGGTGTCTAACAAAAATTTTAACCACCGCTCTATTTAAGTCAAGACAATTTCAAGTTTTACATGTCAATTAAGTTTTTTGATATATTAAGTATATTTTTAATTTTAATTTTTATCATATAAAATTTAGGTTAAATTTCACTATTAGTCCCTATACTAAGCAAAAGTCTTGGATTTAATTAATGTACTTTTATTTGATCATTTTAGCCCTTGTAGTTTTCAAAATTTGAAATTCCAGTCTTCACCAAACAATAATTGTTAAATTCATTAAGTAAAGTTTTGTTATTTCCAAAGTCTTATATGCCAAACATATTATCATATGTGTAATGTCATGTCAAGTGATTATTTCCATGTACTACTCTCTAAAAATTTAGTTAATGGATCAAACAATTGTCATTTGCGTTAAGATTGAATTTTCAAAATTCGAAAAGTATAAGTACTTAGAATGATCTAATTGAAGAAAATAGACTAAATCTAAATTGTATGAATAGTACAGGATCAATAATTGAATTTAACCGAATGAATTTAACTGCTATTGTTTGGATCAAGACTAAAATTTTAAAATTTGAAAAGTACAAGGACTAAAATTGATCAAATAAAAGGACAAGGACTAAATCCACAATTTTCGCAAAGTGCGGGGACTAATAGAAAATTTAAGCCCAAATTTTACATCTTTTTAAATATTTCAAAATTTATAAAATATTTTATTACTATATTATTTATTAATTAAAATTTTATATAAATAAAAATGTTGAATATATTTAACATAACAATAAAAGGCATAATGACTTATTTGGCCCTTGAACTTTACAAAAAAAGTCATTTTAACCCTCTATTTAATTTTTTGACTCTTTTAGCCCTTAAACTTCTATTGTTTGTCACATTACCTAAAATAGATGGAAAGGTTAATATTTGTTAACTTTGTTAATGTGGCATACACATATATTTCCACATCAACAATTAATTAATTTTTTAAAATTAAAAAAATTCAAAAAAAATTATAGAAATTATATTAAAATTATAAGAATATTTTTTTAATATTTTTAATTTTTGAAAAATTACTTAATTGATAATGTGGAATACAAATGGATGTGACGTCAACAATTCTGACAGATATTAACTTTTCCATCCATTTTGGATGATTTGATAAATAATGCAAATTCAAGGGTTAAAAAAACGAAAAATTAAATTGAAAGTTAAAAAAAACCTTTCTTTTACGAAGTTAAAGGGACTAATATGTCATTATACCAAAACAAAATAAGCGAAATTCGGTAAATTTAAAATAATAAAAATTCAATCTCTATTTTCCTTTGTAATAACTTCATAAATTTATTTTAATTACATTGATATTTTATGATCTAATTGGCTTCTCTTTTACATATATTTTTAGTAAATATGTATTAATATACAAGTTTAACTTAATACTAAAAAAATAAGTGGACAAAAAAGTTTGAATCCGCGACAGGGCTAACGTTTAAAATTTGTACAAATATAATTTTTAATTATTTTATTATTCTTAATTATCTTTAATAGTGATTACTTATATATAGTTGTAATAAAATAAAAAATAAAAAAGGTGTTGTAAAGTATACCAAATTAAAGAGAAAGAGCATGAACAAAAAGCATAATCTAACAACTAACCTACACTATGAAGTGCATGAAATTTGGTAGGCATGATAATGATCGCACCATTGACCAACCAGCCCTTGCTAACTTACCAAACTTCAAGCAACTAACATCAAACCAATTCTTCATTAGTTTAGGGAAATTAATATTTAATAAACATAATGCTAGAAAGAAAATGTACAACTTTTATTTCTGTTGACTAATATTTTGCTCGTATCTTAGTGATAAGAATGTTGTTACTAGCACTATTACAACTCATGATAGGGACCACTACTTTGTCTCAGCTCTATTGCTTCCGGTACTAATATTCCATGTCCCTAGTATTGACATTCTCTGCGAACTCCAAACTTGTTGGACATGTGTCTATGGAGCACGCGATCCTTTCTGTTCCTGGGTTGATACCCTGAGCGGGCTCCGTACCTACTTGACACATGTCTGGGTGGCCCGTAGGGCATGCGGTCTTTTCCTCGAGCCTTCTAGGCGTATGCGGATTGAGACCATGTGATGTGAGCTTTCGAACTTTGAGGGTTTGGAAAAAAGCTTGTTGGAAGAATCGTCTTGAAATGGTTCACAAGGTAGAAACCTTAATTCAAAGCACTTGAATTCTCTAAGTAACCGTAGCTATATTAAAACTGCGACCCACTTAAACTTGACCATATACTCGAATCTTGGTGTTTCGAAGTCGCCACACCTCGGGATGGTAAATAGAGTGATAAGACAAATTTTGAACGCCACAAACTTTGAAGAAAGTTTGATAAGTTCGAATAGTTCAACGAAGAACCAAGAGAGAAATATTCTCACAAATTATTTAAATTCAAGCAAAGTTTTTCTTTTAACATAGTGATTTAGGACAAAATTTATAGGTCTGAATTGACCTTTCAAGTTCCTATATGACCTTTCAAATTTGGTCATTTAACTAACTTAAAAACAGACCATTAAATTTGATTTAACTCATGATGGCTAGCCCAAAAGCCATGTCTCTTAACTTGTCTTTGAGTAAATGAGAGGTAGTCCATGGTTAGCTTAAAAGTCATCTTCTTTATGAAAGCTTAATGATCCTTAAAGGTATTGTTTGTAGTCCCTTCATCTTCCATAACCGGTTGTCTTTATTGCTTGTGATGCCATGAATTGACCTTGAAGTGCTTGAAATCGATCAGATTTGAAGAGCCACTCTTGGTCCATTTGAATTGTCACAATGCATCATATTGAAAGCTGATTCTTGAATGAATTTTGTGCATTTATTCACCTTCAAAATCCACCAAAAACGTCCTCTTCTTGTACTAGCAAATTAAGTGACCAAATGCAAACCTTTTTCATGCCAAAATCGAATAGCCTTTGTATGTGAAAGTCCCTAGATCTTCTTACCAGCCAAAAATCATTCCTAAAACATATTAAATATGCAGTAAGACAATTTAAACATGCCAATAAGCTAAAATGGGTTGAATAGTCACCTAGACAAGAATAAATGAATATTTAAACATTTGCAACCTGTTCAAATTCTTATTTAACTTAAAGCACCCTATTTATAATAAAAATAAACACACTAACTCATGTTTAAACTAAATAAACACACAAGATATTTTAATGAATGGTTTAAAGATGCAAACTAAATGAACTAATGGATTACTAAATGCATGACTTGATTTAAAGATGCAAACTTTAACTAACATGGGAGTTACATAATGCATGATAGGATTTATGATGCATATTTAACTAACATGTAAGTTACTTAATGCATGTCATTATTTATGATGCAAACTAAACTAATCATGAGAGTTAATGGATGTCATTACATAATGCACGGCTTTATTAAATACAAATCACATAATGCATTTCATATTTAAAAGATGTAGATTAATAATGCATGACATAATTAAATCACAATCTTAATAAACATAGGAGATGCTTTTATGAATGACTTAATTAAATGCAAAACACTTAATGCAAGACATAAGTAAGGATGCAAACACTTATTAAACTAAAATAAAACTTAAATAAAATTAAACAGTCCTTAAAAAACATTAGCCCAATAATCAATCAGGCCTGTGAGATGTTTCATTTTGCACTTGGGCCCCTCGTGTTTGGGCCAATCTCGATATCTTTTAATTGCATCATAACATGATGTGACCGTGCTCACATCACCGTGGCCTTCTCTAGGTTCCTTCGTGATGGACCCGCGGCCCTACCTTGCGAGCTATACTCGTGGACTCCCTCAGCAAGCTATGTCAGCGAGCTCTCCTTGCAAGCTATGTGTGTGAGCTCATCTTGTTGTCTTCTCGTGGTTCCCTTATATTTAACCTTTAAGTGGGACTTACCTGGGTCGCGGGTCGAGAACTTGAATCTTTCCTGAGGCTCAAGTTGGTGGCTACTAATGTATAACAATTTAGGGACAGAGTTGGGGAGGAAAAAAATTGATACCTTTCCCTCTTCATCATTCTGAATTGCAATATTTTTATTTCATAACTCGTTCATAGGTTAAATTGGGTTGAAATTGAACTTATGAATGATAACCACATTATTTATGTTTATTTAATTTTAGTCTGGTTCAAAATATGCGTCTTATATTTTGTTAAAATTCATTTTTATTTGTCAATAGTTAATCCAAGTTCATTTACATTTTGTTAAAACCTAAACCCGACCCTTAAATAGGTTTATATGTGAGTTTTACTTTAGCACTCCGACAATCCTAAATTTTATTTTACATCAATCAATAATGTATTGTAAAAAAAAAACTCTAGGATAAAAGAAAAAATTGGAATTTCAATATTATTAATTTAGCTTTAGCGTGGATAGAATTGTTTTAAGGTTGAGTTATCCATTCAAACTCAAAAGCTTATTTAATATTTGAATAGATTTAAATAAAAATATTATGCTCGAAAATGGACTAGACCAAACAATTAGATACATTCATATATGAGATACGTTTGAGCAAAAAAATTAAACTCATTTAAAATATAGATCAAACTTGAGCTCCAATATTTAAAGCCTAGGCTCTCTTTGATCCATTTTTCAAGTTTTTATAATATGTTATTTTTCATTATATATATATATAATTTAACTTATATAAAAATTAAATTATCTTATCGGGCTAAGAAGTAAATTTGTCACTATACTTTAACTAGAAATTGAAAATTATCACTATACTTCACTTTGATTGATATTTGCTATTATTCTTATGAACTAGAGATAGATTTATCACTATACTTTAACTTTATATTGAATTTTATGGCTTTACTTTTATTTGATTGATTTTTGCCACTAAAGTATAATTAATATTGAGTAGTAAAATTTGATTAAAAATTAAAGTTGGTGGCAAATTTTAATAAAATTCAAAGTTTAGTGGTAAAATTCAATCACGTAAGAGTTAAATCATAAATTTACTCATAATTTCAAAATATAATGGATAATTTGCACTTTAACAACATAGAATGTTTAAGTTGTTTAGGTATAGAAATTGAATAAAAAGAATTTATATAACAATGGTAAAAAGAATAAATAATTACTAAATATTAAATAAAATAACATTTTATAAAAAAATATAAATAAACCTAACAATTTTGTATTAATTATTTTCAAATATATGCAAATTCTTAAAATATAAAACCTACCAAACAATTCACCCACAATTGTTGTTTAAGTTCTTTAATTTTTTTAAAAAAATTTAAACTAGTAAAGATAAAATTGCATTTCGGTCCCCTAAAATTAGAGGTGATCATAGGCCGAGCTACCCGATCCGACCTAAAGGCCCGCTCGAAAAATGGGCGGGTTTGGATAAAAATGTAGGCCCGAAATATGTGTTTGGACAAAAAATGAGGCCTATTTTTTAAAACGGGCTGGGCCTTGGGTTTGATTTTCTTGACCCGAGCTCGACCCGACCCGAATTTATGATAATGAATTTATTTTTATTTTCAATACTATTTTTTTTTGTAATAATCTGTTAATGAAAATTAAAAGACAAAACAAATAAAATAGAGTAAATAAATTACAGCTAATGGCTAATGAAAAGATAAAAGCAAATAATGATCTGATAAACTTTGGCACGTATCTCTATCAGACACTTACCTGAATTTGAGCAAAATATCTGGGTTGGCTATGTATAAATCTGCCTTAGATCTATTATCTTAGCATATTTTATATGATTTTCATTATAAGGCTGAAACTTAGATTTTTTTTACCATATTGATTTTGGCTTTCATCTTGCAGTTGAACAATGATATTGTTAATGTCATCAACATATCCATTTGTCACATTCCTTCTTAGGTAAGAATTTTTGTTTTATCATTAATTTTGCTACTATTTTAATTGTAACTATCTTAATATAAAGGGTTCTTATTGTATTTTCAATTTGTTTGTTATTTTACGAATTGTTTTAATATCATTTTTAATTTGTTTGTTGTTTTAATATTTATTTTAATATTTTTAATTGTATTTGATATATCATATTTTAAAATTATTTATATAATAAAATAATCTTAAAAAATTAATATGGGCTGGGTCGAGTTGGGCTTGAGTTTAACTATTATAATATGGATCGGGTTTGGGCTAATTTTTAGGCCCATTTTTCGAGCCGAGCTGGGTTCGGGCCTACAAAGTGAATTTAAAATTTTATTGAAACCCGGCCCAAACCCAACCCATGATCACCTCTAGCATAAGTACATGAATTTGAATTTTTATTGTATAGACAACATTCTTAATGTTTTAATCTAATGTCATTATTTTTTTATGGAATAAAAATAATAACTAATTTATTACATCAATGAATTCTGAAAAGGTAATAAACTCCTCATCTTGTCCATGTCAAGGAGCCTTTGGACTGCATTTGGAGGATTTTCAAAAAATTGCAATTCATCACTTGCAGATAATCTTTGTTTAGCCAGATAGTCAACAACTTGGTTCTGATCTCTAGGAATGTAATGTAAGGACCACTGGCTTTCTTAGGAAAGGATATTTTGAATACGTTGAATTCAAGGCAGAGTTCGATGTGGAGGAAGCACTTCCTTGAATAGCTTGAAAAACTTCCAAACTATCTGTTTGGATAGTTACGTTATCATGGCCTCTACGTTGGATAAGCTTAAGGCTCTCCAAAATACCCCATAGCTCGGCATCGAATATCGAGCAGTTCCCAAGATAATGGTTGTACCCAAAGAGCCATTATCCATTTGCATCACGAGAAACTCCCTCAACAGTTGCAATTCCTGAGTCCAAATGAACTGCTGTCCTAGTTGATGAAAATCCTAGGTCCAAAATTATGTCGTTCCAATGGATGCGTAAGACCACCTATTGGGTTAACTTTGAGAGTCGACATGCATTGAGTAGCCCAACAGTATGAACTTTTGATAATCTCCCTCGAGCTCCAAGACTTTCCTTAAAATATAAAAAGATTGCGGTTCTTCCAAAGACACCAAATGATAATCCCAAAAAGGCACGCCCAATTGGTGTCTCCTTCATGGATCGGAGAGATTGCACGTTAGAGAGAATCCATTCTTGCAAGTTAAAAGAGAAAATCTGTTGAAAAATTACCTGTAATGACTTGATTCCAGATGTCTTTAGCTACGGTACAGTCCCTAAGAACGTGCAAAATGTCTTCAGAGTGGAATCCACAAATATGACATGAAGGATCAACCACTAATCCCCTTTTAACCTATTCAACATTACCGAGAAGTAGTTGCTTGAGAATCAAACAAATGAAAAATCAAACTCTTTGAGGACTAGGTGTCTTCCAAGCACTTTTCCAATTTATTCCCTCGAGGTCCAATTATCACCTTTTAAAATCTTATAAGCACTTTTAATAGAGAAACTGTTGAACGAAGTATGGCACCAAGTGATTTTATCAGGTCCATCAGAGATGTTTGGAGGAAGAAAGGCCATAATGCGTTGGATCACCTCTTCTGGTAGTCACACTCTGAATAAATCAAGATTCCACAAACCATCCTCAATG
Source organism: Kokia cookei (assembly GCA_039519145.1). NCBI lineage: Eukaryota > Viridiplantae > Streptophyta > Magnoliopsida > Malvales > Malvaceae > Kokia > Kokia cookei. The sequence continues at coordinate 18,637,078 of CM076899.1, read as the reverse complement.
ATAATCTCATTGAGAGAACACCCTGAATCAAATGAGACATTATCAGGAATGTAGTTTATCAGTTGACCTGCACAAGGAATCCAAACATTTTTCCAACAACAAATCTGGTTCCCATTACCAACAGACTAGATCAGATTTTCTCGAACTAACAACTAGACTTTAGAAAAGGATTTCCAAAGGAACTACTGTTGTGACTAATCTTGTTATTTAAATCTTTCTAATTTTGAGTTTAAGCATATAAATAGACCTAGGTCCCCAACAACCTTAATGAGCAAATAGTGGCTCTTCATACTTAAATATTTGATTATTACAGCCTCTATCTCAATTTATAAGCAAGTGATGGTAAAAGAAAAAAGCCTCAAAATTTCATTTGATGGCCTAATGATCTAGGGTGTTCACCGTCCCAAGTGTGACATAAGTTCGAGTCGCGTTAGTCGCGTTAGTCACGTTTGTTGTTCGGGTTTTATCCCGTTATTGTAATTCACCAAAAGAAAAAAGAAAAAAAGGCCCACGTTTAATTTGCAGTAACTATTGTTTTTAATAATAATAATAATAATGAACCCTATGTGTTTACTTGATTATCAGAATGTTCACTATCGAAATGTTTTATTTTTGGGAAAACAAACAGGTTTCAAAAAAATATTTATTTGAAAATAAAAAAATGGGAGTTACCACCAATCTTTTATTCGGTGTGATTGGATCACCACAAAATGTTTAAAATCTATTTTGGAAAACATTTGGTCTTCGAAATCCAAAAAAATGGGTTCGGGAGTCAGTTACGTGAGAGGAAGGATTAGCACCCTCACACGCCCAAAATTGGTACCACATTGATTATTTTAGGTCCTTGTTTGTAAAATTTTGAAAACTCGAATAAAGTTTTAAAGTACGATCTTTAAATGCATAAGTCATGTTTAAAAAAAGAAATCGATTTTCGTTTGGAAGTCTCGCTATTTCGAAGTGATCGAGGCAGAAAGTCACGTCCAGTGAGTTAGGACATAAAGTTTCGAGATTCGAAAATAACGAGCTTTCCTTCGTAGCAATTTTTAAACCTTGAAAAGGGTATTCAATTATTCCGGTTTGAAAAAATTCGTGCCTAGTAAGTTAAGGCACAAATTTTCGAAACACAAAATAAAGGAATATTGCCTCTATTTTAAATATTTGTATTTTGGAGGAAAAATAAAAAATGACTTTAATTAAAATATAGAGATAAAAATGAGCATGCAAATTAAATACGAGTTATGTAATTAATGACAAAATTAAATAACACAAAGCACAAACAATTATACAAATGAATAAATATACGAAAATAAATATAAGAAAAATAAAATACGAATCATGAATCAAAATATATAAGAAAATACAAGATTAATTAAAAATAAATAAAATATAAAAAAAGTTAAAATTTTATATATGAAAGTCGAAGAAAGAAAAAATAGGGTCGAAAATGAAGTTTCGGAGAGTGTGGGGTTAAAACGTAATTTTGGAAAGAATTCAAGGTATGTGATTTTTGGAAGTTCGAGGGCAAAAATGTAATTTTTTGGAAGTGACAAAAATGTAATTTTTGGAAGTTCGGGAGCAAAATTGTAATTTTTGGAAATTCTAGGTTAAAAATATAATTTTTTGAAGTTCGAGGGGTAAAATTTTGATTTAAAAAAAGTTTAGGGGTTAAAATGTAATTTTGGAAAAGTTTAGGGTTAAAATATGATTTTTGGACAGTTCAGGGACCTTTTAGGCAATAAAACTAAAAAATGGGACACGTGGTAGGTTCTCAAGCATTCTGGGGTCAAAGGACCAATTTGTAAATCTTTAAAAATTATTGGGCTAATTTAAAATAAAATAAAACTTGATTTAAGGAAGAAATTTAAACAAATCAAAAATAAAAAGGACCATTGGCACAAATAACCCAAAAATAGACACGTGGCAACTTCTCAGGCTTCCAGAGAGTTAAAGGACTAAATTGAGAATGATTCAAAATTACTAGGTAAATTTATAATAAATTAAAAATATAAAAAGGACTAAATTATAAAAGTGAAAAAAGTGAAAGGACTGCCCAAATAAATATCCCATCTTCCAAAAACACACAGATCCTGATCCGAGTTGGGTCAAATTCGGGTCGGAGGCTCAAAACGACGTCGTTTTGGGGTTGAAACCCAGCCCTCAAAACAACGCCGTTTCTAAGGCCTATATAAGGCAAATTTCCTTCAAAATTTTCATTTCCTTTCCATTCTTAAAAGATACTAGTCCCTCTCTCCTTTTTTCTCTGAAAACTCCACTCCGTCCGGCCGAACTTTGGTTACCTGTTTGTCACGCGCCGCCGTCGATCGTCGTCGCCGTTCGCCATCCACCGTGCTTGGAGGTAAAATTTTCTTCCCCTTTTTTATCTTAAACAGATCTAGGTTTAGATCTGTTGAGATTGGACTCGGATCTTCTAAAAAAAATATTATTTTAGTTTTATCCCTTTTTAAAAAAAAATTATTCGAGAAAACCCAGAACTACTCAGATCCTTTCAGATCTAAAATTCTTTTGAAATTTTTCATATTTTTAAAATCAATATCCTTTATTATTATTATTATTTTTTAAATCTACCTTTCATTATTGTGGTATGTTATTTTGTGAGTGTTCGAACAAAAAAGGCCTTTTGCGAACGTGGATAGCTCGGTGGAATGTTGTTCACGGCTCTGGCGACGGTGCTTCGGATGGAACAGATACGTCCTTTCAACTTTTTTTTCTTATTATCAATATTTATTTAATAATTATTAAATATGTTTGTTATACATTTATTACTATATTAAATATGAACTAAATGCATATTCAAAAATAATAAATAATAACAGTAATATAATAAATAGATATATATTAATAAATATATGTATAGTATTCAAACAGTTCAAAATTGGATTAATAAATGACAATGAATATCTGTCTATTGATATTATACCTTGACTGATATTTGAATGTCTTGCAATATGCTTTGAATGCGCTCTATCTCTATTAATTTCGAAATATCTTGTGTTTGTGTATGGATTTCACAAACTAGAAAGTTTGTCTTTTTTGTATTGATTTCAAAATGAAGAAGGTCTGTATTGATTTCTTCCAAACTTGTAACCCTTACAACCGATTTTAATTCGGCCTTTATAGCCTTATTACAATCATTTTATTTTGTCTTTTACAACTTAATACTGATCTCTTCTCATTTTTGCAGGTTCACAGTGGCGGTGATGGTGGCAGTGGCAGATGGGCGATGTCACAACTTGGTTGATGTGGTAGCTCATGGTTGGACAAGGCAGGGGTGGCAGCAGCACAAGTGGGTTGACTTTAGGGTTTAGTGTATTGGGCCATTAGGGTTTGGGCTTAGGACTAATTTGTAAATTTGGTTTTAAGGTTGTAAAAATAAATTTGGGTTTGTAATTGGGCCCAAAAATTTGTAATTGGACATTTGGACTTTCTTTTAATTTTTAATTAAATTTAAATTTAAAACAAATTTAAATTTAGAATGCATTTAAATTCAAAATAAATTTAAATTTAGAATGCATTTAAATTCAAAATAAATTTAAATTTATACTAAATTTAAACTTAAAAATAAATTAAAAATTAAAAAAGGGTCCAATTTTGCTTAAATGTTGGGCCTGCTCAAAATTGGGCTCCAACATTCATCGTCACTAGAGGTGATCATGGGTCGGGCCAGGTCGGGTTTCAATAAAATTTTAAATTCACTAAGTAGGTTCGGGTCCAACCCGACTCAAAAAATGGGCGTAAAAATTAGCCCAAGCTCGGCCCATATTATAATAGTTAAACCCGAACCCAACCCGACCCAGCCCATATTAATTTTTTAAGATTATTTTATTATATAAATAATATTAAAATATGATATATCAAATACAGTTAAAAATATTAAAACAACAAATAAATTAAAAACAATATTAAAACAATTTGTAAAATAACAAACAAATTGAAAATACAATAAGAACCCTTTATATTAAGATAGTTACAATTAAAATAGCAGCAAAATTAATGATAAAACAAAAATTCTTTCCTAAGAAGGAATTTGGTGAATGGATATGTTGATGACATTAACAGCATAATTGTTTAGCTGCAAGATGAAAGCCAAAATCAATATGGTAAAAAAATCTAAGTTTCAGCCTTATAATGAAAAGCATATAAAAGATGCTAAGATAATAGATCTGAGGCAGATTTATACATAGCCAACCCAAATATTTTGCTCAAATTCAGGTAAGTGTCTGATAGAGATATGTGCCAAAGTTTATCAGATCATTATTTGCTTTGTCTTATTTGCTTTTATCTTTTCATTATCCATTAGCTGTAATTTATTTGCTTTGTTTTATTTGTTTTATCTTTCAATTTTCATTAACAGATTATTATTACAAGCAAAAAAATAGTATTAAAATTAAAAATAAAATCATTATTATAAATTCGAGTCGGGCCGGACCGAGCTCGGGCCAAGAAAATCAAACCCAAGTACCGGCCCATTTTAAAAAATGGGCCTCGTTTTTTGTCCAAGCCCATTGTTCGAGCCTATATTTTTATCCAAACCCGCTCATTTTTCAGGCGGGCCTTCGGGTCGGGTCAGGTAGCCTGGCCCATGATCACCTCTAACTTATGCACACACCCATTTAACTTATCACATAGACCCATTATACTATAGGGAATTTATTGGGTTTTATAGGATTTTTTTTCTTTTTAATTTCCTTTAATTTTTCATATTCTAAAATTAATTTCTCAAACTTGGGGTTTTACAAGGAATTATTTGGAATTTTATAAAGAAAATTTTAGTTTCACAATTTTATCTTTTTCATTTCTTTCTTCTCCTCTTTTAAAAATTTAATGGTAGTACGTAAAATGAAAATAGTTTTTGATCACAGTGTCTAAAATGTTTTATATATATATATATATTTCAGTGTTGAAAATAAAAACTTGTGAAAGTTTTTACTCTAATATTTAAGGTCTAACTCAATTTAAATTAAGCTTATATGAAATTGACATCATAAATAAACTCAATCACTCAATTCAATTCTACCCATAAACACTTTTTCATTATAAACTTGTTGCTAGCGGCGTTACAATGCATGAACATAATTAAAATAGATGAGGTTGCCCCGGTGGCTGCAGCAAATGGTGGCTACCATAATAAGTTTGTTGACCCTAGCGGTACGTATACGGTAATGGCCAAAATCAGTATAATTAAATGATTGATTTGCTCTTTGACAAAAAGTGTAAAGAGAAATAGTTTAGTCCAAAAGGAATCAATGGAGAAGGAAGATTGGAAATTTCAGTACGAAGATGTGTGATATGGTAATTAAGTGATGGAAAGATGGGCTGGCAAACTCATATTTCCCTTAGATACTATGCTAGTTATTCATGGATCCATACATCTCAATCGGAAAAGAATCAATAGAAAAAGAAAGAATCGGAATTGATCGATATATTTCTCAAAACAAACGAAAAGGAAACGAAAGCTGAAACATAAATCATGGATAAACTAAGCCCTCTCGGGGACTTGCTTAAGAATAACAAAGAGGAATCTCATGTAAATACCATGTAATAAGGTTTGATCTTATCCGTAAATATTCCCATTCCAAAAATAGAAAGTTCAAAACAATTGGGATTTTTTTGGAGATTGGATGCAGTTACTAATTCATGATCTGGCATGTACAGAATGAAAACTTCATTCTCGATTCTACAAATATTTTTATGAAAGCCTTTCATTTGCTTCTCTTCGATGGAAGTTTTATTTTCCCAGAATGTGTCCTAATTTTTGGCCTAATTCTTCTTCTGATGATTGATTCAACCTCTGATGAAAAAGATATACCTTGGTATATTTCATCTCTTCAGCAAGTTTAGTAATGAGCATAACGGCCCTATTGTTCTGATGGAGAGAAGAACCTATGACAATAGATGAGATGATTAATATATATTTGAGTCAAGTGTCGGCAAATTTACCTTTGTCATGTCTCATACAATTGGATACGAGTGAATGGGGAGTCCACCTTGAAATAAGGGCAACTTGATATCATATATACCTTTGGTAAAATGTCTCTCGTAATATATTGGTTACTTTTATTTAATTCATATATTCTTTTATTTTAATGTATGCCTAAAATTCAATTCCATCACGCAATTTTCTAAAAAAATTACTCAAAAAAATATATCTAGAATGTTATAAAAATTTAAAAAAAAAACATATTTTGAATAAACTTGGATAAATGATTGATAAATTGTTGCACCTACATTTGGTCCAATTGTCGGACTCAAATTCGGGATGTCATGTTTCATTGTTGGAGCAACTCATTCTATCTCGATTCATAATTTCACTTTAAGTGGTGTCCAAAACATATTTTACATTCTATACTAATTTTACACATTTAATTATGGTCAATTGGGCCCACACATAGTGACTCAGGGTTGTACAAGGTCAAGCAATGAGTCGAGAGTCGAATCCAAACTGAAATTACCAAAACATGTCTCGAGACATTCTGTTGGAAATTTATAGGTTGCAAATTAATTATTCATGAGCACTATTCAGATTAAAAGTGATGATTTATCATCCAATGGATACATTACCATGGGACAAGTTTCTTCCAAAAGGTATGTCCAACATGGAAGGTTGTGACTCTCCAAATTTGTATCCATTGAATGCATATAAATAAAGGATCTATGTTGCTCACAATCACATTACAATCAATTCCAATTTTCAGAAATTAGAGTAAGAGTTAGGGGATTCCGCGATTTTTCTAATCAAAGGAAATTCAAAACTTCGTTGTATCTCGGAAGGACCTTTGCTTAACCCTCTAGCAACTTTGTGTAGGGATAAATAGTTCTCTTTGGAAAGCGTCACCCGTGCCTCGAAGTCTACTATTTAATTCAATATCGTCTCCGGATCTATCTTCTCCACTCAAAATCTCCAACACATTATTCCCTTGTTTCAAAAACTTAGCTTTAATGTTGACTATCTCTGTAACAACCTATTTTTCAGTGGTGTTGGAAACAGTGGTTTTGATATCACAAACCCGACGAGAAAAGTCTTATAATGAATGTTTAAATTAAATAAGTCAATAATAATTTTTATATGAAATTTTGAATGAGTGAATATTTTTACTAAATATTTACTAAGTATTATTTTATGTGAATTGATGTTTACTCTGGTAATTTTGGTGATTGATTACTTTATTAAGGTAAAAGGAGTAAATTGTAAAAGAGATAAAAGTTAATTGCTATAGATTAAAAAAAAGTAAAGGGACCAAAATGGTAATTAAACCATAGTCAAAAAGTCCAAGCGGTGGTGACATGATTACCATCCACTATTTTTTGGGTTATTTATTCATTTAATCTTATTTAGTTTAAGGCTAAATTGTAAACAAGTTTGTTTAATTGAAATTTAATATAATTGAAGGACCAATTGTGCATTTGGACCCTCCTTAAATGGCATAATAATAGAAATGATAAGGAATTCTTTAGATGTTGGGCAAATTTCGATTAAATCCTAATTAAATAAGGATTTACTAATTAGTCTATTTTTCTGTATGATCGGGAATGGTGGTTTTGAAGCCAAAACTTCGATGTGTTGGGCCATAAATATTAATTATTTAATATTTATTAGGTCTTTAGTATCTTATTAAAATTTGGTTATGAAATTTTATTGTTTAGAGAGTTAATTAAGTAAAAATGACTACATCGTAAAAGCTGTAAAATGTGGATATCATTGATTAAATGGGTTAATTAGTAAAAGAATGGTCTAGCAAAGTCCTTAAAGGGTAATTACACCTTTAGGGAGTTTAGTGGATTGTTTTAACACGTATTAAGCTAAATTGGTAAGTGAAAACAAATGGTAAAGTTGTAATTTCTTTAGTAAGTTATATATAATTAAAACAAAGATGAAAATTATATCATCTTCTTCATCATATCATAATCGAAACCCTAAAAGCTTGGGGAGAAACATTCAATCATCTTGAATCCTTTAATAGGTCGGTGTGATTTCGTCCATTTTTAGTGATTTTTATGTTTTTGAGTCCGTATTAGTTTAACCTAGCTAACCCAAGGACTAATTTGTGATTTTTTCAAATGTTATAAATTTTTTCATTGATGAATAAGCTTGTTCTTGAAAGTTTATGGAAGATTTATAAGCTTGGTTGTTAGATTTGCTTATTTTGTAAAGTAGTTTTTGATGATTTTAATGTTTAAGGACTAAAATGTTAAAGTGATAAATTTAGAAGGACTTAAGGTGAAATAATAGAATGTAAGGACTGTAGAAAAGCACTTAAGCATTTGGTTAAGCTAAAATTGAAATAAAATGGTTAATTTGCATGTTTAAGGCTTAGGGACTAAATTGAATAAAATTAAAATGTTGGAGGCAATTTTGTAAAAATATAAAAAAGGACTCAATTGCATAAAATAGGTTTATTTTACTTTAAAATTAGTTAATTAAATGAAATTATTGTTTTAGATCAAGAATGGATTAAAAATCGAGGTGAGGAGAAAATCATGGAGTTCATGTACTATATATTGTTGCAATGTAATTAGGTAAGTTCGTAGAGTAAAATAATTAATTTAGTTTCTGTTTGTAAATTATTGATAACGCTTAAAAATAACATACTTTTGGGTATTAATTATATATTTTTATGAGTATGATTCTATTAATTTAGGCTATTTGTGATCCTTTTATCTTGTAGGGATTACATTGAAGACAAAGGACAAATTGGGGCAAATAGCATGATTTTGGAAGAGAAAGAGAAGTTGTGAAAGGGTGGAAGACTTGAAGAGAGTTTTTATAGGAGAAAAAGACTTGATTTTATTTTATTTTATTTTAAAACTTTATTTTTATTAGGATTAATATTTAGGATATTATTTATATTTAATTTATATTTATTTTTTTAGATTTATCTTTTAGAGTTTAAAGTGGATCCAATTAGGGAATTAATGTTTAGATTTAATTCAAATTATCTTTTAGAATTTAGATTAGATTCAACTAGGAATTTATATGTACTATAAATAGGGGATAGAGTGATTGAATTATTCACTCTCCAGTCATCGTAAAAGTCCTCCATCTCCCAAAAACCCTAGTTCAATAAAAAGCTCTATTTTTTTTTATCTTGTGTTCTTCCCCAAAAACATGAGCAACTAAAAACTCTTCAATCGAAGGTTATCAATGTTCTTCCAAAGTTCATGAGGCTTAGAATTCGCGCCTAATTCTTCTCACCCGAGTATTAATCAATTCTCTAAATTACAGGATCGATGCTTCCGTCCAAAATCCCTACAAAAGTAATATTTTCATCTTATGCAAAAACGGTCGTTTTATGTGTTTTGAGGAGATTACACATTTGGTTCGCTAACTTACTGCGTAAGAGGTTGTCGAGCCAAAAAGACAAAAACACGTGGTATTTGTCGTTAAGAAAAGATGATCTAGTGTCAGACGATCCCATTGGAGCGACAGTTGGCTAAAGTCAGTTTCCTCTAAAGTCAAAATTATATTTGGAGCTGGTGGTCGTAGGTGTCCTCCTCCACTATAACTGGTTTATTCGAGCACGAGAAGAACTATCCAAAGTGTATGATTGAACCAAGGAGGAATCAAAGATAATTGGAGGCTAGATATTTAGACATCGATAAAACCTTTCTTCCTTTGACTTCATTTATTTTTATGCAATTTGTTTCTTTTCAACACCTCTATTTTTTTTATCTCTTTTAATTCTTTTTTTTTTTCAGATTTCGACGCTTTTCCTAGGCAAGATTTTGCCCAAGATCTCAACAGATAAGATTCTTTACCCTCCAGTCCCTAAGGATTAGACCCTACTTCCCTTTACTATTATTTATTTTAATTTTTGGAATAGATTATATTTGGTGTTCCCGACGACACATCAATTCTTGAAATAATTTAAGTATGCTATATTTAAATTTTTTTGCTTAATAAATATTAAATTGAAATGAAATTGTATTGAGGAGCATGATTGAAAGTGACGAAATGATATAGTTCAAATCAGGTGACAACGAAATGCTTAAACGATTGTGGATTGTGTTATTCATGTTACGAATGAATTATTTCGATTGATATAATTAATAAATTGAACTAAATTATATTATTAGTTAATTTGATATTATGTCTGATAAATAAGAACTATATGGATATGTGCTCGAAATGGTATATTGTGAAGAAAGTTAATTGAAATGGACATAATATATGACCCATATGAACCTCTTGGATAATTGGGACACAAAGGACATGTCATTAGGGGCTATATTGCTTCGGGAGCTAGTCTTGGATGTCTTACTAATAGATAGTCCCTGTACCTAAGTCGTTACTACTAAATAATCCTTAAGTTCGTACTGTTGTTCTCTATATATATTAAATCGTTATTTACTCCATTGTTATTGTACCAAATTTCATATGCTTGACACTTTGAGGAATTTGAGAAACGAATAAAGAAATGAGATGTTAGGCCTTGGGCTGGTGATTTGTATCAACGCGATGGCTAAGATTCTGCATATGTTGCAGTTTCCTGATAGCTTGTGTGAGCAGCATTGTGAGTAGACGACTTCTAAATGAATACTGGATGTCGAAACATTTTTTTTCGAAAAAGAAAAAGAGTCTCGAAAAATATTTTAAATTGAAAAATGGGAGTTGCCACCAATCTTTTATTCGGTGTGATTGGATCACCACAAAACGTTTAAAATCCATTTTGAAAAATATTTTGGTCTTTGAAATCCAGAAAATGGGTCCAGGAGTCGGTTACGTGTGAGGAAGGATTAACACCTTCACACACCTAAAATTGGTACCACGTCGATTATGATCCGATCTTGATTTGTTAAAAATTTGAAAACTTGAGTAAAATTTAAAATACAATCCTTAAATGCATGCTTTATTTGATGTGCATGTTTAAGAAGGAAAATTGAATTTCGTGAGGAAGTCTCGTTATTTCGAAATGATCGAGGAAGAAAGTCACGTCCAGTGAGTTAGGAGAGTTAGGACATAATGTTTCGAGATCTGAAAATAACGAGCATTCCTTCATTGCCAATTTCAAACCTTAAAAAGGGTATTCGATTATTATGGTTTGAAGAAAAAATCGCGCCTAGTAAGTTAAGGCACAATTTTTCAAAATAAAAAATAAAGGAATATTGCCTCGATTTTAAAATATCCATATTTTTAAAGAAAATCAGAAAGCAAATTTAATTTAAAGATGAGTGAGTAAATTAAACATGAATGTGCAGATAATGGTAAAATTAAATAATAATTAAGTAGATAAGTAAATGCAAAAATTAAGCATAGGATTAATAAAATACGAAGTACGAAAAAAACGTGAAACGAAATCAGAAAACAAGATTAATTAAAAAGGTGAAGAAAAATAATTAAATTTTATGTACAAAATCGAAGAAAAAGGAAAAAAATGGGGTCGAAAATGAAGTTTCATAGAATTTGGGGTTAAAACATAATTTTAAAAATGTTTAGGTGTAAAAAAGTAATTTTAGGAAAGTTTAGGGTTAAAATGTGATTTTTGAGAAGTTTTGTCAAAATGTGATTTCGAGAAGGTTTAGAGGTTAAAATGTAATTTTAGAGAAGTTTAGGGTTCAAAATATAATTTTGGAAAAATTTTGAGGTGAAAATGTAATTTGGGAAAGTTTTAGGGTTAAAATATGATTTTAGAAAGTTTAAGGGTTAAGATGTGATTTTGGAAAAGTTTAGGGGTAAAATTTGATTTTGGAAAAGTTTAAGGGTTAAAATGTAATTTTGGAAAAGTTTAGGGGTTTAAATGTAATTTTGGAAAAGTTTAAGTGTTAAAATATGATTTCTAAAAAGTTTAGGGACTTACTAGAAAATAAAACCAAAAAATGGAATAAGTGGTAGCTTCTTGTCCTTTAGAAACTTAAAGGATTAAATTGAAAAGGAAATAAAATCCCTGGGCAAATTTAAAAAGAATAAAAAAGTGTGCAAGAACTTGATTGAGAATTTAAAAAAAGCGGAAGGACCAGCTGGGTAAATAACCCATTTTTCAAAAACACGCGGATCCTAGGGGGATACATGCGGGTCGGGTCGGAGCTCCTGGAACGGTGTCGTTTTGGCACTAAATCATCCCTCTCAAAACAGCGTCGTATAGGTACAAGTATTTAAACCAAAATCCTTTTGAAAATTTTCATTTTTATTTCATTTTTAACAAAAACAAACCTTTAACCCCCCCTTTTCTCTGTTCTCTCCCCTCTAGGCCATTCGGCCGATCGAAGTCCGGCCAGGGGTGTCGTCATCCCTCCGTCGCCATCTGTCACCATGCGTCGCCGTCCGCGGCAGTTCAGGTATAAAAAACCTTCCTTTTTTATTTTTTCTTTCGAAAATCACAAATCCAGACTCCGATCTAGTTAGATTGGAGCTCGAATCTTTTAAAAAAGGTCTAAAGTTCCCCTTTGATTGTCTAGATCTGTTTTTATTTTTTTTATTATTTTCACTTTTATTAAATCTTTTTTTATATTAATTTTGTTATAATTTCTAAAAATTTAAATCTAGTTCGAATGTCCCAGATATAGAAAGTTTCGGTGTTTCGTTGTATTTTTTTGAAATCTGTTTTGTATATACTCTATTTTAATATTTGTTTGCTCCCTTTTTTATGAACATTTGAACGATGGAGTCCCTCATGAACATGGGATGGCTCAGAGGGACTTCGTTCAAGGCTCCGACGGTGGCGGCAACGTTCAGGTAAGAACCCTAACTGTCCCTTTGTTTTTTATTTTTATTTAAAACGTTTAGAAATAAATAATTAATAAATAAGCAATAAATACATTAATATGTAATAAACAATAAATACATAGTAGATATATTAATATATAAATAAAAAATGCTTCAAAAATTAAAGGAAATAATAAATGAACAATAAATATATTAATGTATATTATACCTTGAAAACCAAAATTTGAATGTCTTAAATCTGATTATATTGCTTTGTTTTTCAATTGATTACGAAAAATGGTCTGTAACCATTACAACTGATATTCATTTCGGCTTTATAGCTTGAATTACAATCATTATAGTTTGTTTTTTCTCAACTAAATGTCAGTCTTTTCTTCTTTGCAGGTGGCAGTGGCGGTGGTGGCAAGTTGCTGGTGGTGGTGCTGACGTGGCAAGAGCTAAATGGAAGAGATGGAGGCAGAGGCAGCAGTAGCAAGTAATCAGCTAGGGTTTTGAAAATATGGGTCTTTTTTAGTGTATTGGGCCATTTTGGTCATATAATTGGGCTAGGGACATGTAATTGGGTTTGTTTGGGTTAGGGTTTATTATTTGGGCTTTTGTAATTGGGCTCGATTTTGTAAAGGGACATTTTAAATTTAAAGTATTTTAAATTTAGAGTAAATTTAAATTTAAATTTTGTTTATTTGGGGTTTTAATGTTTGGAAAGTGCCCGATCAAATTGGGCCTACTACAGCTACCCCTCTTTGCTCGTTGCTGTGTAACAGGAACGGAGCAAAGACCAAAAAGAGGCCCAATTTTGTCAGGTCTCATTTCTTCGACACTCTTTCTTCAACTGGCCCACCCTTTGCTTTATTAGTCATTCAACTTCACTGCATCCACTTCTTTACATCTTCGGTGTTGTGGTTCCATCTTGCCTTAAGGAAATTTCACAAAGACAAAATTGCTACTGTAACTTCACTCAATTTACTTGCAACTTCAAGGAGACTAAGGTTTGTCATCGTAGTCTTTAATCCAATCAATTGACACTTCAAGTGTTTGGTGTTTTCTACCTTCATCGATTAGTCTACTTATCTGTATCTTATCAGGAAGATGACCACTTTATTACTTTGACCCACTTCTCTGTGTCTCATCAGGAAGATGGTGTTTGGAAGTTTCACTCATATTGAGCTTCGCTTCATTGAATTGGTCTTCTTCTCTGTATCTTATCAGGAAGATAACCGCTTCATTGTTTTAATCCACTATAACTTCGAGGTAGAAGATCCGCCGTTGCAGCTTAAATTTGCTCCTCTTCGGCTTTAGGGTATAAGTTTTGTGCTGTTGTGACTTTAATCTTTCCCGTCACGTTTCTAAGGTGCTAGGTTCGTCGTTGTGGCCTCAACCTTTCCCTTCATATCTTCAAGGTATTAAATTCACCGTGGCTTCAATCTTTCTTATCGCATCTTTTAAGGTATCGGGTTCGTCGTTGTGGCCTCAACCTTTCCCATCACATCTTCTTAAGTATCGAGTCCGTCGTTGTGGCCTCAACCTTTCCCATAACATCTTCTTAGGCACCGGGTTCGCCGTTATGGCCTCAACCTTTCTCATTACATCTTCTAAGGTATCAAATTCACTGTCGCAGCCTCAATCCTTCCCTTCAAATCTTCATGGTACCTGGTTCGCCGTTGCGGCCTCAACCTTTCCCTTTGTATCTTCATGGTATAGGGTTCGCCGTTGTTGCCTCAATCTTTCCCTTCGTATCTTCATGGTAACGGGTTCGCTGTTGCAGCCTTAACCTTTCCCATCACATCTTCTAAGGTACCAGATTCACTGTCGTGGCCTCAATCCTTTCCTTTAAATCTTCATGGTACCGGGTTCGTCATTATGGCCTCAACCTTTCTCACCACATCTTTTAAGGTACTGGATTCGCCATCGCGGCCTCAATCCTTCAAATCTTCATGGTACCGAATTCGCCGTTGCGGCCTAAATCCTTCCCTTCAAATCTTCATGGTACTGGGTTTGTTGTTGCGGCCTTAACCTTTCCCTTCATATCTCTAGAGTATTAGATTTGCCGTTGCGGCCTCAATCTTCCCTATCAAACCTGTAGAATATGCTTTCATGGACTTCTTTGCATGCTAGGTTGTTATGATGCTTTGATTAGGACGAATTATATGCCCCTAACTAAATGATTATGCATGATTAATTTCAGATTCAATTTTATTAATTCTTTTTCTGTTTTCGTCTCTGGAGTTATATAGTATGTCGCTCGTTGCAGTTCTGTCACTAGCGTACCACCCTGTCTTCTTTTACGATAGGACTTGGAAGAGTTGTCTTAGTTTGACCCACTTGTTTCAAGTTTAGTTCTTTAACTGATAGTCTTGTTTTAGGTCCCTGTATCATTTAGAAAATTTCTAGAATAATACATGTAGATCCTTGTATTCCTTGTGATACTAGCCCATTACCCATTATCTTAGAATGAAAATGCTTGAGCAAGGTTGTGAACGAATGACATTGTATTAGAATCAAAGCTCAAAGGAATTGAAAAAAACATTGACCAAAGAACAATTGCCAAGTAAAACAAATAGTCAAAGGAAATGATATTAGATACCTCAGATATCATAATATGAGCTTCTCTGATCTGACTTGATGAGGATCATTTTGTGCACGATACGTGTCTAGAAAATATGGAGTTCTTTGTCGATGCTTCACGTTATAAAGTTTCTCCATCTTGTTAAAATTGAGAGAAATGATCATTTCGCACCTAATCTTCACTTCGAATTCGAGCCGCCATTTTCAGGTTTTCAACTCAAAATTCCTTTGGTTTCAAGACGCCCTTTATGGGTTTTCATCTTGATTCTTTTTTTTAGGCAAAATAATTTTTCATTGAGTCTAAGTTGACGGGGTTGTGCAAATCCTTCCCGTTCATTTCTGTTATAATGAGAGCTCGTCCGGAGAAAGCTTTCTTTACCACATAAGGCCCTTCCCAATTGGGCATCCCATTTCCCTTGGAAGTCTTTATGTATGGGAAGTATCTTTTTCAGAACTAGATCTCCCTCATGGAATTCTCTAGGATGGACCTTTTTGTCATAAGCTCGCATCATTCTTTTCTGGTACATCTGACCATGACAGATAGCTCTTAACCTCTTTTCTTCGATTAAATTCAACTGATCATATCGGGCCTGAATCCATTCTGCCTCATCTAGTTGTAACTCTGTCAAGGCTCGGACAGAAGGTATTTAAACCTCAATAGGTAGGACTACTTCCATACCATATGCTAGTAAAAATGGTGTTGCCTCAGTGATCGAAGTTCTATAAGCAAAAAGGGAAAACGATAATTTTTCGTGCCAATCTTCGTAGGTCTCAGTCATTTTGGCAACGATCTTCTTGATGTTTTTATTAGCTGCCTCCATAGCTTTATTCATCTTTGGGCGATAAGGAGATGAATTATGATGCTTGATTTTAAATTGCTCAGAAACATCTACTATCGTGCTATTATTCAAATTCAAGGCGTTGTCAGATATGATCCTTTCTAGCATTCCATATCGACAAATGATCTCCTTTTTCAAGAATTTACCAACTGCAACTTCGTGAAATTGGCATAAGAGGCGACTTCTACCCATTTGGTGAAGTAGTTGATAACCACAAATATAAATCTATGACCATTAGAAGCCTTTGGAGAAATTGGTCTAATGACATCCATGCCCTCCATAGAAAAAGGCCAAGGAGAAGTCATGACATGAAGGTGTGATGGAGGTACATGAATCTTATCTCCATAGATCTGGCACCTGTTAGCATAATTGATGCAATCCCCTGCCATGGTGGATCAGTAATACCTAAATCTCATTATCTGTCTAGTCATTATGAAACCATTAGCGTGTGTTCCACAAATGCCTTCGTGAACTTCTTCTAAGATCTTTCTAACTTCGATTGCATCGACACATCTCAGCAACACCTGATCCTTTCTTCTTTTGTAAAAGATTTCCCCGTCTAGGACATATTTATTTGCCAGCCTCCTCAATGTTTTTTTTTTCATTTTCAGAAGCTTGCTCGGGATACTTGCGATCTCTTACATATTGGAGAATATGTTGGTACCACGAGTAATTATCCTTTTCTTCTTCTTCTTCTTCTTCGTCTTCAATATCATAACAATCAGTCGAAGCCTCATAAATGCTCATTTGAATGGATTTCATATCTTCTGGTCTATTTACTTTAATCATCAAGGCCAAAGTGGCAAGAGTATCAGCGGTCTGATTTTCTTCTCATGGGAGATAATGGAATGTGACAGCATCAAACTCCTTGGTTAACTTGAGAACCAACTTTCGGTAATCAATTAGCTTGAAATCTTTGGTTTCCCATTCTCCTTTGAGTTGATAGATTACTAGTGCGGAGTCTCCACATATCTCCAAAACTTTGATCCCCCATTCTATGGCTGCACAGATTCTCATGACACATGCTTCATATTCTGCCATGTTGTTTGTGCAATCAAAATCGAGTTTACTGGTGAAAGGATAGTGGTCTCCTTCTGGTGATGCCAAGACTGCCCCAACTCCATTACCCATAGCATTTGAAGCACCATCAAAATTTAATCTCTAACGATGTTCCACCGTGGTTCCCTCTTCAGTGGTTGTAACATACATTAAATTCTCATTTGGGAAGTCGAAGTTTATTGGCTCATAGTCCTTTAAAGCCCTACTAACTAGGAAATCTACTATCACACTCCCTTTTACTGCCTTTTGATTCACATAGACTATGTCGAATTCAAAAAGCAAATTTTGCCACCTAGCCAACCTTCCATTCAGTGCGGCCGACTCCATCATATATTTCAAAGGATCTAGTTTTGAGATTAACCAAGTTGTGTAGTACAACATGTATTGTCTTAATCTTCGCGTGGTCCAAACTAGAGCGCAACATAGCTTTTCAATTGGCGAGTATCGAGTTTCACAATTGGTGAATTTCTTGCTAATATAATATATCGCCCTTTCTTTCTTTCCAGACTCATCGTGTTGGCCTAGTACGCATCTCATAGAATTTTCAAAGATCTCCAAGTATAGGATTAACGGTTTATTAGGAATTGGAGGCACCAAGACGGGAGCATTGGATAAGTAATCCATAACTTTGTCAAAAGTTTTCTAGTATTCATCATCCCATATGCTTGGGTTATGCTTCCTAAGCAGACGAAAGATGGGATCACATTTCTCAGTTAGCTGTGAGATAAATCGAGTAATGTAATTTAATCTCCCTAAGAACTCTCGAACTTTTTTTTTGCTTACTGGGTGGTGGGCTTACTAGGTGGTGGTAATTCCTATATGGCTTTAACTTTGTCTAGATCAATTTCAACCCCCCTTTTGCTGACCACAAAGCCTAATAGCTTGCTCGAAGTGGCTCCAAAAGTGCACTTGGCTGGGTTTAACCTTAATTGATACTTTATTAACCTCGCAAACAACTTTCTTAAGATCTTTACATGTTCTTCCTCTGTTCGGGATTTTGCAATCATGTCATCGACATAAACTTCAATTTCTTTATGCATCATGTCATGAAACAGAGTTACCATGTCTCTTTAATAAGTTGCCCCCGCATTTTTTAGTCCAAAAGGCATCACCTTATAGCAAAATGTTACTCATAGTGTGACAAACGTAGTTTTCTCCATATTTTTAGGATTCATCCTTATCTGGTTACACCCGAAGAAACTGTCAATGAATGAAAATAAGGAGTGACCTGTTGTATTATCTACTAAGGTGTCGATGTGAGGCAATGAAAAGTTATCCTTTGGGCTAGCTTTATTTAAATCCCGATAATCCACACACATATGCACTTTCCCATCTTTTTTAAGAACAGGGACTATGTTGGCTACCCATTTTGAGTATTTAACTACTTGGAGAAACCTAGCGTCGAATTATTTTCTGACCTCTTCTTTTATCTTTAATAATACATCTGGTCTCATCCTTCGGAGCTTTTGTTAAACATGCTTGCATTCTTCCTTTATGGAGAGTCTATGTACCATAATGTCTGTACTCAGGCCAGGCATGTCTTGGTAGGACCATGCGAAGATATCTTAGAACTCTTGAAGCAACTCGATAAAATCTTTTCTGGTTTCTATAGAGATGCTTGTCCCAATTTTCACTTCTTTCTTCTCATCTTCGTTCCCTAGGCTTATAACTTCCACCAGTTTCGAATGAGGTAAGATTTATTTTTCTTCTTGCTTCATCACCCTTAACAGATTAGGAGACAAATTATAATCTTGATCATCTTCAAAGTCCTGAAGTTCTTCTAAACACATATCTTGCTCGAAACGAGGCTCTAAGTTAACATCAGGGTCACTCATATTATTGATATTCAATGACTTGTCAAAGGAGTAAAAAAAAGAGGTCCAAAGAGCAAAATAAATTTACGAAAGAATGATTATATGGTATGATTATGAGTACAAATGTATGTATGAAAGAATGATCAATTTTGTATATTGGATATGTACGAATGGTTTGTTGAATTAGATAATGAAAGAATAATTAGCGAAAGATTTGCCATGTAAGATAGAAGATGCATTTTCATTTAAAGCAATGAATAATAGCTAAATGCCCTCTACAAAGGATCTCTATTACTCTTGGGCTTAGAGCAACAGATGTTCATTGATTATTACTCTGGATAAATCCTAAAGGCTACAGGGAGCTCTTCCTCAGTCCAATTGTTTAGAATGCTTCCCGAAGCATATGGGCGAATTTCTGCTAAGCATCCTTCTTCACTTTCTTCTCTGATGACGTTGATGCTCAAATCTTCATTGATCGCATTCACTCACAGATTAATATAGTTAGGCAAAGTGTTTCCTGCTACATTGGGTCTAGATGACTCATCAAATTATATAACCTCCCTCTTGATCATTCTCTCCACTAGCTTTTTGAATGTAAAGCAATTCTCGATGGAGTGTCCTACTGTCCCATCATGATACTTGCATCGAGCATTTGCATCATACCATTTTGAGAATGAGGGCAGTACTGGATCCGCGTAGTACGGAGCCACCGCATGTTGATCATATAGCTTTTGGTAAAGCTCTTTGTATGTCATCGGGATGGGTGTGAATGAAGTTTTTTCAGCATTAGGTCTTGAGCTTGATCCTGACCTTGGAGGATTTCGATTGTTGGTCATTGACGCATTTGATGGAGTCGTCATGATCGGTCTCACGTGGTTCGGCCTGTACATGCTTGCATTATTTATTTCGGCCTCTTTTTTCTTGAAAGCAGGTCTCGTGGTGATTTCCCCAGCGTCTACCTTCCCACTTTTGATTGTGTTTTCGATCATTTCTCTAGACAGAACCATGTCAGAGAAGCTTTTAGTTTCACTCCTCAGCATGTGGTTGATGACCAGAGCCTTCAAGGTATTGACAAACAATATTGTCGTTTCTTTTTCCAACAAAGGTGGTTGCACTTGAGTTGTCATATCCCTCTATTTGTGGGCATATTGCCTGAAGCTTTCACTGGGCTTTTTCTCCATATTTTGTAATGTGATCCTATCGGGGGTTATGTCGGCAACATGACCGTACTGCTTCATAAAAAGTTTGTGCCAAGTCTTTCCATGAACTAATTTTTGCACGACTAAGCTGATTGTACCATCTAGCAGCAGAACCTACCAAGCAATCTTGGAAACAGTTGATAAGTAATTGGTCATTGTGGACGTGTCCCGTCATTTTTTTACAGAACATGGTGTTGTGAACCTCTGGGCAACTCATCCCGTTATATTTTTCAAATTCTAGGGCTTTGAATTTGGGTGGGAGCACTAGGTCTGGGACCAAGCTCAACTCCTTGACATCCATCCCATAGAAGTTCTTAGATCCTTGCATTGCTTGGATTTTCTCTTCCAACATTTTGTATTTTTCCTACATTTGTCTAGGGAGATCCATTCTAGCTATTTCATCAAAGTTAGGAACACCAACATTTGCGACATTTTCTCCTGGGTTGGATCCTGACCCTATTGGACAATTATTTGGTCTTGATGTATCAATGGGATGTTGTTGTGTTCTTATTGTGACATGAGCTGCCTGTGTGTATGCTTCATGTGGGACTTGATTGTATGGTGTAGTATAGCTTGGGAGATTAATGGAATCCTCTTCTTATTCCTTGAGATTTATTGCGGAACCCTTCTCTTTATCAGCCCTCCCTTTTAGCATTTGGGCTAATTGATTGATCATATCTCTTTGATCTTTTATGTCTTGTTCCATCATTTCCATTTGATCTAGTAATTGTGCATGCATTTGCTCCTAATGTCTCTTTGTGTTTGCTCAAGCCTTTCAATCCTCTAATCCATCGCTTTCGATTTCGTGCGAGTGTAATAACGATAAGGATTCTCAATGGTTTCGATATAACTGTTTCAGGTTTAATTAATTAGGTGTATGATTTTTGGAATTTAATGCATGTTAACAGATGCAATGCTTATGAATGCATGTATGCATAAGAAACGTATTGACTTATAGTTCAATTCTATTAAAGACTTTATTGGAAAACAAATTCCTTTACATAAAACAAATACGTATATGGTCGTGACGTAGTATTTAGAAACTTAATCTTTGCTAGAAGTCATTCAAATTCACCCTGGTTCATCTCTGACTTTTGGTTCAAAATATCAGCTTGAATGGTTGAGTGATCGGTCACTTCTCCTACTTGGACCAAAACTTGGTTGGCTGTGTGATATTCATTCTCATCTTGCTTATTTGGCAAATCATCGATTTTCCGTTTTCTTTTCTTTCTTTTTCGAGACGCCTGACCATATTATCTTCATTTTATCAAGGAACTCGTTTTCTTATGACCAACTTTCTATTTAGTAATTGAACTTAGAACTATACCTTTCTTGATATGGGGATGTAATGCAAACGCATAAAAACAAAGGAGAACACAAGTTAGTATGATAATAAAATACAGATATAAAAACAAAAAACCTAGGCTAGGGAGATTGCTAACAGTTTAGTGTAATTCCATCCTAAGATGGGCACTTAAAGCTCACTATATGCGGTTTATGTTCTAGAGTAAGGTACCTACACTAGAAGATTCCTCGATCCTCACCCATTATAGGCTCATACGGATGAGTTCGGTTTAGGGGGACACATTTCCCACATGTTTGCATGGAAGTGAAAACTTCACGAAAACATGGGTACGAATGTAATCCCAAAAGCGATCCATTATCCTACACGGAGGTGAAAACCTCACGAAGGAGTAGTTTCCCGCTTCCACTGATAATAACAGATGCATATGAATGCAAACTTATACTAGCAAGTATTGACATAATATAGCATCACACAAAATGCAAAGGATCGTATATTAAACAAAATCGAGTGTTTAAAAATTTAAACAAAAAGACCTGAAAATAATCGGCTTTTGGCTTGACTCTCTTTTATTTTTAAAATCCTCAGCGGAGTTGCCAAGCTGTCAAAACGTTTTTTTTTTTAAAAGAAAAAGAATCTCAACAAATATTTTCAATTGAAAAATGGGAGTCACTACCAATCTTTTATTCGGTGTGATTAGATCACCACAAAAAGTTAAAAAAACATTTTGGTCTTTAAAATCCAAAAAATCGGTCCGGGATTCGGTTACGTGTGAGGAAGAATTAGCACCCTCACAGGCCCAAAATTGGTACCACATCGATTATTATTCAGTCTTGATTTGTTAAAAATTTGAAAACTCGAGTAAAATTTAAAATATGATCCTTAAATGCATGATTTATTTTATGTACACGTTTAAGAAGGAAAATCGAATTTCATGAAGAATTCTCATTATTTTGAAATGATCGATGAAGAAATTCACATCCAGTTAGTTAGGACATAACGTTTCGAGATCCGAAAATAACGAGCATTCCTTCGTTGCCAATTTCAAACCTTGAAAAGGATATTCAATTATTCCGGTTTGAAGAAAAAATCACGCCTAGTAAGTTAAGGCTTAATTTTTCAAAATACGAAATAAATGAATATTGTCTCAATTTTAAAATATTCATATTTTTAGAGAAAATTAGAAAGCAAATTTAATTTAAAGATGAGTGCGTAAATTAAACATGAATGTGTAGATAATGGAAAAATTAAATAATAATTAAGCATATAAGTAAATGCAAAAATTAAGCATAGGATTAATAAAATACGAAGTACAAAAAAAGTGAAACGAAATCAAAAAACAGGATTAATTAAAGAGGCAATGAAAAATAATTAAATTTTATGTACAAAAAAAGTGAAACGAAATCAAAAAACAGGATTAATTAAAGAGGCAATGAAAAATAATTAAATTTTATGTACAAAAATCGAAAAAAAAAAGGAAAAAAGGGGTCGAAAATGAAGTTTCAGAGAATTCGAGGTTAAAATATAATTTTAGAAAAGTTTAGGGGTAAAAAATGTAATCTTGGGAAAGTTTTGGATCAAAAAGTGATTTTAGAGAAGTTTAGGGTTAAAATGTGATTTCGAAAAGGTTTGGGGTTCAAAATATAATTTTGTTAAAATGTTATTTTGGTAAAGTTTTAGGGTCAAAAAGTGATTTTGGGAAAGTTAAGGGGTTAAGATGTGATTTTGGAGAAGTTTAGGGGTTAAAATATAATTTTAGAAAAGTTTAAGTGTTAAAATGTAATTTTGGAAAAAAATTACGGGTTAAAATGCAATTTTAGAAAAGTTTAAGGGTTAAAATGCAATTTTGGATAAGTTTAGAGGTCAATATATGATTTTTGAAAAGTTTAAGGATCAAAATATGATTTCTGGAAAGTTTAAGGACCTACTAGACAGTAAAACCAAAAAAATTGGACATGTGGCTGCTTCTTGACCTTCAAAAAATTAAAGGATTAAATTGAAAAAGAAATAAAATCTCTGGGCAAATTTAAAAAAGAATAAAAAGGGGTGCAATGACTTGATTGAGAATTAAAAAAAAAAAGCAAAAGGACCAGCTGGGTAAATAACCCATTTTTCAAAAACACGCGTATCCCAAGGGGATCAACGCGGGTCCGGTCAAAGCTCCTGGAACGGTGCCGTTTTGGCACTAAATCACCCCTCTCAAAACGGCGTAATATAGGTACAAGTATTTAAACCAAAATCCTTTTGAAACTTTTCATTTTTAACAAAAACAAACCTTTAACCCTCATATTCTCTGTTCTCTCTCCTCTGCCATTCGGTCGATCGAAGTCTGGTCAGGGGTGCCGCCGTCCCTTTGTCACACATCCGTCACCACGCGTCACCGTTCGCGACAGTTCAGGTATAAAAAAACCTTCCTTTTTTATTTTTCTATTGAAAATCACAAATCCAAGCTCCGATCTAACTAGATCGAGCCTAGATATTCTAAAAAAGGTTTAAAATTCCCCTTTGATTGTCTAAATCTGTTTTAATTTTTATTGTTATTATTCTCACTTTTATTAAATCTGTTTTTTATATTATTTTTGTTATAATTTCTAAAAATTTTAAGTCTAGTTCAAATGTCCCAAATCTAGAAAGTTTCGATGTTTCTTTGTATTTTTTTTTTGAAATCTGTTTTGTTTTTACTCTATTTTAATAGTTGTTTGCTCCCCTTTTTTTATGAACATTTGAATGATGGAGTCCCTCGTGAACATGGGATGGCTTAGAGGGACTCCGTTCAAGGCTCCGACTGTGGCGGCAATGTTCAGGTAAGAACCCTAACTGTCCATTCATTTTTTTTTATTTAAAACATTTAGAAATAAATAATTAAAAAATAAGCAATAAATAATACATTAATATGTAAGAAACAATAAATACATATTAGATATATTTAATATATAAATAAAAAAATGCTTCGAAAATTAAAGGAAATAATAAATAAACAATAAATATATTAATGTATATTATACATTGAGAACTGAAATTTGAATGCCTTAAATCTGATTATATTGCTTTGTTTTTCAATTGATTTCGAAAAATGGTTTGTAACCATTACAACTGATATTCATTTCGGCTTTATAACTTGAATTACAATCATTATAATTTGTTTTTCTCAACTAAATGTCGATCTTTTCTTCTTTGAGTGGCAGTGGTCGTGGTGGCAAGTTGCTGGTGGCAGTGCTGACGTGGCAGGAGCTGAATGGAAGAGATGGAGGCGATAGTAGCAAGTAGTCTGCTATGGTTTTGAAAATAGGGGTCTTTTTTAGTGTATTGGGCCATTTGGGTCATATAATTGGGCTAGGGACATGTAATTGGGTTTGTTTGGGTTTGGGTTTAGTATTTAGGCTTTTGTAATTGGGCTCGATTTTTTGTAAAGGGGCATTTTAAATTTAAACTAAATTTAAATTTAAATTTTGTTTATTTTGGGTTGTAATGTTTGGAACGAGCCCGGTCAAATTCGGCCTACTACACTGGATACTGACTGTAAGGACCTCTATGATGGTTGAGATCTTACATAAGTTGCAGTTTCTTGATAGCTTGTGTGAGCAGCATCGTGAGCGAGTAACATGGACCCTACGATGGCTGAGATCCTACATATGTTGCAGATTCTTGACAGCTTGTGTAAGCAACATTGTGAGTGGGTAATATGGATTGTATCGATGGTTGGGATCCTGCATATGTTGCAGTTTCTTGATAGCTTGTGTGAGTAGCATCGTATACTGGTTATTCGCTATCTAGGCTCGTAAGAGATAAACTCTATCTGGGCTCATATGAGCTAAATTCTAGAAGACTCGAAGAGATCACTGAAAGCTAATGTTACGAGACAACGAAAATGTTATTTACTCTTTCCATAACCGAATATGTTATTCTGTAAGTTAATTACTCTACGAACTTACTAAGCTTTGAAGGCTTAACTGTGAAATTATTGTTGTTTTGTAGATTTTATTGTGCTATTTGAAGATCGGATCACGTTGAAGAAATCACACTATCTCGAGAGCTCGCTCGGTAATTTTTACGTCACCTAGATGTTGATATCTTCTAAAGTACTTGATTTTGGTTGTAATGTGTAATTGAAATAGTCTAAGTGAATGGAGTATGTTTGTTAGCATGATTATGTGCATTGTGTTTAGAATATGAATTGATGTAGGGTGTTTTATTGATAATAGTTAAATGATGTTTTTGCCACTTATATCTATGAAATTGTATGTTTTAAGATGTGTTTTGGTAGGACTATTGAAGCTATTGAGATTGGTGTTTGGTAAGTAATTGGTATGAAAATTTTGGTTGCATATTTGGTGTTCCGTTGGTACACACGGCTTGACACACTGGCCAATACATGGGTGTGTGCCCAGAGAAAAATAGGTGCAGGGTTCACACGGGCAAAACATGGATTGGGCCCAATTTCAAACCGACACACGACCTAGCACACGGTTTCACACACGGACGTGTGGGGTATTTTCGCATGTTCACACGGCTTGTCACACGATCTGTGACATGGCTGTGTAAGGGTATTTCATGTATGACACGGTCTGGCACACAGTTTGGGGTACGGCAGACAATTTGGGGTACGACCGTGTGACCCCTGTTTTCATGAACTCTATGCTTTGTGTAATGTTTCGGACGTTTTCAATCAAGTCCTTGTGAATTGAGATGATAAACAAAGTAAGAATGACGAATTAGAATTGAATGTATTTATTATATCAAGTATGATGTTGAATGTGATGTGATTATGTAATTGTTTCAAGACGTGGATGTTAGTAGCCTCAGAACCCTAACCAACAATGGTGATAGGTTTTGGGTGTTACAATCTCGAGACAAAAGGGTTCATGTCTCGAGACCTGATCCTTTAAGTCTCAAGACTTGAGATAGGGCACCCAAACTCTTGGCTTTGATGATTGTGGTCTTGAGACAAAAGCCTCTGTGTCTTAAGACCTTAATTTAATTTTAGGTGATGTTTATTGTATCAAGACATAAGGCAATATATCTCAAGACTTGTATGATAAGCCTCAAGACTTATGCCCAAAAATGCATGAGATGGCATAATAATGAAGGTTAAAGACTCCAAAACCGATCAAACTTAAAAAATCTCCTTCGCTCCATAAAACAACCTTCATAATATTCTTTTAATAGCTTTGAAACTGTCCCACTTGAAGAGTCTTAAGTCATATAAAAAGTCACCTGCAAAATAGATAATGAAGCATTTAAATAATAACTTAAAACACTCATTAAAACAACAAATTTAATAACACTCATGCATACGAATTAATTGAACATGCAACTTTACCCATACTTAAACTATATTAACAAGTGAGATGATTTAATGTATGACTTATTTAATATAAAAGCACATAATGCAGATCTTTAAAGGATGTTAATGTATTAATGCAAGACATTAAATAAAGATGCATTCAATAAACAAGACACATAATGCAAATGTATTAATGCAAAACATTTAAATAAAGATGCATTTAACAAACAAAACACATAATGATTCAGAACATTAAACAAACATGCATTTAACCAAACAAAACACATAATTAAAAATTGAAGAGTTTATTCAAACTAAGCAAACTGCCACATGCAACACATTGCATGGAATTGGAACGTTATCTAGAGTCCAATAAGGATTGGACTTCTCATGTTCAGCCCAAACTTGCTAAACCAACCCCATTATCTCCTCTTTAAGTTTCTTGGATCTAGCCCGAGTCATAAGTCCAATGGGAATTTCAATTGGATTTTCTCCTAAATTCTTCTCATCTTTTGACCCAAATGGTATAGATATGGACAACTTGGAATTTGACCCATTCGAAATCTCATCAGATATTCACATGCATGTATCATCCCCTCCCTCTTCAAAATGATTTATCCTCAAATCGGGCCATTTTCTCGAAAGAAAATTAAGTCGTGACCAACACGTTACGGCACGACGTTCTCGGAATCTCGAAGTTAAAAGGGATTAAAAACTCGAAAAAGGATATTCGATTCGTATGAGTTATACGAAAAATCACACTCGACACGTTAGGGCGTGATTTCCCGAAGTTTTCACACGAAAAGAACATTGCCTCGATTTCAAAATGATTTTGGAAATAAACATGTAATTTTTAAGCACGAATGAACAGTTAATAATGGAGATTAAATAACACGAAATAAGGTAATTAGGCAGATAAGTGATATACAAAAAATCAAAAAATATGAAATACGAAGGCATACTAATTAAAACTTAAATAAAAATATTAAAGAGGAAGAAAAATAAAAATAATCGAAGTTGAAAATGTGATTTTTGGATACCGGGGGCAAAATGGTAATTTTAGATACTCGAGGGAAAAATGATAATTTTGGAAAAATTATGGTCAAAAATAGAATTTTAGGAAGTTTTTGGGTAAAAATGTAATTTTTGGAAAAATTAAGGTTAAAAATGGAATTTTGGAAAGTTTTAGGGTAAAATGGTAATTTTGGTGAAATTAGGGTAAAAAATGGAATTTTGGAAAGTTGGGGGGTAAAATAGTAATTTTTGGTGAAATCGAGGTTAAAATGGAATTTTGGAAAGTTCGAGGGTAAAAATGGAATTTTGAAAAATTTAGGGTTAAAAATGTAATTTTGGAAAAGTTTAAGGGTTAAAATATTATATTGGAAATGTTTAAGGGTTACAATGTAATTTTGGAAAAGTTTAAGGGTCAAAATATGATTTTGGAAAAGTTTAGGGGTCAAAATGTGATTTTTGGACAGTTTAGGGACCTCTAGGGCAATAAAACCAAAAAAATGTGACACGTGGCAACCTCCCAAGCTTCCTGAAGTCAAAGGATTGATTTGAAAATCCTAAAAAAATTTTGGGCCAATTTTGTAATTAATCAGAATCTTGAATTAAGGATTAAATTAAAACAAATTAGAAGTAAGAGAGACCATTTTAAAAAATAATCCAAAATCATGACACGTGGCAGCTCTTGGTGCTTTCAAAAGGTTAAGGGATTAAATTGAAAAGCATAGAAAATTATTGGGCTAATTTAAAATTAATTAAAAGTATGAAAATGACTTGATTGAAAATTTAAAAAAAAACGGAAGAACTAAATGCAGAAATATACCATCTTTTGAAAACAGGCAGATCCTGGGCGGTTCGGGTCGGGTTGCGGATCGGTCATGGGTTATGGGGTGAAACGGCACCGTTTTGGGGTGATTTGGCCACACCCAAAACGATGTCGTTTTGGTGGCCTTTAAAAACTCATTTTAAACCTCCTTTTTTTACTTTTTCATTTCATTTTTTCCAAAAACATTTCAAAAACATTTTTTCTCTCCTTTCTCTCCCCTCCTTCTCCCCCATGGCCGATCACTCCAAACCGTCCGGTCGACGTAGTTCCGCTGCACGCACCTGGTCACGCATCGTCGCGCATCCCTTCCGACCACCGTCCATCCATGGTGTCGTCCGACCTCCGTTCGTAGCGTTCAAAGGTAAACCCCTTTTATTTTCTATTATTTTTATTACTATTATATATTTTTAAAAATGTCTTGAATCGGTTTAAAGAAACGAATCCAAACCCCAAAATTCGATAAAGTCTTCCCTTTTCTTTTAGAAATCCTTTAGTCAAAAAAGAGATTTAGATCTGGAGTAAAAACAGATTCATTTTTTCAGATCTGTTTCCCATGGTTCTTGGTTCTATAGTTTCGTTTTGGATAGGTTCTTAATCCTTTTTCATGTTTCTTTGCAGATCCGATCTCAATAAGCGTAACGGCGATATATTGATGGACTTAGGTAGCTACTCCGGCGACGACGCGACTAGGGAAATGCCTAGTTGAAGCAGATACGTTCCTAACTCTTCGATTTCTTTTTTATTTTTATTAAATATTATTAAATATTATAGTTATTATTATTATTATTATTATTAATACTATTATTATTATTGATATTTATTATTGTTAATTATTACTACTTTTTATTATTAATGTCTTTATCGATATACAGAGGCAATAAATATTGACTGAATGAATTGAATGTAAACACTAATGTATATTGGAAACGGATGAGTTAAAGTTTCAACTGATTAATGACGATAAATATACATTGAATGTACTTGAGTGCCTTGAATACTTCTGACCTTGGCTCATGTCCCTGACATTTGGTATGGCTATTCGATGCTTCTGCTTATTGCCTTCTGTTTCTGGTTTCTTAATGCTCTGTTGTATTGTTTCTTTAAAAAGACTAATTTTGTATTGATTTTAGATATTCAAAACAAAGGTTCGTAACCCCTTTACAAAATGTTTGAATCTGGTTTTATAACCAGAATTTCAATGATTATTCTTTGTCTTATACAATTAAATGTATATCTTTTCTTCTTTTTGTAGGTCAGCTCGCAGCGGCGGTTGGTGCAGAGGCAAGTGGCTGACTGGTGGCAGTGCAAGTTAAAGCTGAAGGAGGTGCTGCTCGAGCTGACGTGGCAACGTGCAATTGGCTGAAGTGGAGGCAACAGTAGCAACACTTTAGCATATTAGGGCTTCTGATTTTTATGGTTTGGGCCACTTGTAATTTGAGCCCATTTTTGTTTGAAATTGTACTTTGGGTCCTGATTGGGTCAAAGATTGTAATTGGACCTTTTTTGTAACTGGACATTATTTGGGCCTGTAATATTTGGACTTTCAATATTTATAATAAGTTTTAAATTTAAATATAAATCTCAATTTATATTAAATTTAAATTTTAAAACAAATTTAAATTTTAAATAAATTTATATTCAAAATAAATTTAACCTTAAAATAAATTTTGAAATGAGTTTAGTTTGGGCCCGGTCAAAATTGGGCTTCAACAAATTTGTATGCATGAGTGTTATTAAATTTATTTTTTAATGAGTGTTTTAAGTTATTAAATGCTTCATTATCTATTTTGTAGGTGACTTTTCATATTAAGACTCTTAAAGTGGGACGATTTCTAAGCTTTTAAAAGAATATTATGAAGGTTGTTTAATGGACCAAAGGAGACTCTTTAAGTCTGATCGGTTTTGGAGTATTTAACCTTCATTATTATGCCATTTTAAGGGAATGTTGCTCAAGCTAGTACAAATCGGTTTCAAGGGAGCTGAAGGGACATTAGATAAACACATTAAGGATACATTAAGTCTTCATTAAGGATAATTATCATGCCTTTTCAAGTACATCATAATCTAATGAAGAGACATGACTCATTGGCTTCCCTACATGAGTTAAAAACAAAATTAGTGCTTGTTTAACACTAGTTAATGGTCGAATGTGGAAGGT
The DNA here is from genome assembly GCA_039519145.1 of Kokia cookei. NCBI lineage: Eukaryota > Viridiplantae > Streptophyta > Magnoliopsida > Malvales > Malvaceae > Kokia > Kokia cookei. The sequence continues at coordinate 18,606,344 of CM076899.1, read as the reverse complement.
CTCACATATGCATTTGAATAGTCACAAAAGTGTTTATAAATAACCTGTAAACATAACCTTGTTGGCTAATGAATATTTTTGAGTTTATGCGAGAATTCTATTTCTTTGTTCTTGATCTAACTTACTTGGACTTATCAAGGAACTCCTTGTGGCATCAAGCCTCTTGCTTTAGAACTTATCACTTCCTTTCCTTTATTCTTTTTGAAGTGTGGCGTTCCATTATATCATTGGTTCCTATTTTGCTAAATAGTGGGTCATGATTTGCTTATTCTTCTTGATTTGTTCATTATTTCACTGAATAGAATTCGGGTCACGATAATTTATATAATTGGTTCATTTCTAAGTGTTTGTTTTGTGCAAGTCATCCATTTCAAGCCCTTACCATTATTTTCAATAACCAAGCTTCCATTATTTACATCTTCTTCGTGAATACCATTTTGAGACGATATAGAAATTAGACGATTGTGAAAGCTCAACATATTGTATTGAACCTACGAATACCATCACACATCATTTGGTATCAAAGCTACAAAAATCTAATCAGGTATCGTGTTAGAGATCTTGAATTCAAAGAAAAAAAAGAAAAAAATTCGAAATATTGAAAAAAAAACAAATTCGAAGTTAAAAAAAGAAGGGAAATTCGAATTAAAAAAATTCCTTCCAACAAATTGTCACGCTATTGCAATTTTTTTCGATAAAAAAAATTACCTTTCCTAACCTTTTGAACCTATCTTACTACATATCAACCGTACATTTCCAACCGACTGTTGCAAGTGAGTGATTCTTATGTGAAAAATCATCCACCCAATTTTTCTTTGGTTTGATATTAGTGATATATTTTTGAAAAGAAGACATTTGCTTCATGGTGAATCGGTAGACCAAAATCGTATTTTTAAACCCGGAGTTTATTTTTCTAAGTCATTGTTGAGAGAAGTCAAGCATCATGAATTTATTTTGAGTAATTGTGTGAACAACTTTCGTTTGCTCAATGTTTCATCTTTGTTTCCGAGAATGAAGTATTTGAGTTGTGATGAATTTCAAAGGCAAAACCAAGTTTTTTATACCAGAGTTTTGTGTGTTCAATTTTTGAAAGCGGATCCAAAAAAATGTATTGTGTTCATAATATGTAATGTCTTTGATTTGTTTCGTTTATGTGTAGGTAACAAGTCAAAGACATACCTTTTTAAAGAGGGAGGGTTTGAAAAGGCTCTAACGATAGATCGCCCTATAATTATACATTCGTACAATGAGGGGTGTTCAATTAACTATTCATCTTTTCAAACTATGTTTGGTTTTCAGGTCTACAAAAGTAATTTCCTCAATTCAGCTTTTGAGGAGTGTCCTTTAAGAGGCTGTGATTGGAATTCTTTGCAAAAAATCGAAGTCAACGGGCATTCCATATTCAAATCCTTTAAGTCATGTGTCCAAGGATCGCATTTTAAAACTCAATACAAAATTTCAAGTTTTCAAATACATATATATATATATATATATAATTTTAAAGCAAAACCGAGGCAATGTCCTTTTCGTGTGGAAACTTTGAAAGACCATGCCCCAACGTGTGAGGTGTGATTTTCGTAATTCATGCAATCGAATATCCTCTTTAAAATCTTTCAAAATGTCCTTTAATTTTGAAAATCCGAGAACATAGTGCCCTAACGTGTTGGGTACGACTTCCAGTTCTCATAGAGATTCAAAACACGGGGACAGATTTCTTCTAAAGGGCTTCCTTTGAAATCTTGCAAAGTTTTCAAAAGACAAAGGTCATGTTTTAAATTTTACTTGAGTTTTCAACGTTTTCACAAATCAAGACCCGGAAATAATCAACGTGGTACCAATTTTTGGAGTATGAGGGTGCTAATCCTTCCTCATGCGTAACCGACTCCCGAACCTGTTTTCTGGATTTCGAAGACCTACATGTTTTTCAAAACGGCTTTTTTAAATGTTTAGTGGTGATCCAATCACACCAAATAAAGGATTGGTGGCAACTCCCATTTTCCAATTTTTAAAATGAATTTTTGAAACTTCGTTTTAAAATGGTTTTGACAGCTTGGCGACTCCACTAGGGACTTTTTTTAAAATAAATGAGATTCAAGCAAAAATTGATTATTTTCGGGTCTTTTTTGAAAACTTTTAAACTTCGGTTTTGTTTAATATGCAATCCTCTGCATCTTTGTGTGGCATTATACTATGTGATATTACTAGTGTAATTTTGCATCCATATGCATTGTGTTATTGCCCTTTTAAGTGGAAGCGGGAAACTACTCCTTCGTGAGGTCTTCACCTCTGTGCAGGATAGTGAATCACTTTCGGGATTACAAGGTACCCTTATTTTCGTGAAGTTTTCACTTCCATGCAAACATGTGGGAAATATGTCCCCCTAAACTGAACTCATCCGTATGAACCTATAATGGGTGAGGATCGAGGAATCTGCTGGTTTGGGTACCCTTTACTTTAGAACCTAAAACCACATATAGTGAGTCGTAAGTACTCGCCCTAGACGGAGTTATGCCGAGCCTTTTAGCATTTACCCGAGACAATTTCTTAGGTTCTGTGTTATATACTTGTATGGTGATTTCATTATTACGTTCTGCTAACTGTGTTTTGTTTTGTCTCTTTTACTTGCATTTGCATCGTCATGAATGAAAAGGTGTTGATTTAAATTCGATTACCAAATAGGCAGTTTCATCATGGAAGGTGGATTTCTTGATAGAGTGGAGGATAATATGGTTGCGCGCTTATGGTCAGAAGAACAGCAGCGTGAAAAGGGCGATAGCTTGAAAGAGGGGCATTTGTCGGAGTTTTGGGATTATACTCGCATTAAGGTGACTCAAAAAAATCTACAAGGATTAAAAGATATTTGGGGTTAGTGGGATAGTGATATGAAACAGATGTTTTTATCAGGAATATGGAGACTTGTCTTACTTGCTCGAAATAAAAATCGACAAACATCTTTTTCGAGCCCTTACCCAACATTGGAACCCCGCGTATAGTTGTTTCACCTTCGGGAACCTAAACATGACACCCACGGTGGAGGAGTATACTGCTTTTATTCGTTGTCCCAGAATCTAAGTCGATAAAGCATTTTCAAAGGATGCATGTGTCCCGACATTTCTAAATAGGTTGATGAGTGTAACCGAGATGAGTGAACCGTGGGTCACATCACGGATAAAAGTAAAAGGAGACAACAAGTGTATCAACTAGAAGAGCTTGCGAGACCTAATTGCGACACACCCAGATATGAAGAAACGCATTGACATCTTTGCTCTTGGCATATACAAGTTAGTTCTATTCCTAAAAGCATTGGAATATGTGGAAGATGCTGGTATTCTTCGATCGGCTTAGTAAAGAAGTCATACTCGTCCTTGCTATCCTTGCCGAAACTTTCAGATCATTAAGTGCCTGTCGAAGAGAAAGGGAAGGAAGATTCATCGGTTGTGCGCAGCTTTTGATGGTTTGGTTTCAATGCCATTTCTAGAACGTAGAAAAACTTTCCTGCAAGGTGTTCGTAGCTGACTTCTTGCCTTTGAAGGATTTTGTTGCCACGCAAAGGGAACAAAATGTATCTGAAGAAAAATGGATGGCTATCCTTCAGAATCTTCAAGATGAAGATGTCGAATAGTGCGCGCCTTGGTTCATCCTAGATGAGATCCTTTATTGTTGTGGTAACTTCGATTGAGTCCCTTTACTTGATGTATGGGGTGCCACAATATATGCTCCTTTGCTTGTATTAAGACAGTACAAGACGAAACAATTCATTCTTGCAACATATGGTCTAGCGCAACGCGAGTTCTCTTACAAAGAGAATGACTACAAGAAAAGGGTTCAAGAGCTAGCAAATTCATGGAAGAAAGTGCATAAAATGAAGAAATTTAGTGCTAACCCATTGACAACACCGAATTATAACCGGTGGGGGAGTAAAAGGGTTAACGATAACATTCCTGTGCCAAATCCTAAAAATGTTCGTCCATTAGAGGAATATCTACAGGAAGTCCCATCAGAAATAGACATCCTAAAACATGATTTTGAAAGAAAGAGCTTGGAATTTAGTAAAAGGATAGAAGTATTGGAAGAGAATAAGATGACGTTGGGGCTGGATATAGACATTCACAAGTTAGAGGCTAAAAAGTTGAGAAAAGGGAAAAATAAAGCCGAGGAAGACTTGGAAGACTTAAAGAAACACTATAAGAAACTTCGTCAATCCATGAAGACCGCGGGACTTGGTAAGACTTCTGAGCAATGGTGACAGGAAATACAGATACAGAAAGACCAAACAGAGCAATGGCAAAGAATATTTCAAGACGGCCAGGCTCGTGAAAATGCCTTGAAAGGAGTGTTGTTAGAAAAACAAGTTGAGAAGGCCGAGATGAAAGCTTGGATAACTAGCTTAGAAGCGAGAATAGAGGAGTTGAAGGAGTCGCTATGGAGGCACCGCAATCGAAATTTTGTACTGGAGCTTAAAGCATGTATGGCTGAAAGACAAGAATTAAGGGAAAAGGTACAGGAATTAGAGGCTGTACTCCACAATAAAGAAATTCGACTTGAGATCACAGAGAGAAATTTGGAAACTAGCAAATGGCAAGCTCGCCAAGCTCAAAGACAAGTCGAGGAGAGAGATTATATAATGGGAAAAGCACTGACTCAAATGAGGGAAGCCGCCGATCACATGCAAGAGTTAGCGGCTAAAGCTGATATTTTGAGCCTCCAATATGAACCAAAATCAGAACGAGGACAGAAGCTAGCTGGACTCCTAGGAAGGATCAAAGCTCTAGGCAATAAGGCTAAGCCATTTGTGTAACTTTACTTTATGTAAAGAAGTTTTTCTTCTAGAAAAGCTGTTCTAATGGAAAGTGGACTTCAAAATCAATGTCTTTTCTTGCGTTGCATGCATGCATCTTATTTGCATCACATCTTTGCATATTTTCTTATAACAATCCTAACCAATTAAAAACTTTACCAGTTACATCAGTAATCATTGAAAACTTGCATCGCTATAATACTCGTAAGAAAACTAAGGCCATGGAGCAAAGACTCGAACAAATCCAAAAAAAAAAATTACAAGATCAAATGTAAGAGCACATCCAAGAACAAATGACAATGATGTGTAGAGAAATAAAAATCAATTTATGAAGGTACAAAAGAATTTAATGAATGAATTGGCACAAGTAAAACAGAGCATGGCCAATAAAGGAAAAAGTTCTGCTATTGAGGAGGAGGAGGACCCCATTGTTCCCCTAGGCTTTACACCCCTCCATAACCCGGCTTGATATGAAATGTCAGCGCGGAGGCCACCGTTACTAAAGAACATAACAACAGGCTACAGGCACGTCAAGACCAGCCAATTATCCAATTGGATCTGGGTCAAACCTAGAGGATAATGCTGCGAATCTAGGTGTCCCAAACTTCGACGAGATGATGCAAGAAGATCTCCCTAGACAAATAGAGGAAAAATATAGGCGATTAGAGGATAAAATCGATGCGATACAGGGAATTGAAAATTCTTATGGGGTAAATGCGAAATAGTTAAGTCTGGTTCCGGATCTGGTTCTCCCTCTTAAATTCAAGGTCCTAAAATTTGAAAAGTATAGCGGGACGAGCTGTCCTGAAGCCAACCTAACCACGTTTTGCAGGAAGATGGCGGGGCACGTTCACAATGACCAATTGTTAATTCATTACTTTCAAGATAGCCTGGCCGAATCAGCAGTCATATGGTACAATCAATTGAGCCAAGCAAAAATCCATTCAGGGAAGGATCTAGCACAAGTCTTTTTAAAGCAATACGATAATGAGACAGAAATAGCTCCTGATCGGCTTCCATTACAAAATATGGAGAAGAGATCAAACGAGAGTTTTAGACAATATGCGTAGAGATAGCGAGATGTGGCAACTCAGGTACAGCCACCACTAACAGAAAAGGAAACAACGATGTTGTTTGTTGATACCCTCTAAGCTCCTTACCTTAATCATCTGTTAGGAAACGCCACCAAGAGTTTTTCTGATATGGTCATATCAGGGGAGATGATTGAAAATGCAATCAAGATTGACAAGATTGAAGCCGGAGAAAACACTAAAAAGCCTACCCCCATAAAGAGGGATAATGAAGTTAATAACGCAAGCATATACAGACCTAACTACACCAAACAATTCGTGACAGGTCAGCTCAAAGCTCTAACGAGCAATTACCAAAATGCCCCAAGGCAGGAACCGAGCATCAGGCCAAATAGAGGAAGAATCCAATATACTCCCCTTCCGATGTCATACGGAGAGCTCTACAAGATACTGTATGACGAGCATAAGGTAGCTCCTCAGCGTGTGAAACCATATAAACCCCCATTCCCGACTTGGTACGATGCGAATGCTCACTGTGAATACCATGTAGGGGCAGAAGGCCATTCGATTGAAAATTACCTTGCTTTTAAAAGACGAGTCGAGGGACTCAAAGCGCATGGAGTCGTAAGATTAGAAGAGCCAACAAAGCCAAATATAGTTGGAAATCCTCTGCCCAATCACCCGGAGCAAAGGGCGAATGCCTTGCTGGAAGAAAGAGATCAAAAAATTAAGAGAAATGTTGAAGAAATTAGATCCCCACTGCGATGGGTGTGACAACAGTTGGTCAAAGAAATGACAATCGCGAAGGATAAAGAGAGCATGATAATAGGGGCTGATAACCATTACGAGTTTCATGCTGTCGAGGGGCATGAAATTCAAGATTGAGTCGAGTTTAAAGCCATGGTGCAGGTGTTAATGGACAACCAAGAGCTGGAAATTTTCGAAGAAGGAGAGGAAGTTAATGATGTCTGTGCCTCCGAGGATGGAGCATCTAAGGCTTATGGGATTAATCGCCCAAAGGTGATTATTTGTAAACTAACAAACGGCGCGGCAAGAGAACAGACAACCCCTTGCATCATCATACAAAAGCCTACAACGTTCCCTTACATGGATAGTAAGAAGGTCCCATGAAATTACAATTGTAACGTAGCCATACTAAGAGAAGGGGAACCTAGGAAGGTCGCGAATCTTGTTACCCGTAGTGGTAAAAATTATGACCCAGTAGATAAAGAAAAAGAGATCAGCAAAGGGAAAGCAATAATATGTGAGCTTGAGGAAGAAATAGCTAGCAAGCCCGAAGTACCCACGAACGAGCCTATATCTAAAAAAAAGGCGAAGGAGTTTTTGAAGTTTTTAAGGCATAGTGAATATAATGTAGTGGAACAATTACACAAATAGCCTGCTCAGATATCGATCTTGTCCTTGCTCCTAAGCTCGGAAGCCCATCGAAGCGCATTAATAAAGGTGCTGAATGAAACATATGTAGTAAATGACATCTCTATCAGTAAGCTAGATCGATTGGTCAGTAATGTGAGTGCTAATAACTTCATTTTCTTCAACGATGATGAAATACCGACGGGAGGAATAGGTTCCACCAAAGCCTTACACATCACTACCTGTTGTAAGGGGTATACGCTACCTAGAGTACTCATAGACAATTGTTCAGCCTTGAATGTGCTACTGCTAGCTACACTACAAAGATTGCCAATTGATAACTCTCATATGAAGGGGTGTAATAACATAATGAGAGCATTTGACGGGACTGAAAGGAAGGTAATGGGCAAGATCAAAATACCTCTTCAAATTAGGCCAAATACATATGAGGTGGAATTTCTAGTGATGGATATTAGGCCTACTTATAACTGTCTATTGGGAAGACCATGGATTCACTCAGCTGGAGCAGTACCTTCTTCTTTGCACCAGAAAGTGAAGTTAATAAATGAAGGGCGGTTAATTACGATCAATGTTGAGGAGGAAATAATCACTTCCATAACGAGCGATTCACCCTACGTGGGAATAGACGAGGAGGTTGTGGATGTTTGTTCCGCTCACTAGAGTTCGTCAATGCAACCTTCATTTCGGAGGGGAGCAAGATATCTGTGCCTACAATATCATCGACCACCAAAATGGGCTTACGATTAACAGTCGGAAAGGGAGCCATATCTAGGAAAGGACTTGAAAAATACCTCCAGAGAAGAGTTAATGTGCCGATGCTGATAGAAAAGCGGGATCATTATGGCTTGGGGTACAAGCTGAACGAAAAACAAAAGAAGAAGGAGCTAGAAAAGAGGCAAGAAAGAAGGAGGGTCAGATTGTCTGGAAAGGAAATCTCATGGGAACCCATGGTCTTCGCGCACATCTATGAGACTTTTGTCTCGGGAGGGGTAATCAACTAGAAGACAGAGCAGGAAAAAAAACGAGCAACAATTTGAACCGGAGGGAGCATCATGAAAGATCTAGGCATCAATGATATATCGAATGAAGGAAAAGAAGGAATTTATCAAGAATTGGTCCGTGTGCACCTGGAAGCACCCTGAATAATTCGACCTTGGAGGAACTCCCTATAATTTTTAAGATTTCATCAGAGTAATGCTCAGAAACACCTATTTCTTTAGGCTCGAAAGCAATATGGATCTTTTTGTAAAAGGGCCCATGGTCATTATCAAGTTATTTTGAACGAAAATGCATTTTCCATCTTATATTCTTCTTCCTAATTATTCTTTCATTTCTTAATTAGCTTAGTAAATCATTCGTACATATCTAATAAACAAGAGTAATCATTCTTTAATACATACATTCTTGCCCAACTTGACAAACATACTCATACACATACCACATAATCATTCTTTCGTAAATTTATTTTGTTCTTTGGACCTCCCTTTCATCCCTTGATAGGTCCTCGAATATCAATAATATGAGTAACCCTGACACTAACTTAGGACCTCACTTCGAGCAAGATGTGTGTTTAGAAGAGCTTCAGGACCTCGAAGATGATCAAGATTGTAATCTGTCTCCGGATCTGTTAAGAATGATGGAGCAAGAAGAAAAACAAATCCTACCTCATTCGGACCCAGTGGAAGTTATTAATCTGGGGAATGAAGATGAAAAGAAAGAGGTGAAAATTGGGACAAGTATCTCTATAGAAACCAAAAAGAATCTTATCGAGTTACTTCAAGAGTTCTAAGACATCTTCGCATGGTCTTACAAAGATATGTCCGGCTTGAGCACTGACATTGTGGTGCACAAACTCCCTATAAAGGAAGAATGCAGGCCCGTGCAGCAAAAGCTCTGAAGGATGAGACCAGATGTGTTATTAAAAATAAAAGAAGAAGTTAAGAAACAATTTGGCATCGGTTTTCTCCAAGTAGTTAAATACTCTGAATGGGTAGCTAACATAGTCCCTGTTCTTAAAAAAGACGGAAAGGTGCGCATGTGTGTGGACTATCGAGACTTAAATAAAGCTAGCCCAAAGGATAATTTCCCCTTACCTCACATCGACACTTTAGTCGGTAACACAGCATTCTTTGTTTTCATTTATGGATGGTTTCTCTAGGTATAATCAGATAAAGATGGACCCTGAAGATATGATCAAAACCACATTTTTCACGCTGTGGGGAACATTTTGCTACAAGGTGATGCCTTTTAGGCTCAAAAACGCAAGGGCAACTTATCAAAGGGCCATGGTGACCCTGTTCCATGACATGATGCATAAGGAGATTGAAGTTTATGTCGATGACATGATTGCGAAATCCCAAATGGAGGAAGAGCATGTACGAATCCTGAGAAAGTTGTTTGGAAGGTTAAGGAAATATCAATTAAAGCTAAACCCAACAAAGTGCACTTTCGGGGCTACGTCAAGAAAACTATTAGGCTTTATGGTCAGCAAAAGTGGAATTGAAATTAACCCAGATAAAGTCAAAGCATACAAGAGTTACCACCACCCAGTACGCAAAAAGAAGTTCAAGGGTTTTTATGAAGACTAAAATACATTGCTCTATTCATTTCACAGTTGACTGAGAAATGCGATCCTATCTTTCGCCTGCTTAGAAAGCACAACCCAGGTGTATAGGATGATGAATGTCAGGAAACCTTTAACAAGGTCAAAGATTATTTATCCAAAGCTCCCATCTTGGTACCTCCAATTCCTAATAAGTCATTGATCCTGTACTTGGTAGTCTTTGAAAATTTCATGGGATGCTTACTAGGCCAACACGATGAATCTGAAAAGAAGGAAAGGGCGATATATTATCTCAGCAAGAAATTCAATGATTGCGAGACTCGATATTCGCCAATTGAAAAATTATGTTGTGTACTAGTCTGGACCACACGCAGATTAAGACAATAAATGCTATACCATACGACTTGGTTGATCTCAAAATTAGATCCTCTGAAGTACATGATGGAGTCAGCTACATCGAATGGGAGATTGGCTCGATGGTAGATCTTGCTCTCAGAATTTTTCATAGTCTATGTCAATCAGAAGGTAGTAAAAAGGAGTGCGATAGTAGACTTCCTAGCCAGCAAGGCGTTAGAGGACTATGAGCCGATAAACTTTGATTTCCCGAACGAGGATTTAATGTATGTCACGACTACTAAAGAGGCAACCACAATAGAACAACCTTGGAGATTGAATTTTGATGGAGCTTCAAATACCATGGGTAATGGGGTCGGGGCAGTCTTGGTATCACCAGAAGGAGATCACTACCCTTTTACTAGCAAACTTGATTTTGATTGCACAAATAACATGGCTAAATACGAAGCATGTATCTTGGGAATCCGTGCAGCCATAGAGCGGGGAATCAAAATTTTGGAGATTTATGGAAACTCCGCACTAGTAATCTATCAACTCAAAGGAGAACAGGAAACAAGAGATTCTAAGCTAGTGGATTACTGCAGATTAGTTCTCGAGTTAATCACGGAGTTCGATGACATCACATTCCATTATCTCCTACGAGAAGTAAACCAGATGGCTGATGCTCTTGCCACTTTAGCCTCGATGATTAAAGTGAGTAGGTCAAAAGATGTAAAGCCCATTCAGATGAGTATCTATGAAGCTCCTGCTCATTGTTATGATATTGAGGCAAAGGAAGAATAAGAAAAGGATGATCGTCCATGGTACCAGGATATTCTTCAATTTGTAAGAGATCGAAAGTACCCCGAGCAAGCCTCAAAAAATGAAAAGAGGACATTAAGAAGACTGGCTAGTGAATATGTCCTAGACGGGGAAATCTTGTACAAAAGGAGAAAAGATCAAGTGTTGCTGAGATGTGTCGACGCAGTTGAAGCTAAGAAGATCTCAAAAAAAGTCCACGAAGGCATTTGTGGAACACACGCCAACGGTTTCACGATGGCCCGACAAATAATGAGATTTGGGTATTACTGGTATACTATGGAAGGCGATTGCATCAATTATGCCAAGAAGTGTCATAAGTGTCAGATCTATGGAGACAATATTCATGTACCTCCATCACACCTTCATGTCATGACTTCTCCTTGGTCATTTTCTATGTGGGGCATGGATATCATTGGACAAATTTCTCCAAAGGCTTCCAATGGTCATAGATTCATCTTTGTAGTGATCGACTACTTCACCAAATGGGTGGAGGCAACCTCATATGCCAATGTCACCAAGTTTAAGGTCAGCAAGTTCTTAAAAAAGGAAATTATTTACCGATACGGGATGCCAGAGAGGATCATATCCGACAATGCCTTGAATTTGAACAATAGCACGATAGTAGAAGTTTGCGAACAGTTCAAAATCAAGCATCATAATTCCTCTCCCTATCGCCCAAAAATGAATGGAGCTGTGGAGGTAGCTAATAAGAACATCAAGAAGATTGTGGCAAAAATGACTGAGACTTACAAAGACTGGCACGAAAAACTACCATTTTCCCTCTTTGCCTACAGAACTTCAGTCAGAACTTCTACTGGGGCAACATCATTCTCTTTGGCATACGGTATGGAAGCAGTCTTGCCTATTAAGGTTGAAATACCTTCTCTTCGAGTCTTAACTGAGCTTTGACTAAATGAGGCAGAATGGATCCAAGCTCGATATGATCAGTTGAATTTAATCGAAAAAAAGAGATTAAGAGCCACCCGCCATGGTCAGATGTACCAAAAAATTACGACAAAAAGGTTCGTCCTAGGGAATTCCATGAGGGAGATCTAGTTTTGAAAAAGATACTTCCCATGCACAAAGATTTTCGTGGAAAATGGATGCCCAATTGGGAAGGACCTTATGTGGTAAAGAAAGCTGTCTCAGGAGGAGCTCTCATCTTAACAAAAATGGACAGCAAGGATTTGTACAACCCTGTCAATTCAGACTCGGTGAAAAATATTTCGCCTAAAAAAAAGGGATTGAGATGAAAACACATTCATGCAGTTAGGAGCATTTAATTCATTCTAACCATGACCTTCTAATTTAGGCCTATATAGAGGTCCATAGAAGCATACTTCCCAGGTAACATCCCCGCAAAATGGCGAGATGAATCATTGAGATCACCAAGGAAAAGTTGAAAAGGATTAAGACTCTAACACTCTACCCCGATCACGGGGCGGATTGCGATTATCCGCAAAGAGTGAGGCGATCATCTTCATGACAAGATACAGAGAAGTATACCAAATCAAGGTTCAATACGAACAAATCTTCGAACCCCAGCTTCCTGATAAGATACTGAGAAGTGGACCAAATTCGTCTTCCTGATGAGGTACAGAGAAGCGGATTGAAACAAGTGAGGCGGTCATCTTCCTGATGAGATACAGAGAAGTATACCAACTCAATGCGAAGAAATCTTCGAACCCCAACTTCCTAATGAGATACTGAGAAGCGGGGCGAAGCAATAAAAAGGTTAGCTTCCAGATGAGATACTGAAAAGTGGGCCAAATTCGTCTTCCTGATGAGGTACAGAGAAGCGGATTGAAACAAGTGAGGTGGTCATCTTCCTGGTGAGATACAGAGAAGTATACCAACTCAATGCGAACAAATCTTCAAACCCCAGCTTCCTGGTGAGATACTGAGAAGCGGAGTGAAGCAATAAAAAGGTTAGCTTTCTGATGAGATACTGAGAAGTGGACCAAATTCACCTTCCTGATGAGGTACAGAGAAGCGGATTGAAACAAATGAGGCGATCATCTTCCTGATGATATACAGAGAAGTATACCAACTCAGGGCTTGATGTGAGCAAATCTTCGAATCCCAGCTTCCTGATGAGATACTGAGGAGCAGGTCGAAGCAACAAAATGGTTAGCTTCCTGATGAAATACTTAGAAGTAGACCAAATTCGTCTTCCTGATTAGGTACAGAGAAGCGGATTGAAACAAGCGATGCGGTCATCTTCCTGATAAGATACTAAGAAATGGACCAAATCAACGACAGCAAACCATTGAAGTTGTGAGCAGATTGAGTGAAGCTACAGTAGCAAATTTTGTCTTTTTGAAGAATACCTTAAAGCTGGATGGGACCACCACATCGAAGAAGTGGAAAGGTGGATGCAGCGAAGATTAGACGACTGACAAAATGAAAGACGAGTTGATTGAAAAAGAGCATCAAAGGGAGGAGACCTGACAAATTGGGCATCCTTTCGATCTTTGCTCTATTCCTGTTACACAGTAACGAGCAAAGAGGGCCAACTGTTGAAACCCAATTTTGACCGAGCCCAAACTAAACTCATTTAAAATTTATTTTAAGGTTAAATTTATTTTGAATATAAATTATTTTAAATTTAAATTTGTTTTAAAATTTAAATTTAATATAAATTTAGATTTATATTTAAATTTAAAACTTATTATAAATATTGAAAATCCAAAGATTACAGGTCCAAATAGTGTCCAGTTACAAAAAAGGTCCAATTACAATCTTTGACCCAATCAGGGCCTAAAGTACAATTTCAAACAAAAATGGGCTCAAATTACAAGTGGCCCAAACCATAAAAATCAGAAGCCCTAATATGCTAAAGTGTTACTGCTATTGCCTCCACTTCAGCCAATCGCACGCTGCCACGTCAACTCGAGCAGCACCTCCTTCAGCTTCAACTTGCACTGCCACCAATCAACCACTTGCCTCTGCACCAACCGTCGCTGCGAGCTGACCTGCAAAAAGAAGAAAAGATGTACATTTAGTTGTATAAGACAAAGAATAATCATTGAAATTCTGGTTATAAAACTAGATTCAAACATTTTGTAAAGAGGTTACGAACCTTTGTTTTGAATATCTAAAATCAATACAAAATTAGTCTTTTTAAAGAAACAATACAACAGAGCATTAAGAAACCAGAAACAGAAGAAAGTTGGCAGTAAGCAGAAGCATCGAATAGTCATACCAAACGATAGGGACACGAGCCAAGGTCAGAAGTATTCAAGGCACTCAAGTACATTCAATGTATATTTATCGTCATCAATCAGTTGAAACTTTAACTCATTTGTTTCTAATATACATTAGTGCTTACATTTAATTCATTCAGTCAATATTTATTGCCTCTGTATATCGATAAAGACATTAATAATAAACAGTAGTAATAATTAACAATAATAAATATCAATAATAATAATAGTATTAATAATAATCATAATAATAATAATAATAATAATAATAATAATAACTATAATATTTAATAATAATAAAAAAGAAATCGAAGAGTTAGGAACTTATCTGCTTCAACCGGGCATTTACCTGGTCACGCCGCCTCCAGAGTAGCCACCTGAGTCCATCAATATATCGCTGTTACGCCTACTGAGATCGGATCTGCAAAGAAACATGAAAAAGGATTAAGAACCTATCCAAACACGAAACTACAGAACCAAGAACCATGTGAAACAGATCTGAAAATCTGAATCTGTTTTTACTCCAGATCTAAATCTCTTTTTTGACTAAAGGATTTCTAAAAGAAAAGGGAAGACTTTATCGAGTTTTGGGGTTTGGATTCGTTTTTTCAAACAGATTCAAGACATTTTTAAAAATATATAATAGTAATAAAAATAATAGAAAATAAAAGGGGTTTTCCTTTGAACGCTTCAAATGGAGGTCAGACGGCACCATGGATGGACGGTGGTCGGAAGGGATGCACGACGACGCGTGACCAGGCACGTGCAGCAGAACCACGATGGTCGGACGATTTGGAGTGGTCGATCATGGGGGAGAAGGCGGGGAGAGAGAGGAGAGAAAAAAGGTTTCTGAAATGTTTTTAGAAAAAATGAAATGAAAAAGTAAAAAAAGAGGTTTAAAATGGGTTTTTAAAGGCCACTAAAACGACATCGTTTTGGGTGTGGCCAAATCACCCCAAAACGACGTTGTTTCACCCCATAACCGATGACCGATCCGCGATCGACTCGAACCACCCAAGATCCGTGTGTTTTCGAAGGATGGTATATTTATGCATTTGGTCCTTTCGCTTTTTTTTTTAATTTTCAATCAAGTCCTTTTCATACTTTTAATTAACTTTAAATTGGCCCAATGATTTTCTATGCTTTTCAATTTAATCCCTTAACCTTTTGAAAGCACCAGGAGCTGCCACGTGTCATGATTTTGATTATTTCTGAAAATGGTCCCTCTTACTTCTAATTTGTTTCAATTTAATCCTTAAATCAAGATTATGGTTAATTACAAAATTGGCCAAGAATTTTTTTAGGATTTTCAAATCAGTCCTTTGACTTCAAGATGCCTGGGAGGTTGCCATGTGTCACTTATTTTTTGTTTTATTGCCCTAGAGGTCCCTAAACAGTCAAGAAATCACATTTTGACCCCTAAAATTTTCCATGATCATATTTTAACCCCTAAACTATTACAAAATTACATTTTAACCCCTAAACTTTTCCAACATCATATTTTAAACCCTAAACTTTTCCAAAATTAAATTTTAACCCTCAAACTATTCAAAATTCCATTTTTAACCTCGATTTCACCAAAAATTACATTTTTACCCCCGAACTTTCCAAAATTCCATTTTTAACCTTGATTTCACCAAAAACTACCATTTTACCGTCGAACTTTCCAAAATTCCATTTTTAACCTCGATTTCACCAAAAATTACCTTTTTACCCCTAAACTTTCCAAAATTATATTTTTAACCCTAATTTCACCAAAATTACCATTTTACCCGCTAAACTTTCCAAAATTCCATTTTTTACCCCGATTTTTCCAAAATTACATTTTTCCCTCGAACTTCCTAACATTCTATTTTTTACCTCGCTTTTTCCAAAAGT